>RJWH01000812.1:0-562556 GCA_004363575.1 Solenodon paradoxus
TCTCTCTCTCATTGTTCTGTTCCTCAAAGTGAACATGTATTTGAAAACAGTTTTAATGCATTTCTGCTGGAAGAAGCAAGAAGCTGTTAATGGCAGCACTTGAGGCTTCTGTGCAAGTCCATTACCCCAGAAACAGATTAAGGCAAGTTTGCAGAAATGTGTTCCCTAGCATTATCATTCTTACCTGAAAGAATGTGTTTCCTATTTAGCAGGAGACAGATGTTCTTATCTCATTTCACTGACAAACTAAAGCGAAATAAATAAAGACAATAAAAAGTCCACCACCTCCTAAGAATTTGCTTTGCTTCTTTAACTTTAAATCATATATTTTGGTTGGGATTGTTTCTTTTCTCCCTATCCTTCCACACCCCCCACCCCGCACCCCCCACCACCACTACAGCCCAACCAACCCCCCTCCTCTGCCGCCTCCTCTGAGGCTCTTAATGGCACCTACCTGAGACTGTGGCTCTGAAATATCTTGTTTGAGTTTATTCTCAGGCACACTGGAACTGGATTGGAAGAACATTGAGAGAGAAGAATAAGAAGAAGCTTTTGTCACTTGTGAAGCAATTTGCATACACTCCAGGTATTCATCCCACATCTGTTTCTCAGGCACAGAGCTTAACCAGCATCAGTTGCAACAAGACTAACCAGTGGCAGAATTATCTAAGTAGAAACTTATTTGTGCTACTCCTCTCTACTTGCCCTTCTCCCTTTTCTTTCATCCTCTGCTATTACAGCTTTGCTCCAAAGGGCCAAAGAGAAAGTTCAACTGTGCCAGAGTTAATACTTAACAGTAGTTCAAGCTGAACTTGCCTCATTCCCCAAAGATATACAGTTCTCAGGAAGTACATTTCCAATAGCAGTGTCAGAGATTTCTTCCATTTAATATATAGGGGGAAAAAACATAAATCAAGACTAGAAGGTATATTTGTCAAGCTTAATAAGAGTACTACAGCAGGAAAGCCCCATACAGACACCATCTGATCCACACTACACCTCCGGCATCAGGGACATCTTGTCACATACAATGAGTGTCTTGATTTGGGATCAAGAGAGTGGTGAGATTTCCTTGTCTTCAGATCAGTGATTCTCAAATCTGGCTGCACATGCATTTCACATGCCTAAGATGTTCCCCTAGAAATTACAACTGAGTGGTGTCAGGGGTAGCCCAGGGAGTCATATCTCTACAGGGCTTTTCCGTCTGAGCTTAGCATTTCCTCTGCGACCAACTGAGACCCCTCAGGGACTGAGGCCAACCAATGCCAGTTTCCTGGTTATAAAAGGACTGGTCAGAAAAACCTGGAACATTTATCATCCTCTGACTATATAGTACTCTGCTGAGCGCAGAATGCTGTCCCATCGCAGCTCTGCAGGGTAGATGAAACAGGATATTTGTCTCCATTTCACAGATGAAGAAAATGAAGATCCAAGAGATTTGCCAAAGGTCAGCTGCACAGTAACTGAGAGACAGATCCAGAACTCTAAATAAAACCTCTAAGACCATTACCAATTTCATGATAGCGTTGCAGCTTCTTCCAGGCTGAGGGTACAAAATGAGCAGCTGTGGTGCTGGAAACCAAATTGCATCTGAGTACCAAGAGAAAAGAAGCACACAATTCCTTCTTATGGCTAAAAAATGCATTTCCTAATGTTTCTAGATGAAGAAATTGAAGTACAGTGGCTTGTCAGAGGTTACACAACCAACTGGTGGCAAGAAAAATATGCAACAGTGGAATTATGGTTAATATACACCAAAAGAAGAGCAAGATATAGGAGAACTATATATCTTGCTTGGGATTTTCATTCAAGTCCGAGTGATTACTACTGCTATGTATTTGGAAGACTGCCCACTGCACTGAGAAATGGACCGTGGCAAGGGGTAGCCAGACAAATCACAAAGGTCACCTTGCATGATCTTTATGAGTGTGCCAGCCAATCTGTGCCCTCGTGTGTGTGTGCACACATATGTGCTCATCTTGGTTGGCTGCCAAAGGGCTGGTCAAGCAAGCAGTAGCCTGTATATATTTGGCAAAGGTGAACAAAAACTCATTCTGGAAAGTGTTAGCATAATTAAAAAAACAGCCTGTATCTTACCTAGAGGTAAATGCAGGCACCACAATTCCTATCGATTTGGATGGTCATTGATAATAAGAAGTATGCAGGGAAAGGGTCCTCCCTCTCTCTTTCTGTCTAATTTCTCTAACTCTCTGGCATAGCCAGAGATTAGCCCAGCTCCTGAAAAATAGAAACAAATCTCAAAACCATGTCAGAGCCACCAGAGAGAATGATTTACAAAGTGCCAACAGAGCATTGGCGCAAACAAGATAATGTGCATTAATTCCCAGGAAGTCAATTAGCATTCAGTTATTCTGAACAGAGCCTGACCTTGATGCTTGAGGGTCTGAACAGAATGCAACCTGTGGCTTAAAGGAAAACGCCACCTTTTCCAATCAAATCGTCAGGTCTCTGGTGTTCAAAGCCTCAAGACACACTCTTCATAAAGACACACAAAGGGGCAAAACCTTCTCTGCAAACTTTTGTATTTTAGAAGTGATATCTTTTTTGCCTTTGAGCCCACAAACACTTTGATGACTCTCACCTTTGATCTAAATTTCTAAGGGATCTAAGAGACATCTTTCACTTCAAGACCGCTGAGGACTTAAAGATCTTGAAGAACTGCACACATTTCTTTGTATATTTCTGCAATTGCTACTTCAAAGAAGAGCATTTATTTGTACTTGCCATACTTTTAGTATTATCTCTGCTCTCTGGCAATAGTTTTCCTTGAATTTTGGAAAATGATCAACCAGAAGGTTTTGACACTCTGGGGTGGAAAGTTAGGTATCCCAACAAGGTGAGGTGTGTGAACATCAGTGTTCACTGGTGCAAAACTTTTTTAACTTATTATGCACATAGGCCTTGTGAGGGGAAATTCAGTAGGTCTGAAATTTTGTTTCTACATGTGCCATAAGGTGACACTGATGCAGTTGGTCCTAGAATCATTCTATGTGACACTACACAGATTCTCAGATTTTCTAACATGGAACAAGTAGTCCTTTTAAAAGGGTCCTTCCACCATCTCAAGACTGTTATTTGCAACAGGAGGTGTCAGTAAGCATTGTTGCAGATGAGGGATCTCAAACCTGCCTGATTCAGGCAACCAAGACGTGCAGCTTTAGAGCAATTTCTCCAACACGAACTCCTTTGGGGCACTCCCTTTTGAGACCACTGTTCCAGTTAGTTTGTTTTATTGCTGGTTTGTTTGCAGGGTTCACAGTTGTCCACACTAGGTTAAACTGATGGAAACAAACCACATTCCTTTAGCGTTAATGGTCCTCGCTTCTGTTGAAGTATCAATTGATAAGGAAAACACTGATAAAAATGGTGTTCCTTCATGAAATAGTTACTGTTCTCTCAGAGTTTCCAAGATTAACTGACTGAGTCCAGGGTGCAGACAAAAGCAGAGTCTTCATTCAGCACAGTCAAGGCAGATGGCTTCCAAGGAGATATCTAGATATCAAAATAAGGCTCTTCCTAGAGTCCTCTAATGTATCTAACAGGCACTGTCCAAGAAGCCCTTTGCCTCATCCTCAGTCTCTCCTTCCCCAACTCACATGTAGATGCCCATGTACTCACATGCACATGTGTGCATTTGCACCCACACCTGTATGCATGTTCATGCACACACAAGTACACATCCATCCACACATATAGGAGTGCACTCATGTGCACACACAAGCACATACATACATACATTATTCCTAGGCCTTTTCTCTGGAATAATTTGGAAGACTGAGGTTCCTTCTTCACAGATCATCTATTTCCCATTACTCCCCAGGGTTCCAAGTCAATAATAACATAGTAACAAATAATAACAGCACTCTTTAAATCTCATTACAACCACTGGATCATTACAACCACTGGATCTAGGTACCATTATTATTCTCATTTTATCACTGAGGCATAAGGAGAATAAGAAATTTGCTCCAGGTCACAAACCTAAGCAGAGACACAGATAGGGCCAGTCTAGTGCCAGAGTCCATGAGCTTAACTAATGCATGATACTTGTCCATACACTTCCCCCAAAAAAGAAAAAAAAAGTTTTCTTATCCTTTTTATCTTTTACAGTGGATGGCTCATTAAAACCAGAGCCAAAATAATTAGCAACCAAATAAATTGGTTTCCTTTCCAAGAGAGTGTTTTCAAGCACTCCCCTGAGGTGACTGAAAATATTTGTATTCTGTTCCTGTTGGTGGGGTGTGTGCAGTGAAGTGCACTGCCCTAGAATGGATTTAATCTTTATAAGGAAGCACAAAAAGGAGACAAACAAAACAGTGGTTTCCAAGTAATATATATTGAGCCTTCTTAACCCTTTACATTTGAATAAATTCTATCCTTTCTTTGAGTGTTCAGTTCTCCCTGCCTTTGTAAAAGTTCCTTTATACATCAACCCCGGTTCTTCCTCATTTTAGGAATAAATGCAGCCGGTCTTATCAGAATCTCTCTGTATGCCCTTTGAGTAAATAAATCGTGTGTTTCTCTGTTTATGAATATTATTCTTATCAATTCCACTTCATTTTGGTTCAAACACTAATTTCTAGAATACTGTATAAAATTTTAACTCTCTTCTATATATTGGATAATGGATATACTCATGCTTTATTGAGGAAACATTACCACTGTCCTTCCCTAACGCGGGGTAACATAGCTAACAGTGATTAGCTTTGGTGGTCAGTGAATCAGTTTAGTTGTTTCTACACACACTAGGTCACTGCTTATCCCATGGCAGCTCAAAATCCAGCTAACCATCTCATAACAGCACATGAGGATGTTAGGAAAGTGTATAATCAGACACTAGAAATAAGTCAGTCATTGCAGTCACTAGAAACAAGAAATAAAGGCTCAGAAAAATCATCTTTGCATATGAAAGGGAAATATTAATTTTTTAATGTTTTGATTGAGGCACTGAGGAAATCTACCCCATGAAGTAGACTGAGAACCAGTGGAAGAAATTCCAAGGACAGCTCTGCTGAATTCCATGTTTAATAGGTTTGTGATTCACTCATGGGGTCTAGATTGTATAAGGGTCAGTTATAAGGATAAGTATAAGAGACAGTTAATTCTGAGCATTTATATGATGGTCCAGTCTGAAAAAATACTAGGAAAGATCATCCTAAATCTCATTTTTGGATACCTTTAGGAAAGGAAGAAATCAGGGTGATGTTCAGAATGTTTGGTAAAACTAACTGAATTTTCTCTGACAGAGCAAGACATCCTAAAAACTAAGAGAGATAATAATATATGTTGACTCTATTTTACTGAGACTTTGATGCCATTTTCTATGGCATACTAAACAGTAAACTGGGGAAATGTGGCCTGAATTATTCAATGATGGACTGGGCAACACGTGGTTGTTATCTATAGGTCAGCTTTAACTTAGAAGTCCCACTAAGCATGAAAGTATATTAGCAATATATTGTTGGATATAGTGTTTGTCAAGTGGTTAAATGTTGATGTTGAAATACTACTTGGTTTTCCAACACACCAAATGTGTAATGTTGCAAGCTCACACCTTACCCTAGGAGGGGATGCTGGAGGGTAGGGGCAGGCCCAGGTGAGCAGAGAGAAGGGCCAAGAAGGTGGCCTCGACAAGCAGACCCATCTAGATATCCATAAACCTGAAAAGGTATCTATGCCTGGTGGTGAGTACGCAGACCAGATTATGGTGAGGCAGGGCTGGGCACTCCCAGAGTCTAGCAATAAAGACACTTTTCTCCACCATTCATTAGAGCTTCTTTAGAGAAATTTAAAATGGAATAGCTTTGTATCAATTGGGGCAAAAAATATTGCAAGAGACTCAAGGTGAAAACCAGGTGTTACATTAACCTGCTTCTTCCCATTTTAACCCTTGAATCTCCTGGTTTTTAAGGAACAATAAAATTCATTTACATATTCATGTTTGTGTCTAAACTCCTTTATATATAAACAGATCAGGCTAAAAAGTGGACTTCCTATGAGGCAGACCTCACATCTCTTTGCGCACCTGAATGTCCGTGTGATACTTGGGCTACAGAAATTTAAATATAAAGAGTAAAAGTAACCCCATCATCACCATGGAAATGCCACTTGTTTATAAGGTAGCCTGAGCCATTAAACCAATAGGCCTCTGGAGTCTGGTCCTTTGGGATGCAGTCAAACAGATGCATTCAACTCCCTGTGTCTCTCTCAACTATTTAGTCCTTGTCTTGTCCATGACCTTAAGTTTCTTAACTTCCCTAAGTGATCAATCACACACTGGTTCTGCCTTAACTTATATCCCCTTCAAGCTTGATTCCCAAAGTTTATGTTTTTAATACTGACCTAATCCCAAAGCCATGGCTTCTCCTTCACTGAGTTAAGGTAAGGGTCAAAATGCTAGCATTCTGTATGGACAATATGTTATTTTTCTCTTTTTTCTGACACAGATGATAGAAACTAGAATATGATAGGTACTCACTAAATGTGTCTTGAATGAACAAAAGACCAAGGACACACAATTAGCAGGCAGCAGAGCCAGGATTTCATCCCAAATAATTAACCAGCATTTTCAACCATTATGTTCTCCCACCCATTTGATAAGTCTTTATTCAATCCTCTTGTTTATAAAATAAAAGTTCAAAGTATATGGTGTGCTATCTAATTTCTTCCAATATGTGATCTGAACTATTCTAAAAAATTCTAATTATTTTTCTCTTACTTTGATACACTCCAGAAGAGCAGTTTTCTAGCTCATTTGCACATTAGATTTTTCTAGAGAAGTTACAGAAATACTTACACCCAAGCTGCTCCTCGGAAAAATTAAATCAGAATCTCTAGGGGTGAAGCCCTAAGAGCAGTATTTTTCTTAAAGAATTCTTGATGTGATTCCATAGGCAGCTGAGTTTGACAATTTCTCCTTTATATTTTAACCTAAATGACTATATGTAATTATCTATCTCTATTCCTTTGTTACTCACCACTATTTAGAGTATTTATTCCCATCCTACCCTCCCTCTAGGAAAAGGTCAATGTTTCCTTTCCTATAACATAAAAAAGATAAAAACCTATAATATATAAACAAATGAATATAACTCCATTATCCTTTGAAATTATTCCTGTACCTTTCTTTTGACAGTCATTCATCCCTAAGTTAGCTGATTGGTATTTTACAATTTTCCTCTATTGTATTGTAACCTAATAAAAAAGTGTTTCTATACATGACTTACCTGTCACTCATTCATATTTCTGTCTGTTTATCCTACTTATTGACTTCATTTCCTCAGTATGATTTACCATGGACAGTTCCAGAGCTATTTGTAAAGGATGAAATAGACTATTTTCTAGTTAGAAAAATCTCAAAGAAAGTTTCTAATTGGCTCTGTTCAGATGGCATTGCCATCTCTGGAAAATATACTGAAATTGAGGAAATAAATATAATTGGTGTTGTGTGTCAGATGTCCACTTTTGTTAGAGGAGCAAGAACAACTACCAGAAGGAACAGTGAAAGTTGAGCAATATATTAAAAGTTTATCTTTAACTTTGCTGAGGACAAAACTCTCTAACAGGACATTCCTCCACTTCTAGCCTCCCTGGTTCTCCCTCCATGCATTTGCTTCTGTTATCTTTCATCTTCCTTATTTCCCACTCTGTAAAAGCACTTTCCTCCTTGCTTAAGCAATCCTTTTTTTAAATTCTTTTTCATCTTTAATTAGTCAAAAGACTTCTTTCACTATACCTAAAATAATGTTCATATTTCTCACTTACATAGTGAATTAATACTTGTTTCCTCAATCTCTATTTTTCACTTTGACCTCAAACTTGTTAATTGCACAGTGAGTTTACAATTAATTTTTTCTCTATATGAGTTAGGCTAGGCTAGTTTATATAACTTATTCAAAGCTATGTAAATATTCAAGCATAGAGGTTTATTTCTTGGTTCCATAATATTACTGAATAGGTGAATAGTTCAAACAGCAATTTCTACAGAAAAATCTTTCAAAGCCCTGACTATATTAGTTGAAGTAAGCTATACTATTGTTTGGTAACAAATAGGCCCAAAATCTTACGACTTAAAATGATAATGATTTATTTCTTATTTAATCTACATGTTCCTTAAGATATATGGCAGATTTACTATCACAGTTATTCTAGGACAAAGGCTGAATGAAACACAACATTATTATGACATTACCAAACCAACAAAAACTGAAGAGAAAGAGATTATGGAGAAATACGAAATTACTTTTATATGTTTTCATGTAGAAGAGACACATTATGCCCATGCATATGTCTTTCACTGAATCAAATCACATTTCATTTAGCTTCAAGTGTCCCATTACAGAAAGTAGCAGAGACAATTAGCAATGGAGAAAATGAGAATAGCACTTAGAAAAACCCGCCCCCAAATTCCAAATACACTAAACCAGTTCCCAAATCTGAGGTTGGACTAGGACCACAAAAAACAACCCTCACATCCTACCACAAGTGACAAGTAAAAGGCAGTCCACCACTGAGGGAGAGAAAGAGTGTAGAGAGAGACTTCCTCTGTGGTGCAGACATGCAGGAAATACTTAAAACCAAGAGTGAAGCCAGAGTATTGAGGAAGTAGCCCCAACACATGCCCCAAGTGCATATCCTAAACCCAGGCAACACAAGCAGAATTTGAATCTGGTTATCAACAAAGGTCATAATAGCAATAACGAAACTGATACCCAGCTTAACTTCTATCTAGATTGTCTCTAGTCAACACACTAATGAAGTAACAGAAGAACATGCATACCAATTTGTAAACATAAGAAGAATCTATTGTTCTTCAAATAATGTCTGGCACTTAATTGGCAGTTATAAGAAGTTTGAAATAATTATTAAAACAGACAAAGCACTCGACAGAACAATACTCAGAGATGACCCAGAACCATCAAATAGTAAATTTAAGGTAATTCATTAATGGCCATGTGATAAATTTCATCAGAAAATAAAAACTATAAAAATGAGAATCTAATATAAAATCTAGGAATAAAAATTATCTAGTAAAAGACAACATTTTTTTTTCAGTGAGTTTATCAGTTGACTCAGTACAGCCAAGGAATGAATCACAGTATTTGAAAATAGTCACTAGAAATCACTCTGAAAAAAATAATAGTAAATAGGTTCCCAGAAAGATAAGAGAGAGAAGACTGGGAAGAAGAGATAATGACTGAGAATTTCCCAAAGTTAGTATTAATAAAAAATATCAAATCATATATTCAAGACACTCAGAGAACTCAAAGCAGAGTAAACACACACAAAAAATATCTATAACTCATTAAGACAAGTATAAAGAGAAAATACTAAACCAGGAAAAAATATATTACATACAGATAAATAAATATCAGAATTACAAAAGACTTCTCACCAGAAACTATGTAAACTAGAAGAGCTTTTGAATTTAAGTTTTTAAGCTCCTGTCATGTTTTTATTTAAAAATGTAATGTGGCAAAGCCCACTGGACAATGGTGAAGAATACTTGGTGATTTGGTGGAGGGTAGGGCGTGTTGACATACATCTCAGAGGAATAAAGAAGAAAAAAATGTTTTATTGTACAAGTCAAAAATATTTATTTGGAAATACACAAAACTACAATTCAGCATACACATATTTAGTCAGAATCCTAAAACGGACCCAAGGAAAGACAAAGGTTGAGATGTTCTTAAAGAAATTAAGAAAGATAAGATAATGGGGGATGAGATAATGGTCACATGAGGGAGCCACAAAGTAAAATTATCAAGTGGAATTGTCACAAGGTTAAATGGACAGGTGGAGAAGTCACAAGGTAAGTAGTAAATGTCCTCTCTTTTATTCCCTTCAAACATCATAACCTTGTTCTTTACTGACTTCTTGGAATGTTGACAATTTAGTTCAGTCCACGTATGGGATCCTTCCCAGGATGTCTGCACAGTAAATGATGAACATTGATGCATGCATAAACTCATTCACCTCAAAGATAACACATGCAACCAATACTCTGTACTCTATCCCAACATGTCACCCTCTTAAATGAGAACTGTACTTGTCCTCTGAAGTACAGTCTCTCTGTCAACCAGGCATGCACCTGTCCATCACCAAAGAAAAAGTCAATACCCAGGTTTTCTGTAGCATGTTTTGGCCTGGAGCAAAACAGAAAAAGTTAGTTGGCATACAAACTCCTCCCAAAACTTTTTTGGAAAAGAATTTATTCTTCAGATATTTAATTCAGGCAAGCAGATTCAAGACTCAAAGAACAGTAAGTTCCAGACATTACACTTCTGTCTCCAGATTGAAATCCACCTCTGGTCTCTCCCTTGAGATCAGAAAAGGATATTCCTGGTTCCTGTGAGACCCCTCAGCAAATCACATGGCATTATAAATGGCAGCTGTTCCACAAAAAATGAGTTTTCTCTTCTCAGACTGCTCAACTATAAAATAAATTGAGGGAATCACTATTTTTGATAGGTTCTGGGAATGCTGTCTTCAGGTTAGAACGTATGAGCACATATGATGGCCCCCAAGAGAGATGACATGTATTCAGTGTTCCTCATGGTCTCTGCTAACATAAGGAGATTGGGGAAACTGGAGAAACCTGGACTGCTCTCAGAGAATCACACCCCATCAGGGTCTATTCTCTTTCAGAACTTCTGACTCCATATTCAGTGGAAAGAAAGTAAAATAAGGAAGGAAAGTAAAATAAGAAAGTAAAATAAGTTCTAGAGGAAAGAGGAATAAATAACACAAAAGAAAAAGGTTTCTACTGAATTAAAAAGGTGTCAACCACAGAAATCTATACCCTACAAAAATATCTTCAAAAAAAGAATGATTAATAGTAGTATCTACTTCACAGTAATGGAATCTCTGTCAACAACATGTTACAAAATTGTTCTTAAGGTTTTCTCTACTCCAACCATTCATAAAATAGAGCATACTGGGAGGTTGGGTGAACTAGAAATGGTATACATGGCTTCTGCTCACATTCCATCAACTTACTTTACTGAACTCTCGATTGTCACATGTAACCACTTGGGAAACAGAAAAATTAGTCTCTGCGTTACTTAAGATATTATAACAGCATATTTTTTTCTAGAATCCAGCATTCTTCACAACATGACCTATATAAATATCCCTATTCAAATTCTTTTTCCTGTGATAGTCATTTCTGTACTTAATTCATTTTCCACTGGACTGTAAGCTTTATAGTGATATAGATACTTCAAAACTCATCTTTTTACACTATCCTTATTAGAAATTAACATGCAATTTGTTCGTGTACTCAATAAATTCTTATTAATCACTACTGACCATTTACTTTCTGTTAGACACTATATCGTGGTATAAAAACACAATGTTGAGAGGAATAAATATGACCCCTGCCCTCAGTGAGCTATAGATAAAAATGAACATTATAATAATGGCCAAACACATTAAAGAAAAATAACACTATGACAAGTTCTTGAATAAAATTATGGTCTAGAGGACTGCTCTGTTAGGGCAAGCTTTACTGAGGAAATAGCATTTAAAATACAGGTGGAGTTAACTAGAACAGGCTGAAGAAGGTGAGGAAAATTATTCCACACACAGTATGTGTAAATTCCTTGCAGCAAGAAGTGCATGGCACCTTCAAGGAAATTAAAGAAGATGGGGGTGTCTTGAGAGCAAAAGGTGGTTGGAGACGATAGTAGCACTCAGACCAAAAAAGCTTTATTGATTTGCTTAAAAACTGTGTTTTTGTCATGTATTGGTGCCTTTGTAGAAAATTAATTAGCTATGTATGCATAGGATTATTTCTGGGCTCTCTGTCCTGTTCCATTGGTATACATGCCATTTTTAATGACAGTGCCCTGCTGTTTTGATTACTATAACTTTATAATATATTTTGAGATCAAGTAACAAGGTATTGCCAAGCTTGTTCTTGTTTCTCAAGATTACTTTTGTTATTCAGCTTCTTTCATAGTTCCATACAAATTTTAGGATTGTTTTCCTATTTCTGTGAAAAATGTTACTGGAGTTTTGATAGGGATTGCATTGGATTTGTAGATAGCTTTGGATTATATGGACATTAAAATACATTACTTTTTCTGTTCCATGAACAGAGGATATCTTTCTATTTATATGTGTCAATGGTATAGTGTCAAAAGTATAGTTCTTTCATGAATGATGGGAAAACTAGATACCCACATGCAAAAGATCTTGTACCATGTGCAAAGATCAGTTCGAATGGATTAAACATAAGACCCAAACTGTAATAATCCTAAATAAAAGCACTGGAGAAAAATGCCTTAACATTGGTCTTGGCAATGATGTTTTAGATATGACGCCAAAAGCATGGGCAATAAAAACAAAAATAAACAAGAAAAGCACATTTTGTAGTTATTAAAAATTCAAGAGAATTGTTATTAAAGCAGTTGATAATCTAACTGAATCTGTAGTGATATTATTATGCAATCTTCATCATGATACATGCCAATTTATACCAGTTTATTAGAGGCAACTCTTGGAGTCTGAGAAAATTATTAATGAATGATTCATTTTTAAAACTTCATTTTTAGCTAAACTTTAAAATACATTGTCCAATAAAATAAATCCTAATTAAAAAGTATTATTGAAAAGTTAAGCTAATAACAAAGATGACATGATTAAAATTATTTCTTATGCTCAAAATAAAAATATGAAGTTGATAATGTAACATAAAGATGAATAATTTATTCCTACTTTTGAAAACCTACAAAAGCAGCAAATGCTTTCCTCCTCTTTTCTTTCTCAATAAACTAGGGATAATAGAATTATCCTAGTTATTTTTATTATAATAGAATTATTATATTTACATCATAAAGTAATTATAAAGATGAAATTAAGTGAGTATTGTTTATAGAAAATAAACTGTTTAAAATCATTTTATTACTGTTATTTTCTCTATTATCTGTAGATTAATCTACATGAAATTTTGAATTAGCATAAATGTTTCCTTTTATACTTTATTTTATCATATTAAAACTATATTCATGAATTTTAATGACATATCACTATATTTTAATAACATTATAATAAAATATTATTTTAAACAAAAAAAGTACAAAACTATTTACAACATAGGAAGCAATCGACAATATGAAAAAGCAGCATGCAATGTAGAATTAAATATTTGAAAACCAAATATCCAATAAGGATTGATATTCCATATGTATATGGAATTCAGTAACTCAAAACAACAATGATGATGATAATAACAATAGGCTAATATTTAAACAGACAAAAAACTGGAATAGATATTTTTTTCAAAGAATACAGACATACAAATTACCAAGTACAAGAAAAGGTGTTTGCCATGATTAATCATAAGGGAAATGTAAATCAAAACCACAACTAGTTACCACCTCACACCTGTTAGAATGCCTACTGTCAAAAAATAAAATATTAACACAGGTTGGTAAGATGTGGGAAAATTGGAACACTTTTAGTAAGACTGTAAAATGGTGCAACCACTGTGGAAAACCATATGGAGTTCTTCAAAAAATTAAGAACAAAACTATCTTCTATATGACCCAGCAGTCCCCATCCTGGATATATTTCCACAAGTAATGAAATCAATATCTTGAAGAGATATATGTTCTCATGTTCATTGCAGCATTATGTACAATAATCAAGATATGAAAACAAACTTGTGTCCATTGATGAATGAATGTAAAAATGCTGTGATATATATGCATATATACATGATAAAATATTCAATCATTGAAAGAAGAAAATCTTGTCCTTTGAGTCACCGTGGATAACCCAAGAGCTAAGTGAAACAAGCCAAATAAAGAAAGACAAAAATCGCATGATCTCATTTGTATGTGGAATCTGGAAAAGAGTGAAACATAAAGTAGAACATTGATTAGCAGTGAGTTGTGGGTGAAGTGGGGAGGGAATAGATATGTTGGTTAAAGTGTATAAAATTTCCTTTATAGATTTAATATGTTCTGAAGATCTAACATATAGCATGGAGAATATAATGAATAATGTATACTTGAAATTTCTAAGGGAATAGATCTTAAGTAGTCTTATTACGGAAAAAGGCAAATGGAAACACACCCTAGTGGCTCTGGGTCAGAAACCCAAAAATCCAGATTCACAACCTGGGGTGAGGGGGAATAACTCAAAATAAATAGTTTCCTTCTCTCTTCCTTTCTTTCTTCCTTCCTTAAAAGTGCTTCTTCCATCCTCTCCGGAAAAAAAAAAAATCAGTGGATAGGCTTGATTGGGAGAATCATTTCACAGCATATAAATATATCAAAGCATTATTTTATACACCATAAATACATGGACTTTTGCTTGTCAGTCATACCTCAATAAAACTGGAAGGGGAAAAAAGAACTGTGGTCTTTGTCCTTAGAACTAGGGAAACCCTGGAAGATTTTAATCAAACATAAATCAGAATTGCATTTTCTTAGAATGATGAGGATGAGTATGGAAAAGGAATTTGAGAATAAGCAAAGATAGAAGCAGGAGACCAACTGAGAAACTGCGACAGAGTGACAAAAAGAGGTGATAACAGAGATCGCCAAAGTAGTAATGGGATAAAAAGAAGAGCCTAACATTGACAAATATTTATGAGGAAGAATCAGTAAAGGATCATTGAATGGTATTTGATCTTACTTAACAAGAAGTTGCTATGAGAGATCATTTGAAACATATCCCATTTTGTTTCAAAATATTTGGAATAAGGTGGCCCAACAACTGAGTCATCAGTGGCAGTTCACCCTTTTAAGCAAATATTTTTATGATGTTTAGACTGAATATGAACATACCTTTCCCATTTTGTCAATAAAATAGTTCATGCTTCTAAAATTTGAGGTAATGAAGACAAAACACTATCCTCCTTTAGAAAAAAAATTCACTTAAGCATGGATTTATTATCTTTATGTTTCATTGAAAAGTAGTAATTTTTGAACATTTGATTTTGGTTGATCAAAAATATCACTTCCAAAAGACTCCCAAATGAGCTTCTCTTGTGGAAAAAAAAAAGTAAATATAGCGGTTTACTGAATAGATGTAAAACGCATTTCACAATCCTTTCTCTCACCCAATGTCAACATGATGTTGATTTGGGGAACAGGTTAGTTAGTACTCAATGATGCCACAGAGGATGCAGCATTTATAATGGCCTCACTAGGTCTGTGATGCCTAAAGGAATTTGAAAATGAGAATGCACTGCAGTTTTAAAAGCAGAGGCAGAGTACTTAAATGCCACCTTCTCAATAGCACCCAGAGGTTTTCAGAATTAGCCAACTCTGAAAATATATTATGTGCTCTCTGAAGGAAAATTAAAACACAAATCAAAATTGTTGGGGGAAACATTAGTGCCCTTCAACAGCTGAGTTGCACATACGTGCTGTGCCCACAGACCCTGTGTGCTTAAGGCCAGGAAAATAGAAATTAGATTTTAACACAAGCAATGTACAAGGGACAGGGCACAGGATCACCTCCCTGCAGAACTATCAAAACCCCATTCTTCCAAGTCCTCTCTCTGCAGCAGTTCCCTTACTTCTTACCCAAAGAGAGAGGTTTAGGGACCCTTCTGCTGGAGCTCTGAAAATGTGGGTTGTTCTCCCTTTCCTCTCAGGCTTTCTGACATGGTAGCCTTGCTGAAAAGGCAGCTTGTTTATTACCAGGCTGCCAGTTAAATACCAAAGACAGTGTTTCAAATGACTGTGATTGGATTCAAAGATAGATTAAGAAAACACAGGATCTCTAGAAATAATTTAAATGCCAAAGCTGGTTACAAGAAGAATGAAGTACAGACTCACCTTTGGAATATATCCCACTATTAAAGCAGCACACGTTGTATGACACTTAACAATAAATCTCTAGCAGAGTAGAGTGCTGAGAGAATCAATATATGATTCTCCAATCTCTACAATCACAATGTACATTTTTTATCCTGAAATTCAATATTTAGTCATTCAGCTAATCTATATCACAGTCATATTTTGTACAAGACACAGTTAGATTCTGTGAAAAAATTCAGGATAAGACTCAAATTCATATTAGTGGAATTTACAGTACAGCATAGAGACTAGATATCTTGAGTGGAAAAATCTCAGTTTAAATATAAGGTCCAGTTGTTAACTATACCAAGAATATGAATCTCTCTGAGCTCTGGTTTCTTAATCTGCAAAATAGTAATAAAATAATATATCCTCAACGGTGGGTATGAGGAGGAGAAGGAGACTCAGTCACGAAGCCCAAGACAGAAAATGGAAAACTCAGGTAAACCTGTCCTTGGGATGGTCACTGAACTCAGTATGAGCCAAGAGTAGTTTGGATAGTTTGCAAATTGATTTGGGATCTATGTGTGAAATGTGGACTTTAACAGACAAAAGCATCTATCTCTAAAAGGTGTGTGTGTGTGTGTGTGTGTGTGTGTGAGAGAGAGAGAGAGAGAGAGAGAGAGAGAGAGAGAGAGAGAGAGAGAGAGAGAGAGAGAGAGAGAGAGAGAGAAGGGGCTGGATAAATCTATATTTCAAAAGGATAGCTTTATATATAACATATTAGAGAAATTGGAAGGAAACTAGAAACATATAAGTCATATAAAGGTGACGACAAGAGCGTTAGCCAAAGAAATGATGCATGCTTTCAATCTAATTGTGAAAAAAAAAAGTAACCCAGCCAAATGAAAGGACAGCCCACAAAATAATTAGCCTGCACTCTTCAAAATCAAGGTCATAAACAAAGGAAAGACTGCAGAGGTATCATAGATTTTGAGACTTAAGGGGTCATGACAATAAAATGAAATCTGGATCCCAGTCTTGACCTGGAAAGATCAAGGACATTTATGGGAAAAGTGCTGAAATTCAAGGGCTATAGTTTAATTATATTGTACCAATGTCAATTTTTATAAACGTGTTATGATTAGGCAAGATATCAACAACAGGGTTGCTGAGTGAAGGCTTTAAGAATTCTGAACAATTGTTGCTGTAACTTTTATCCAAGCATAAACTTATTTCAAATAAAAAGCTAAAAAATAAAAGAAGAAGAAGAAGAAGAAATACAGGCAAGGAAAGATAAGAACCCAAATCAGGGTGACAGTTCTGAGAACAGACATAAGAGGAAGTGGAATTGAAAAGAGTTGGGTGTTGACTGGGGTTAGCAGTGTGAGGAAAGAGTCAGACCATGACCCAAGTCTCAGTGCTGAACACTTAATAGAGACATTCACTTGGAAAATTCAGGAAAGGAATGCATACTAGAGGAGGGATAATGAGTTATCTCTTGTGCATGTTAAGTTGTAGATGCCGATAAGTTCTGTACGAAACTGGATATGAAAGACAAAGTAAAAGAAAAGTTATAGTCATATATTTGGAAATCATCCAATATTTCAGAATATGGGAGTAAACACATTTACCAAAGAGAGGGAAAGAGTGAGAGCAGAGACTTTTGGGGAAATAATTTCATTTAGGAGGAAGATAAAAATAAATAAATAAAGCCACATTTAATTCCATTTCTTTCATTAAGGAAAAGTTCATTTTAAAAAAATAAACACGTGGAGTTAATCAAAGCTCCAAAGGACACCATTTGGTATCTCCGTAATGAAAGTATTTAACAAAAAAGGAAAAGAAAAAAACACTTGCGTATAATTTCAAATAAATAAATTAAAAAAAAAAATTCAAAGACCATCTTACTGGATCAATCCAGTTTGGGATGTGAAATCTCGGTAGCCTATTTGAAATGAACTTTACTTTTTACCATGAACTATAAAAGTTAAAGCCCTATCTCCTGAAAATCCTGGTTCCCTGTAGAATTCCACTATCTACTTTGAAAAATAAGAGATTGTTAAATGAGATGAGTTTGGACAGTGTGATTGTCATGCATTTTACGAAAACCTGCTCAAGATAGTGGAGAGTTTTTAAGTTTTCCTAGAAAACGTCATCACGCACACACACGCACACATGCACACACACTACACACTTTGAACATTCATTCCCATAGGAAAGGCTCACAAATACTAAGTTTATACTATGGTGAACCTGATATGAAAATAAACGACCTGTTTTCTAGCTTCCTGATATCGCTGGAGAGCAGTCCTTCCATAAGACCGCCTTTTTGAGAGAGTTGTCCTGATTCTAACTGGGTTTTGAAGGTCCTTCCACACAGCTATAGCCCTTGCCCCCTGGCTCAGTGGGTCAGCCAGAGGCTTCCTTGGGATTTAAAATGCTAACTGTGGGGATGTTATTCGGCTCTGTGACAATGAAAACTAAAAGCTGCAGGCATAAAACTTGGAAACTGTCAGCAGCATGTTCTCTGCAAGTCTGTATTTAAAAGTAGTAATAAAACTGAAATACAGATTGAAGTGGAAATGACCCAAAGGAGCTCTGTTGTATTTAATTACCTGGTTCCAGCTGCTGGAGTTGAGAAATATCATCACCCCTTTCAGCTCCACACATGAGCACATTATTTACCCAGGAACCTTCCAACAAGCTCCCCTTTTTGGTCCAAGTTAGCTAGAAGTAGGTATCTGTCAACGGCAATTGTAAGAGTCTTGAGGAATACTATCAAGGATTTTGTTTGGTTAAGAGGATTGTGGGCTTGGTTTTTCTTTTTAAGACAATTCTGATTTTTCATTGTGCCTCAAATACTTTTCTTTGCTAAATTTGCTCCTTCCTTCCTTCCTTCCTTCCTCCCTCCCTTCCTTGGTTCTTCTTTCTCTCTTCCTCCACCTCCTTCTCTTTCTGTCCTTCCTCCCCTCCGTCCCTCTCTCTCTCGGCTAGCATTGGGGCCAAGTACAACATCTGATAATTAATCTGCATGTGGAAGTTTGGACCACATGAAAGCAGTCTTCTATCTTCAGACAGAAACAGAAGAAGCACTTTTTAAGGACAAAGAAATGAATATGATTTGTGATTTGCTACAGAAAAAGGTGTTTTGGTGACAACCAGAATTAGATATGAATCTCTTTTCTGCCTTGTAGACCAACTTTGTGACCTTGACTAAATGGCTTAACCTCTGACTTCTAAGAAAAATGAACATACCCTGTTATCCAACTCTCAGCTACAGGAATCAAACATTGATTATTCTGAAAAGCAGAGATACATGCAACGGAATTACATGCTTCTTAGGCAGGTGTTCTTGTTGTTGCTTTAATTTAATGTTCACACCAAGAAATAATAGTCACACTAACCCTCCTATTGACAGTAGTTGCCTACTAAGGGTGGGTTAAACAACAGGGCCACCAGCTCCTACTTAAAACCCACCGGTTGAGACTGATCTAGGTTCAAAAAGAAAACAAGGGTCAGAAAAGTAAGAGGAGGAAAAGAAAGGAGGCCCATGTGGCTGCTCAAAGGATTTATATCCAGCTTCCACCTGTTACCCCACACTGCATTCTCTCCTACTTCTTCATGCCCTTTGGTTTGTCTCTAGACTCTGCTCATTTGAGCCAAGAGAATTGATAGCTTGCATTATAAACAGCCATCATTCCACAGCTAACCAAATGAGTAAAGGAAACAAGGACACATGCTCATGTAACTAGGTAACTTGTCCATTTGGTAATGTTAGCAGATTAAATGACAAAATTCTGCCTTTGTCCACTGTAGACTAAATTATACCTTCTTCCTTCCTACTTTGCTCAGGAATTTTTTTCTTCAGTCTTGTCCCTGGTATAAGTGAAAATTAAAAAGCTCTCCAACACTCAATACCAAATGCTTTTTCTCTGTGCTCACATGTCTGGTACAAAATTTCATTCTAGTACTTGATTTCACACATGAAAGTTGTCTATATTTCTCTTTCTGAAGAAATAAAAGGGGAAAATGTAATTATAGATTCTGTCATAACACCTGCGGTAGTACAACATCAGCTCACTATAACTATCACATAGTCACCTTTACATTTCAGGGGTGGTCATAGAGATGACAAGGCAAAATGTCTCTCATTCTTCTTGCCCTTTAAAAAAAAATGACTTGTTGAGGAGAAGTGTATTTGTATTAAAATAATCCATCTCTTTTTCAACTTCACTGTGTCAAATAAATCACAACAATTTGACAATGACATCTTTGGCCAACACCTATGGATTCAGACAAAAGAGCTAAAAAAATTAATTGAAGGAATAGATATTACTTGTATTATATAGTACCACTGCTTATTCTACTAGAAGTTGAATGAAAGGCTAGAATATGAATTCAGATGTTTTGTCCCTGATCTTATCCATTGGTGTGTTTACAGATAAATATATATATATATATGTCTGTGTCTGCATCAGATGATGCATTTAGTATTTGAGGCAGCACAGTAGACAAAAATAATGTGATAGGTCTCAGGGATGTCATTCAATTTTCATGAGACTTTTCTTCTTCATTTGTAAAATTGGGTTTCTAATGCCTTACAGATTTAGCATCAAGATTAGAGATCATAAATATAACATTTCCAGAGCCATTCCCTATTTAAGGAATGTTAGTTCTTGTTACATGGTATACTGTATATCTATGCTTTTTGCCTAGATACACACAAACACACAAAGGATGTACTCAGATACTCATATGTGGAATTTTGCCTCACCCACATCTCAGAAAATTATTCAAGCTCATTCAAGCAATGCTGCAGTATTACCAGCTTTTATAAACAGCGATCCTCCTAGAGGTATTGGTAAAACTTACTGAGACATCTGTGACTTTGGATGGATGACTTTGAGAAGCAAAGAACAGGAGCAGAGATACTTATCAACATTATTCTGCTTACCTCCAGTCAGACTAATGGTGCTATTCATTTGTAGTGACCCTAAACAGTTCTTCGCATTTGGATAGTTCTTGTATAGCCATTAAATCGATTCTCTGGGAACAAATGGGAAAACAAATCAGCAACAGGCGTTAGCTTTGTCAGTTTCTATCAGTCTCAGCTGGCACTGCCTTTCCATTGTTGGTCTCCAAACGAACATGTGACTGGTGGGCAGATAACTTATTCGAGAGTTACAACAGCTAGCATGACTTTTCAGTAGTTCCTCCAAATTTGCTCCTAGAATAGTGCCATGGGTAGGGGGTGAATTTTCAAATCAAAATATCTCAAATTGGAATTCCAAGTAGGCATTTCAAGAAATCAGTAAATTAGACAAGTTATGCAACTTCCTGAACATCGGTTTCATTGTATGAAATATTTTCCACCATAAAAGCTTGTTGTTAAAAATTTATATTCATGTGTGTAAAGCACCTACTGTAGGCCTGGTAACTGAGCCTCCAGTGTTAACAGTGTACTTTCTATAAACTAGCCTTAGCCTTTCTCTTCTCTCCATGACACTGGACTATGAAACTGCTGAATCTAGAAACATTCTGATTTAACAAAACAAAGGCATGGAAATGTAAATGTACTCAACAAGGACACTGACTACACATTTATTGACCAAAGATTTCATTCATGCAGCTATTGAAAACATGATTTTTACATGAATTTAAGTCATCTACATTTAATACAGTAAAGCATTCAGAAAATGCTTAGATTTCACTAATCTCAGAATTTTCCACCATGTTTTGCTTATTTTGTGTTGAAACATAGCTAATATTTTTTAAATGGTGGATTATAATTAAGCATCAGTCTTTACTTCTGTAATATAGGAATACTTGTGCTTATTTAATAGGGTTGTTGTGAAGCGTAAGTAAAATAAAATCAATAAAATTGCTAAGTAAAATTTACATTTTATAAGTTGCAAGTTATTTTACTATTGGCAACATGATTATTTTTTGTAATAGTAAAGTACCCAATTCAGTAATTTGCTAAATGGCTTTCCAAATTACATTGCTTATTTACACAACTAAACTTCATGTACATGATACTTTAAGTTATATCCAAAAAAGGTAAAACGTACCAAGATATTGATACAACCTACTTTCTAAAAAGTCAAAGTAAAGTCATGCAATAAAAAAAAATAGCTAGATTTGTAAAAAAGTAGAACAGTGACTAATGGTAAATCAAATTCTTTTGTTTCTCAGTATTTATTTGTGCAATGTGTTGAGCAATCACTTCTTATATAAAATCCCAGATGCCTGACAAAATGTGCAAACAAGATTCTCTCTGATACAGTCACTATGGAAAACAGAATGGAGGAGCCTCAAACAATAAAAATAGAACTAACATACGATCCATAAATTCTACTTCTCAGAATATATCCAAAGTAAATCAAAATACTAACTCAAAAATATATCTGCACCCACCATGTTTATAGAAGCATTATCTATAATAGTCAAGCCATGGAAACATCCTAAGTATACTTGGATAAATTAATATGTAAGGATATTATATATGTATATATTGGATTATATGATGTATCAGTTGTGTATTAGAGATCATATATTGAGATATATCAATATGGAGACACAAATATACAATTATATAATTTGCCCTAAAAAATCAGAAAGTCCTACTATTTGCATCAATATGGATATATCTTGAAGGCATTATTGCTAATTGAAATAAATCAGAGAAAATCAGGCACATATTGTTGATTTAATTTATTAATGGAATATAAAAATCATAGAAAAAGAGACAAGAATTGTAGTTATCAGAAGTGGAGGGCAGGCGACTTGTAAGAAGATGGTCAAAAGGCACAAATTTCAAGTCATCAGATAAATAAGTACTAGGATATAATGTACAATACAATGACTGTAGTTGACACTGCTGTGTGACATATAAGAAAGTTGTTAGAGTAAGTCCTAATAGTTCTCCGGAAAACAATTAATTATGTTCTTTCTTTTCACAGATGTTAACTGAACATGTTAGGTAATCATTAGACAATGCATGTAAATGAAGCCATCATGCTGTATGTCTTAAACTGATAAAGTAATTATATCACTTATATCTCAATAAAACTGGGGCAAAATAAGATTCTGTCCTGCAGAAGTTGGGGACTTTAGCATGATGGTTTTGATCTTGAAGTTCGTCAACCTTTGATGTATAAGTGTAACATTTAATGTCTTGATATGTCAATTTAATCAAACACATACTCCTATATACTCAAATTACCAGCAGCAATAATTATAATTATAAAAGATTTAATTCCTAAGTCCATTTGAAAATATGATGGAAGCTGTGGGTTTTCTCTGCATACATACACATGCACAATTTTTCAGGCCTCCTCAGGAATTGGCACCCACATATTTGAGGTGAAACACTCAATATAGAGAAGCAGTGTATAGTTGTGAGTTTGGGAAGGACAAATGGTGAGTTCTATGTCATACCCTTCTTTGTGTACCACATGACTAGCACAGAGGCCTGACAAGGTAAGTTCTCAGTAAATATTGAATCAATAAAAGAATGATTGAAAAATAAAATATAAAGAATAGGTAGAAGAGAGCAGAGGAACCCTGGTTCTCTATTTTATCAATGAATAACCAATTTCTCCCTTGAAAATGCTCCTTCTCTATAACATAGACATTTTGTGAAGCTGTACTGATAACTTTTAGCACTTCCACTTTACTCTGGGATCCTGGTAGACTTAACACAGTTTCACACAGTGACTGATTTGCAGCAAAGAAAGAAATTGTGTTTGGTATGTACAAGTCTCTAGAGATCACAGGTTTTACTTGGTTGAGCTGAGTGATGTGTTGATTCTTGACTCATTCACAGGTAACATGCTCATTTGCTGGGTAATGATATCACAGTCATTTTCTTCAAAACCACATGGGACTGAACATGCTCTCTGACCATCAGAAAGGTCTGACAGCTCTTGGTATATTTGTAATAGAAGTCGTTCGCTAACTCATCATCCTCTCTTTGGGCAAGGACATTTTCTGAAATGATATTTTAACCACATAGATTGGTATCCATTCTAAATTGTCTGCTTATTAATAATAACTAGTCCTGGAGTCTGTGTCAGTTCCACATAATCCCTTGACACTATTTATATCCCAGGGAAACCCCAAATCCCCAGATGCAAATTGCTACTTGCTTATAAATTTCTATTGTACAAAGTTGTGAACATGAGGGGAAAAAAATCCCAGACAAAGATGTCTCTGGAAAGTATAAGAAAAAGAGGTTTCCCCAGAGACTGGCCAAAATGCAGGCGACTCTTTACATACAGAACAGAAGAGCATCATATTTCTAAACTATCCAATATATTTGGCTACCGAAAATAATGAGAAACTAAGCAAAAGTGGTAGATGCAAATAATGTATGCTTTTTCCTGATTATTAGAGTTGGAATTTGTCAAGCCTATGGAAGAGTAGCAATATTGCTTTCAGTTCTCAAAAAATCCCATTAAAAGGATTCCAAAAGTCTAGTGTATAAAAAAATCACAAATTGACAACTTGCATGATCAAAGGTTAAATGCAAAAAGTGATGTCTCCCTCTCATTGCTTCTTAATACCCTTTTCCTTGGTCTTTTGAAAAAACTCAGTCAGTGTTGTTTTGGCATTAATACCAATCCATTTTATGGTGTCTAAAATCCAGTAGTGCTGGTATTTCTGCCTCTCTATGCTTCCAATCTTTACTGCTGTTCTCAGCTTCCCTACTGCAAAATGGCACCAGGATAAGAAAATAAAGAAGTCAAAGGATCATGCCAACTCTTAGCAATTGTCATCATTCCCTTTCACTGAAGATGCATTTAAGAGCTGAAAGTGAAAACTGAGAAGAAAGAGCAATTTCTGTATTTAGGACTCCATTTAAAAAATAACAATACCAGTCAGCTGCCTCTAACAGACACAGCAAGCCTATTTGTTGTAAGAGGTAGTACAGAGACTGTTGGGGAAATAAGTAGCAAAACCTATGTGTCCCTCCAGCCTCTTGGGTTGTTATGATTTTAGTGTATAACATGTTCTTTTCTCCACATGTTCACACATGCATTCTTCTATATGGATTCAATCCACACAATATTTGGATCAGTATTTGGAATGGCATCTGTTAACCCAGTTCAAAGGGTGGAGAGGGTTAATTTATTTCCTTGCATTTGAAAACAGAAGAAAGGTCTGAGTAAAAGTTCAACAAGTGAGTGATCTGAACTGTGTTAGACCTCATATCCCTATTCTAACAATGATAATTTGAAACTTCTTGGGCTTGTGTCCCAGTCTGTAGGAACAAGGTGCACATGACCTTAGTTTGAGTCAGTCACCAGAATACATGTCCTTGAGAGATTTCTTTTGGTTCCTCAGACTTTATTCACTAGTATCCTTGACATAGGACATTGGCTATATAACCCTGGCCAAGCTCAGTCTGTCTATAAAAATAGAAGTAATTTTGCCAATAAATCTCATCACACATAAATACCTGTGGATGTCCCAATAGATCACCGGAAGAACAAGTTGTGAATTTCAAAGTTGCATTTCCTGGTTGCATAATTATAGAACCCATGGCAAAGTCACAGAAGGCTCTGGGAAAGCAAGGAGAAACTTAAGTGAGTAGGTATGGCCCTGGTTATAAAACAATGCTGACTGCTGCTGTGTAATTTAAACTTTGAAGGTAAAAAAAGATACTTCATAAAAGTGCAGGCTCCGGACTTTCTATTCAACATGTCCAGATAAACAAATTTTAAAGATATTAGACAGTTCAAAGATATTCAGGGAAAGAAGTCATTCAGAAAAGGTATGTCTTCCTTTTTACCCAGCTATTGATGGACATTTATTTGTTAAATAAAGTCGTTCTATGAGTGCTAAGCACTAAGCATATAGAAATAAAAATCAAATCCCAAACTTCCAGATATTCAGTGTATAATTTGAGAGAAATGAATACATACAAAACTACAATCTAAAATTCACCAAATTTGTTGAAAATTCTGTGATGTCTCCTTCAATGATTGACTGTAAAAACTGTCTCATATTCATAAAGAAAGGGCATACTGAGCTGTTATTTATGAAAAATATCTTTCTAATAAAATTAAGTGAATACACCAGGCTTCCAATATCATACTAATCAAAGTATGTATAATATTCTGAGAAAAGTACCTTTCTTCAACACTTTGACCAGTTTTAAAATATTTGTCTCTGTTTCTTCAGTTTTTAAATTGTTATATTTCTAAAGTTTACTGTAGTACTAAAATATTATATATGTATATGTTAAATGTGGGATATCACAAAATGCTTGACATCTTAAAATTCATTGCATCAAATTTAATATTTTTGATGATTCTGAAGATTAATTATCACTATTATGTTAATATATTAATGAATTTGGCTTATTTTGTTTGTCTCTGTACTATGGTGTTAAGTCACTGTATCTATTAGGGGCACAATAAGAAACAAATAATATATTCACATTAGGAGACGATATGTAAAAGGAAGTCAAAAAGCTATTTAGAAAGGTGTGGCTTGCGGGTAATGTAGAAGAATCACAAAAGATTGTACAATAACAGGAAGAATGACGGTTTACCAAATCACAAAATGATGGAGTTGTGAGACGCCACTCCCAGTCAAGGAATACAGATAGTTTGAAGAAATCCATAGACTTCTGAAGCAGAACCCAAGATGACAAAGAGAATCTGAACTAAAATTAGAAGCTTTGTAGCATGGTCCAATCATTTTTACCCTCCAGAATTACTTTTATCCTTTTTCCAATTAAAAGTCTGTATTGGTCATGTATTGGTCAAGAACAATCCTCAAAAAGTTAAAAATTGAACTACAACATGATCCAGCAATCCCATTCCTGGGTGCATATCTGAAAGAATTGAAATCAGTATCTTGAAGAGATATCTGTACCCCCATGTTCATTGCTTCATAATTCATAATAGCCAAATTATGGAAACAACCTAAGTGTTCTTAAAGGATGAATGGTTAGAGAAAATATGTATGTAGATAAGAGATGATACATAGATAAACAGACATAGGTAGATATGTTATGCCCTTCTCGCCACATATTCATGCACATATTCTTATGTGGATTCAATAAATGGTGTCACTATATTATATACATGTATATATATATTATATACACACAATTACATATACACATACATATATACAAAATGAAATATTATTAACCATGAAAAAGAAGGAAATCCTGCCATTTGCAATAACATGGATAAAACTGGAGGGCATTATGCCAAGTGAAACAAGTCATTCAGAAAAGACAAATACTGCATAGAATAATTTATTTATAGAATCTAAAATAAATAAATAAAATTCCTAGAATGGTAGTTTCCAGGGGTTGGACATTAAGAAATGGGTGATATAGATTAATGGATACAAATTTTAAGTTATAAGAAGAAAAAGTTCTGAGTCTCTAATGTACATCATTATGGCTATAGTTAGTAATTCTGGCATTGTACACTTGAAATTTGCTCAGAGTGGATTTTAAGCATTTTAACACACACACACACACACACACAATCAGCTGACTGTGTGAGGTGATACATGTCCTAATTATCTTGATCCTGGTAATAACTCCACAATGTCTATGTATATTATACATAGTCATAGTCATTTTACAGTATGCTACAAATATATACACTTATATTTGTCAATTATTCCTCAATAAAGTTAATTTTAAAAGTTTAAATGTTGTGTGTTCCCAATACAGATGTTAAAATGTCTTATTAATTAACATGTTAGGATAGACTGTTGTTAAGCTAGCAATCTCTTCCTGAAATCTAAAGTGTTAATTACCATCTCCATCTATCATGTGAGGAAGATGAGAAAAGCAGAGAATAGAATAACATTGAACAAAGCAAAGTGACAGTCCCTGCTTCTGTAGCTATTCAAGATATGAAAAGTGATCACCTCTGCCACCCCATCATCTCTACCAGGTCTTCAGTTAGACGACTTTACCTTATGGACTGGCCCAAATTTTTATTTGTACAAAAATCTAGTAGTCTTGTTTTAATTGGATTGCTGCAGTTTTACAGTCACCATAACTACTAGATATATACTAGATATATAGACTATTGACTAAGCAGTAAGAAATTCCCCCAGTAAATCCCTTTGCTCCCCTGCTACTCTTTGCTTTTCTTGAATAGGAAAAATCATATTTTTTTCCTGGTAATTGGGAAACTCTCCCCATGTAAAACAGTGATCCTTTCCCCTGCCATAAGAAACTTAAAATTGACCAGAGTGTTTAGTAATCAGAACAATAATTGTTTGCTGGTAAAATAATTGCTCCATTTTATCCAAGTTTTCCAAAACCACTAAGACCAAAATAACAGAGATAGGGATCAAATTCTTTCTAAGTTGTTTGTTAGGTATAGTACAGAGAGAAACCATCCTTATCTTCACTTTTTGATTCTTGATACATGTATTTGGGCTTTCAGAGGAAAGGTATATGTGAAACTAGCTAAAAGAGGTGTTTGTTTATGGCATAGACCACATTTATCAAGTAGCACCTTAATCTCACAAGGTTTTTCCTAGCTAGAAATATAACTGAACTTTCAGAAGGCCATCCCACCATTGTGTTAAGCCAACTCCTTCCCAATGATAAAATATATGCTGAAATTTTAGGTGTGTGTCTGTATTTTTACACTTACTCTGCTGTAAAATGTGTCCTGGTCAGAATTGTTGTCACATAGTATACCATGGCAATGAGGAAAACATATCATTCCTCAGATACACCAATGGTGGATTGATCATTCCTGAAATATGAATTTACCCTTTTAAGGACAAAGCTATGCACTCCCTATTTAGAAAGTGGTCAAATAGAACTAGCATGTCACCAGGTACTGACTGGTCCTCCCTTGAAAATGGTGTCCTATTAGTAGGTTAGTGTTCGTCAATATTAGTGGTAATTTGGCACTTAGGAGTGCAGTAGCCAATTGGAATAGGAGACCAAAAGTTCTAACTAGACTGACCATATGTACTAATTTAAATGGGGCAGTACCATTTTGTTACTGGATTTTTTTTCATATTTCCTGACTGCCCAGTCTTTGTAATACAAATGTCAATTTTAGTTTTGTCCCATTTTTTAATAAACCAGGGCTGTCTTTTAATGAGGGTCAAAAGGAGCAGTTGAGTTTCTCCAGTCCCAGTCTATTGAGGGGGCCCAAAATCAACTGCCCCTTTTGCCATGAATAAAGACCACCCTTGCTGGTAATGAATGTGGCTAGTTATAACCAGCTACTGCTGAATCTGACCCATGTGAAGAAACAGGAACCAATCAGGAAGAGGGTTCCCACCCTCACTTTCTGTTGCCCTGTTTCCTCAAAGGAAGCTGAACACCATAGTGAGGTCCAGTCACAGGGGGTCAATTGTATCACTGTGGGGATTATTGGGCATTTCTGGTACTGGGGTGGTTAAAGAGGCATGTGTTTTAGGCAGGGCATTTAGAGGGAAACTTACGTGGGGTACCAAATTTTGTTTTCACCTCAAGTATCAAAATTCCTTGCACTGGCCCTGGCCATTTGTATGAAATTCTGCTATCCACATGTTACTATGTGATTGCCCATCAGCATCACATAGTACTTACTTGGTGTTGGCCTGGCTACTCTGCTCCTGCTTGGATTGCTCTGCCTCCTCCCCTCCCCTTTGTTGCCAGAGATTAACCTTGTCTCATTTTTGCCATCCCAATGTATTGTTTTGCCTAAGGAAATATGGTCAGCCTAGTTCTAACCCATGCATAGCTTCATTCCCTGTCACCCTAAGTACTTTGTACTTGATGCATTGGAATGGAAGTAGTGATGAAGTCATGGTGGGAGCAGGGGAGACTTCCATCCTTGGGAAAGAACCTCTTGCTCACCTCTGCAGTGGATGTCCTCTGATATGGGACATGAGTGTCTCTACATGTTGTGCCAACTCTGAGGGGTTCAATCACTCATCTCTCTCTCTCCCTTCCCCCTCCCTCCCTCTCTCTCTCTCTATCTCTCTCTCTCTCTCTCTCTGACATCCTTACCACTAATTTTTCAACTTTGTTTTATGCAAGTCTTTGATCAATGTGCCAGCACTCTAGCTATTACCTGTGAGTTCTTGTGGGTTTATAGTTTAGGCTGTCTCTCATTCTAGATAAAATCTCGGTCAGATGATCCATGAAAATTTCTGCTTGCAAGGAATATTTCTAGTCACCAATGTGTTTCATACAAACCCCAGGCAGGACTATAAACTCTTCTTGCTGTTGCTGACATACCATACTGATAAATCTACAAACTGGTATTGTAATGTTCCCTCCAAATCCTTAAGTCAGGGAACCAATATCAAAGTATATCTAATTATTAAGTATGTATATATTTTACAACTTAGGAAATAATCTAAGTATGGGTTAATGTTCCCTTTGAACACACCTTTGAACATGATCATATAACGCATTTTTTTCTTTAGGTACACATCTATGACAAAGCATATTTTGTAAATTAGCTATAGTAAGAGATTTAACCATAATAAGTAATAATAAAATATAACAATAGTAACAGTATACTGTACTACAAATTATGTAAATATGGACTCTCAAACTATCTTATTGTATGTAATATATTTGAACTGCTGTTAACCAAGGCTAGCTGTGGAAAGAAAAATCATGATGAGGGAACTACTATACAGACACACCTCAGAGATAATGTGGTTTTGGTTCTAGACCACCACAATTCAGCAAATGGCACAGTAAAGTGAATCGGAGATTTTTTGTTTGTTTCTCATTACATAAGAAAGTTTTGCTTATACTTCACTACTGTCTATTAAGTGTGCAAAATAACATTATGTCTAAACAATGCATTTATTTAGATGTGACACAGAGACATGAAGTGAGTATATGCTGTTGGAAAAATGATGTGATAGACTTGCTCAGGATTGCCAAAAACCTTCAATTTGCAAAAAAAAAAGCAACATCTGTAAAGCACAGTAACAAAGTATATGTATAACCTAAACTCTTCTGGGGCCTAATATGATTTGAAAATGACAGTGTCATTTTTGGTCTCTGAAGACCAGCGTAATTACAGAGGCAGTACCCAAAAAAAACCTTAGAAGAGCTAGATTCCATTCTCCCCACTGCACTATAACATCACAGTGGTAAATGGTTTCAGGAACATTTGGAGAAGGCTTGTAGGTTTGTCACACGGCAGTTCCTCAAAGGGATCTTACCTCTCCTTAACCTGAAGAATTATGGGTCTGTGCACTGACTTAGAAAATGGGCAAGGCTTTAAATCCCATTTGACAATTCAGTTTTCTTCCTAGTAAACCTGTTCCTTTTTTTTCTGCCTGTGTATTTCAAGAAGCTTTTTACTAGACTAGTTAACTTCTAAGGAGCCATTGCCAGAAATTCCTGCAGGTCAGAATACCCTAATTACCATTTTAGACATGATTTTATTGTAGTGATGTCATCACCACCTGTTCTCCGCAACTCTTTTGGGCTTTATTCCCATTTTGTTAAAATCATTTGTCCCAATGTTCTACTTTGCCTACAGACAGCTGGCAACTAGGAGGTCTTCAAGGATTCTGGTGTCGTTACAAAATTTCCTAACACTTAGGTGAAAAGAGTGTCTTCTGTGATCTCCCAGAGAATGTGATTTGTTGTGGCTGATCAGCCAGTGCATAATAAATCTCTTGTAACATTTTCCAGAGGTAGAATGTATGAGACTCCTACCCCTTTAGAACATAGGGTGAGGGGGAGAGCTATCATTTTAACTTTATTAATGTAAGTTAACTTTGGGTACAGATGAGTTGAGCTAGTCTGGCAATCTATTTAAGCTGCCACAAAGCGTTTAGCCAAAAAATTCATTCTGAATTCTAACTGAGTATATTCAGTTCAATTATCTAGCCTTCTCTGATTATATTCTGTCTATCTTGCTTGAATACTCCTTCTTATTTTCCAGGGTCCTAATGATATAAATTAGAAAGCTCATTTACTCTTTTAAAAAGTCGTATATTTCCTGCTTCTTAGGCTTTTATTTTTCTATAACTTCAAACATACATTTGTCAATCTTTTGACTAAAGTATTGGTTTATAACATTATATAGGTTTCAGGTGTACAGCATTATATAACTGTTTACACTATAAACAATACCTTTATATATATATATATATAAACAATCATTTTATATTATACTCACCACCAAAGTCTAATTTCCACCCTTCACCATTAAATTGATTCTTTAATCCTTTTTTCTACCCCTCTTCCTCCTTCCTTTCTGGTAGTCACTACCACTTGCTTTTTAATCATTTTATATCTCTCTGTCTCTATTTGAACACATCCACATTCACATTTTTTCCTGAATCATTTGTCATTTAAGAAAATTATAGACATCATGCACTGTCATCTTAAAACACTTCAGTGTATATTTTCTCTAAGTTGGATAGAAAACCTTTATAACTCGGTATTCGTATTTGAAATTGGCCACTTGTCCCAAGAATGTCCTCTACAGTTATTATTTTTCCTCTTATAGTGAAACATTTTAATTGTTTATAAGCATTTTTTTTCTTTCTTTCTAAATAATTATGGTAATTACACTTTCAAATTACCCTCAACAAATTGTGGAGCATGTGATACACTATTGTTAACTGTAGACATCATGTCATACAGCAGATCTCTAGCACTTACTCACTTTGTAAAACTGAAATTTTATATACATTTAATAGCTGCTCCCCATTCCCCACCTCCTCCCAGTCCCTGGAAATTATCATTCTACTCTGTTCCTTGAATTTTACTATTTTAGATACCTTATATATTGTCCTTATGTGATAAGCTTGCTCTATTTAGTGCATTATCCTCCAGGTTTGTCCTTGCTGTTGCTTATAGAAGGATTTACTTCTTTCATAAGCCTGAATAATATTGCAATATACAGATGTCTATCACATATTCTTTATCTATTCATATATCAATGAAATTTAGGTTGTTTCCATATCTTAACTATGGTGAATAATTTTTCAAAGAACAAGGGAGTACAGATACTGCTTTGAAGTACTGATTCAATATATATTCATAAGTTGAGTTGCTGGATCATGTGGTAGTTCTCCTTTCAATATTTTAAGGATACTTTATACTGTTTTCCATAGTTACTGTACCACTTTTCAGAACCACCAACTATGTACACATGTTCAAATTTTTCATCCTCATCAGCACTTTCCTTTTTTTAAATAATAGTTACCATAACATTCAAAGTGTAAGATGATATTTCATTGTGGTTTTAATTTGTATTCCCTGATTATAATGATGTTAAGCATCTTTTCATATGTATCTTGGCAATTTTTATGTCTTCTTTGAAGAAATAGCTATTCAAGTTATTTTTCAATTTTTTTATCAGATGAATTTTCTTCAGCTATTTCATTATGGGTGTTATTTATATGTTTTGAATATTAGTCCATTATCAGATATAATGATTTTTGAATATTTTCTCCCATTCCATGGTTACCTTTTATTTTGATTATTTCCTTTGCAGCATAAAAGCATTTTAACTTGACATAATCCCACTGATCTATTTTTTATGGTGCTTTTGGTGTCATATCCAAGAAATAATTGTCTAGACCAATGTCATGATTTTGTCCTATGTTTCCTAAACAGTTTTACAGTTTCTGGTTTTATGTTTATGCCTTTAATCCATTTGGAGTTGATTTTTGTGCATGGTATAAGATAAGGGTCCTGTTTCCCTCTGCCTGAGAACATCTAGGTTTCTCAATGCCATTTTTGAATAGAATATCATTTTCCAATTGTGTATTTTGGAACCCTTGTTGAATATCAGTTGACTCTATGCAGATTTATTTCTGAACTTTATTCTGACCCCTTAGTCTATCTGTGTGTGCATACATGTAAGCACAATACTTGTAGTTATTATAACTTTGTAATATATTTTGAAATTAAGATGTGTGGTTCTTACAGATTTTTTTTCTTCTTTTTAAGATTGCTTTGGTGACTTTATGTTTCCATAAGTATTTTAAGATTTTGTTGTATTTCAGTAAAAAAAATAGTCATTGGGACTTTGATGGGGATCATATTGAATACACAGATCACTCTGCATAGTACAGACATTTCCCAAGAGAACATCTTCAAAAACATGAACAGAGGATGCTTTTCTATTTATATTTATCTCTTAAATTTTTTTCATGATTTTTTGTTGCTTTCAGTGTACAAGTATTTCACATCCTAGGCCAATTAATTCTAAGTATTTTATTTTTGCTATTAGATTGTTTTCTTAGGTTCCTTTTTGGGTACTTTATTGTTAGTGTATAGAAACACAACTGTTTTTTCTACTATTGATTTTGTTTTCCATAAATTTACTAAGCTCTATTTATTATTCTTATAGAGTCTTAAAGATTTGTTACATATAAGATCATGTTATCTGCAAACAGAGACAATTTTATATCTTTCTCATTTGAGTGACTCATTTCTTTTTCTTGTCTAATTTTCTGGTTGATTTTCAGTATTATGTTTAATAGGAATGACAAGTCTTCTTACTGGTCTTAGAGAAAAAAATAAAAAATTTTCATCATTGTGTATGTTGTTGGTTGTGAGATTTTAGATATAAATTTTATTATCTTGACATAAATTCCTTCTATATATAACTTGTTGATAGCTTTTATCATAAAATGGTATTGGATGTTATCAAAAGCTTGTTTTGTAAATATTGAGATGCTTATGTGATTTTTTCCCCTTACTCTATTTTTCCCTTTATTCTATTATGTTGGTTCTATTATACATTTCATCCCAGAGTTCTATCTCACTTAGTCATGGAGTACGATTGCTTTAGTGTTGTAGAATTTAGTTTGCTAGTGTTTTATTGAGAATTCTTGCATCTATGTCTACCAGAGAGGTATCTGCAGTTTGCTAGTATCTTTGTCTAACTTAACTACCTGGCTAATGCTGAAACTACAATAAATAATTATATGTAAAAAGTTGAATAACGTAGTTCCTAGAAGCACAGAACCCACCAAGGCTAACTCATGAAAAAATAAAAAATCTGAACAGACCAATAATGTATAAGGAGATTGAATAAAAAATTAGAGACACCGCAACAAAGAAAAAGTCCCATATGCTTTCACTGGTAAATTCTACCCAACATTTATTAAATTATAATAACATTCTTTCTGAAATTCTTCCAAAATGTACAAGAATAGGAGAACTTCCAAATTCACTTTATAAGATTATATACTCTTGCAGTATATAGGGATTTTCTTTTCTTTTTTGGAGCAGTCCTGAGCAATGTTGGTACATAAATCTCTTCATGGCCTATGAGGTAATGTGCTGGGAGTGGGAGAAGGAGACAAATATCAACTTCTGTGGTAACTGTGAAACAAGGAACCAGAGAAACTTCATTTTTTTCTGGGCTATTCATGTAATCATTTATGTTTAGGGTGGGACCTTTACTCATGTAACCATTTATGTGTAGGGTATGACCTCTACTTATGTAACCACTTACAAACACAACACTAAGTTATAAATACCCTGTGCTGTTTGCGTTCAGGGCCAAACAATTTGAGTCTGTTTTACTCCATAAGGTTGATGGCTAATAAAGGACCCTCCTAAATTCTCTTTAACTCGGGTATGTCTCTATGATCTCATTGGCTACTTTGGAACAACTGAAAAGGCTATAAAGTAGAGGAGGACTAGTTGATTCAGGTGGAGAAAGAAACATCAAGCAAGGTTCAGAAAAATTCAGAATTAAGCAATTCTTAGCCTTGTTCCTATCTGATACCATTCCATTTATCCAATAATTCTCTTTATCATTAGAGATTTGTCAGTTTTAGGTTTAAATTTATGGGAATCCAGGATCCAGATTTAGTATCTGAAGTTGTTATCTTCAAAAAGAAGAGACCGAGAGATATGACCCCATTTTCCTTTGTTGTCTTGCCTCTTATGGAAATTGTTCATAGTCAAAAACCCAGCCAGAAATTAGAAGGAAAGAGAGGTCTGCTAATATGGTCTACTCATGTCAGCCTCCTCAACAAGAGGGTAGGGGAAGGTAGAAAATGAGTGTGAAACCGGAAACAACAGATACTCTAAGTAGCACCAAAATGCAGCTCCAGCTGACATACATATAGCAAAATTTTTGAAAAATAACTTTGTGGATTTTAGAGAACCAGACACAGATATGAGCAGGATTCAAGACTAGAACTAGGAAATATATTACCAATCCAGTGGAGGTTAACACCATCATGTTGCTTAAGATTCATATTTTAGAGTGGGACTAGAATTTGGGAATCTACCAAATTTGGTTGTGAAGAGCTAAGACACCTAATTCAGTACTATTAAATTCTACTCAAAGGAAAAACAAAATAACAGCAAAATGGAAGAAAGAAGAAAAGTGTGCTAATAGTCACAAAACAGCAGTTGCCTGCTCTGCTGGGGAAGGCATCCTATGGTGAGCTGGAAAGGCAACCTGGGCCTGCACTGCTAGGAAACTGCTCTTTGCAGTGCAGCTGCTCCAGTCACATGAGCAACCAAAGAAGGAATGCTGAGTGGCAGGTCCAAAGTCTGGTCCAGGAGGATTATTTGGATGTTCTCCCTACACTGAACAGCCTTATCACTTCAATTCAATCTCTACTATTTCATTTATCACTTACACTATAGATTATTTCAATTTAAGAATGTAACATGTCACTCCTACTCAACCACACATGCTTGTGAGGCAGGATCCAAAGTAATTTGTCTTTATATCCCCCTTGAACCTAGCTTAATGCTTTAAGCTCAGAACTCAATAAATACTAATTGAATAAATTAATAAATGAATGAAGTAACCTCTTGAACCATCCAAAAGAGATTAAGTTTGATTTACCTTGAGAGGTAAGTACATCTTACTATGTCTTCTAATCCTTTATGCATGGAATATGTGCTATTCTTGCAAATAAAGCACAAGAATATGCTTTAGAAATAATTCAGTCCAGACAATTAAGTGAAAGCAGTCTTCAGTATGAACTGTAGCAGCTGGCCACTCTGACTTTAGTGGTCATTTAATTTCTACTGTCTGGTTTCTTTGGCATAAGCTTCCCTCTCTTTTACCAGATCTCTCTGTAGTATTTCTCCAAGGAACAAAGAGCTGTCTGAATTCTCTTTTTCTCTGCTGAGAGAATCACCTTATGTATGTCTCATATAAGTGATTACATGAAAAATAGTTGCTAGCAGATAAAAAACAAGTCAGCATTAGCTATAGCTATGATTCAATTGCCGACCCACCGTATCATCTGGCTGGATTTTAAATGATTAGATTTTAAAAAATAATCTTTGAGTGGAATAAAATCATTTTTTCCCATCTTAAATCACTCAATTACTATAAGATCTCAAATAAATAGACCCCAATGAAAATTTGAAAAAAATAGAATAAAATGAAAAAGTCTATGCTATATATGTAAATGCGAAAATATTCATTGAGTTGAAAACACATTGGACTGGTGAATTTTTACATAGATAAACTTAATTTTGTAATTTTGTATATAACAGGAAGTCTTGTCTAACTAAAGTATTAAGCTTATAACTTTTCCATATGGATGAAAAACCTAAACAAATAATTTTAATTAAGAAAATGCAAGGAAACAGACATAATGAAAACCATTTCATTCACTAATAACAATAGAAAATTAAGTAAAAAATTAAACAAACATTTTGGTATTAAAAAAGTTTTTATACACTCAAAAAGAAATTATTACTAATACTAGCAAAGATCTAGTAAAACAGAAATACTTAGACATTTGCAGTTGGAACATAGATTACAATTTGACATAAATATCAAGATCCTTAAAATACTGATATTCTCTGACCTATCCACTCTTACTTTGGGGATTCTATCCTAGGAAATATTTTAAATACCTAGCTACAATTTGTAAGTATTCATTTTTCATTGTCTCTCTTTAATTGCAATTTTATAAATGATAAATTTTCTTGACAGCTCTCAAAATTTTCTGAAATTACACTCCACAACATCTAGTCTATCTACTCATCTCAAAGTCTAGTAATACTGTAACAAGCTCAAATTTGTCATAGGATGAAAAAAAATGATGGCAAATAAGGGATATGAAAATCATCTTCAAGAAGCAGAAAGTAAAGCAGGCCAGGGGCAATCAGTTTCAAAAAATCTCTCTCAGAATAATTTCACCCTGAGAATTAAAACTATGCCTACTGGTATCCTACCTAATTGTCTTATCCATTTGTGCAGACCATCATTTCTAAAATTACTTTCTTGATTGAGTATATGTGTGCTGCCTTTGGCATTCTATGCCCCTACAAAGATTTAAGAAGATTGAAAAAATAGGATGTAAGCTGAGGGGTGCACTTGAGATTTTAACAGAAAAGAAAAGGGTCAGAGCTTTGTAGGAAATTTATTTTTATTATATATATATATATAGCCAATAGATGAAGATTGACTATGGCGTGTATTAAAAGCAGTGAGGGTGTGATTGAGATTATTTAGCATGTATCTAAACAACTCACATTTAATACTTTCAGGATCCAAGGCAAGAATACAGATAGAGAGGCCCCAGCTCACAGGACATACCCACCTCCCATCTCTGTCCCACTCATGGTCACTCAGGGAGGGATTTACAAGTAAACCTGGGATATGCAACCCAGAAACCCAAGTTTCATCTACATATGCCTGAAACAAATGTCTCCTGTCCTCAGACTTGGAGAAATCTGAGGAAAAGACTCACAAAATCATTGCATATGGACATGGAGCTATTTGATAGAAATTTTTCATGTCATGAGTGTGGTCTAAAAGGAGAGACTAGGTTTTAAGTGACCATGTTCTCTTGGTCCCCAAGGCATTACTTTCTCTGTGGACTAAAACAGTCAGAAGACTAGAGGAGGTTCTGCTAAAGCACTGAGCTTAGGACAAAAGTCACTGTTGTTTAGGTCTAAGACAGTTTTGGGTCCATGGTCTTTTCATTCCGAGTATGTAAGAAAAAGAATTGAAATGTTCCTACACATGTCATGATGATCCATAGTTAGCCATCTTTACTCTCATTCATTCTGACAGATGTATTAGCAAATTATACAAATTGGCAATCTGTGTCCTAATTACAATTTGGTTCTTAAAGTTTTTGTTGGGTTTTTCTCACATAGGAAAATAAGATGATGGCATTCTGCTTGCAAATGCCAGCTCAAGCAATGGCATAAGAGTAAGAATCATTGCCTTTATCCCATGTACCAGAACAATACCAGGTGGAAGGGAGGGGGTACTCTCAACATCATTAGTTTGTTACAAATAAGCACCTACAATGAAAACATTACTGTTAAGTGGAAATCAAGGCCACATGTTTTTCTGGGCTCCAAGGACCCCATCTGTTTCATAGTATAGCCAGTGAAAACAATGATATTCACATCCAAAAAACACAGCAAGTAAGATTGAATGCATATCCCTTTGATATGCTGGTATATTCCATTTACCCCCAACAAATGCATTAAACTGCTGAACTTGGAGGTCTACCAGTTCCTAGATAACTTAGATGTGTATGATGCTACCTGGGTCACAAATTTCTCCTGCCTCTGCTAAAGTTCTCTCCACAAGTAGAACTGTGGCATGTTATAGATTTAAATAAGCATACTTCTTTCACTATGCATTGATGAGCCAACGACACACAGGAAACAAATGGCAGTTAGATTGGACCAACGAATCAGACAATTTTTCTCTTGGTAACTGGTCTCTTACTTTATTTCTTAATAATAATCTATAATGCACAGCCATTTTTTTAATATTACTAGCAATGACCACCCTATCCTTGAAACTAATTTTATGTTTAATGTTATCCAGGAGACAAAGCCCTTTCTGATGGCCACTTCAAGCCTCCTTGCCTTTAATTCATCATCCAGCATCATACTTAAAGCTCAAACTTGGGACTGGATTTCCAGGTATTATTCTATTTCCTCACTCAAAGCATGGCAGGATTTGCACAGCAGTCACCCCCTCGCTGCAGGGCCTTATGAAATGTAATCATGGGGTAATGTTCTATGTTGCCACTGTGAGGCCCCCTCAAGCCGGATACTACATAAATACAAGCTATTAGAATATTTGGGCCTGTGGGGGTGATTGGGGCTTTGATACAGGCACAGCAGCATATTGTATTATTACAGACCTCTGAAAAAAAACACAAGACAATCAGCCTCTGAGTTTATCTAGCTGTATAAACCTCAGTGGGAGGCAATCATACCTGTATTTGCCAGCAGACTTCCATAGAAGCCATGATTATCTCCATCTCCTACTAATTTCCTGTTTCACAACTGAAAATATGCAGTCCTAACTGCCTCTCTTCATTAAACGGATCCTGATATACTTCAAATGAGTCACAAATGCTCTTTCATGCCTTTTCAGAATAAATGAAGATTTAGAAAGAAGAAAACATTGCAATCATATAGAATCATATCTTCTATAAATTGGATCTTATTAGTTCAAAAGATGATTCTTGTGTTTACTTTAAAATTAGGGCATTCAGCTATCTCCTTCAGAACAAAATATGTGCAGCAGAAGCATTTAGGTAATATGGTCAAGTATTACATCCCTCACCTACAAAAAACTAGGTGATAAGTATCTAGATATAACTCCAGTCAATATTGAATCTGCAATAGCAGAAATACCATAACACTATCTTTTCTGAATGACATTTCTGGTGATAGTGGTTCACAGTCACTAAATCATTTTGATTTATTTATTCATCTTAAGTCATGTGAATTTTTAATGGGCAAAATTCCTGGCTGCTCATGTTTGTAGAAAATGTACTAGGCCATGTATTTAGTATGTATTAACTAATAACAATGTATAATTTCTAGCTTCAATTATCTTGGCAAGGGTAAGAGAATACTTCCCTCAGTATTCCATAATCACCCAATGTGAAGTCAGCTTTGGGTGCAAATGACAATCAACTCATCAGAAGGATATGAATAGGATTTGAAGTATAATCTGCATCTGGCTTTTCCTGCACTATTTCTGCACTTTCACACAGGGTCACACATGCACACGAGTGCATATTCCATCTGGAGACTAGAATGCAAGTAAAGTCTTGTCAGAACTTCAGGGAAACTGAGTTATGCAGACAGCTCATAGCAGACTTCTCAGCTACTCAAATTCAATGTTAAATGTGAATCCAGAGGATTATATACCACATTAATAATAGAATAGTCTATTTTGAAGAAGAGGTAGAAATATGGGCATTTGTGAAGATTAAAGAAACTTTAGAGATCCCTTTGGTAGCTTGCCATGAGATTCAGCAACGTAGGTAGGTAATTTTTCCTTGGGACCCTACAGTAACCCTATATAAAGGTGACCTTCCCAGAGCTCATTAATTAAAACTGTTAGTTCCCACCAGCTAGTAAAATTTTCAGTTGAAATTCTAATTACTTACATCTTCTTTTAAATGACTGAATTCCATAATAAATGCTTCCATAACAGATGTAACATGACTGAATAGTCATATTTCCTAGAATACTTCTGAGCTAAAAGTTCAATATTCTTTCTTTAATCAGAAACCTGACCCACCAGAAAAATGTTGGCTTTCCACATGATCTTCAGTTGATTAAATTTTGTCTAAACTTGGGGAATTAAATGGAAAGAAAAGGGAGTATAAGATCAGTTCTACTTTGTTTTCAGCTGAAGTATCTTGTTAGGATACTTCAAATAAAGATGTAAATGTTATAGTTTGGACTCTATCTATAATACAGAAAGTGTATTTGTAGTCAAAATGAATTTTAGTTCTTGTCTTGCCAGTGGTTTCCATTCATTACATTGATAATTGTTATTTTCTGTATAGTTTGTCAGGTAATGATTGCTAAATAAGATAATGTAGGTGAAAGAGAACTGATTGAGTATTTAATCATAGACAGTTTAAATCATTAAGTGAAGGAATTGCATTCATGTGCACTTCAGATTCTAAGCAAGCTATATATGACAGGGGTGTTTAGAGGAGAAAAAGTTATGTATTTCCCATCATTGAGATAGCTCTCAATTTTAAAAACGAGCGAATTGTGCTATATAAAGATTAAGTGGCTATTTTAGTATCATATTATTAGCTAATAACCTATGCAGGACTAGGATTGAGTTTTCTCTTTACTACACTAGGTCAAGGGGTTTGTCCATGTAATTCATCAATAAATATTCTTTAAATAAATTAATGGCACATAATGCCTTTCAAATAAATCCTGCCCTGTCATTAGAAATTTAAATCTTAGTCTCCTGAATTACAGGCAGAAATTATAGGCAGAAAATTATAGGCATGCTGGATGGAAGGAAGAAAGGGAGAAAGGAAGAAAGCAAAAAGGAAATGTGGAGAGAAGGATCTAAGAAAAGAGAGATTTGCAAGTCCCTAAAATGGGTAATTATACTATTTTCCCGTTAGGAAATATTTCTGATAAGTGTTCAAAAGTAAATACTCTTAATAGGAATAATACATGTGTAGTGTCTAGTGAAATGTTTTTGTCAAATGTTTTCAATTATCCAATCTTGTTTTTCCATTGACAAAGTGTTTCAAAGAAAAATTCTGTGTGGATCTCTGTGATTCCTTATGGAAACTTCTTCAGTATCGCTTTCCATAATCATTTTAGGAAAGACAATTATAAGTCAAGGAAGGAGAGCAATAGGCATAGAAAAAAGAAACCCGGGTTTTTCACATATTAAGATCACTATATAGTCAAAGAATTAGAATATAGACCATCTGCTTCAGGGCTTCTTAACTCTCCCACTTTGAATGAACAAGGGAAGAATGGTAGAAAGGAAGGGAAGTGTAACTATCAGTCTTGAAACCCAGGATATTGAATTAGTGTATTCTTGCCATTAGGGGACACCAGACACGTGGATAACCAAGAAATGATTCTTACATTTAGGTATTGAAATTCCTGGTTGAGTTAACAGCTTAAAAGACAAAGGTGTTATATTCAAGAGAAGGGATTTTAAAAGAAAATATTTATTAAAATGGCAGTTTTGATTACAAAATAAAAGCATTAATTTATACCAATACAATATATATGAGCCAATATATATGAGAAGGAAAGGATAGTGAAAGTAATGATAATGCAGTGAACTGCTGGTGGGAGTCTCTGCAAATGACCCTTAGACAGGATTGAGGTCTGAAGCCAGAAAGAAACATGTCCCACTTATCATACCCACCTTAGAGGTGCCAGAGGCTATCACACGTTCCCCCTCTCTAGCCAGATCCACAACTGTTGTAGAAATAGTAACTGGTCAGGTATAGATGTGAGAGGATCTGACAGAGCCCTCCCCAGAGGGAAGAGGGAGCAATTTTTTTTTAATTCCAGTGATCCCATTTTGGGAACCTATGTGACTTGAGTATCATCAGTGTCATTACAGCTGTGATTAAGGTATGCTATTGTGGATGCTGTGGGAACTGTGGGTTTAGGGTATGGCAGGTCAGGTACAACAGCAGCCAAGGTAAGAATGATAACTGGAGTTAAAACTCCATGTGTAAGGGCATGCGCTATATGGGAAATCTCTGTACCTTTCCCTCATTTTTGCTATGAACCTAAAACCCACATTTCCTAACACAAAATACTTTGCTTTATCTACCTATAATTTCAAATATCTAGCACAGAGTGACAAATAGTAGAAATTTATATAATGAAATAAATGAATAAATGAAGAAGTGAGTGAATGGTTTGCCAATCTGGAGTGCACCATATTGCTGAATGTTTCCGTTCCAATGAAGAACAGTGACCAAAGACTTTCAGAAAATGGCAAATACACACTATAACTTTAAACTGACTCTAAGACTTATCTGTATACTTATGAACCCCAAATCAACATTAAAAAATATTTTGGCTCATTACTCACTGTTAATAGTCCTATTAAATTTCAAGACTTTGAAGATGGCAAAATGGAATGAGATTTCATTGGGGTCATGGATGATAGAGGTGTTGAAGCAGCCACACACACCATCTGTATTGGTCCAATTGCTATTAGGACCAAAAAGCTTCTCTAATCCTCATGTTCTGAGCTGAATATGCTGAATCCTACTCAGATGTATCCATAGTTCATTAGTTATTTCCAGTTTGCTGTCGTGTGTTTCGCCTGCAACAGGTGGGGAGTTGGTTCTCAAACAAGTGGTTCTCAAACCAATAATAACACTTTCTGCCTTATGTTTTCTATTGTGTCTACTTAGCACAGTACTGGACACAGAATAGCAGATGTCAGATTTGAAAACTGCTAACCCCTATTCTATAGAAATATCTGTAATTTGTTCAGAAACTGGTTATAACTAAGGTCATAGTCTGCCACCGATAGGTCAAAAACTGTGATTCTATTTTCTGTCCTTATTTATTAATGTGTAACTGGATGGCACACTATCTGACATGAGAAGCCAGTGGCGACTTTCCAATCTATGTCTCTAATAAAGATAAATGTCTAGGAGAGGTGGCAAGCTGGCAGACAGCTCACCAAGGCAACCCTAGGCTAAGTTCTAGCTGTCCATTTATTAAAGGCTACATAGCTAGGCATCTCTTGTTCTCCATCAATATAAGCAACTTGGCATCAAGCTTACTTCTCCAATTACTTCCCTTCTCTGTGCCTTTGTTTCCTTTATCAAAAATGGTAAAAATAGACGACTCTAACTTATGAAGATTAACCAATAAAATATGTATGTTCTTAGACACATTTGGCACATAAATATTAGTCTCTTCATAAATATTAGGTTGCATCACCGTTATTCCCACCACCACCACCACCACTTTCATCACCACCACCATCAGCATCATCAGCACCAACACCATCTCCATCACCACCTCCACCACCACAATTATCATCGTTGTTATCACAACCACCACCACCACCAAGGCTATTGGAATAGGTTGAACCACAAAAAATCACTTGGTTATCAGTATTTTTAAGAACTCTCTAGTTTCTTGAAATTATTCAGCAATCAAATAATGAGATACACAGCTAAACTTACATGTGAAGATGGACATAGTTATGTGTCAAACTAAATAAAGTTGTATGTCTGACAGATACCAAGTGATATAAAAAGCCTTTATTCTCTTTAAAATTTGGTTTCACTTGCAACCCAAGTCCTAAAAATGCAGTAAATACATTTCACTCCTACAAAATATCTGAAACTAACCCCAAATCTCATCCACTTCTGGTGTCCCTGGGTCTTCTGAATGGCAGAATACAGAATAATTTTCTTTTATATTTTTAGAAGAAACACCTGTGAACCCAGGGAAAAGACGTTAGTCATAAAAATTATTAAGATCTAAGAATTCCCTGTCTTCCTTCTTCTCTCCTGCAGAAGAAAATTCTGACTTCTCCCATGTGTCTCCTGCTCTTCTATTCTCCGAGGAACATGGCTATTTCCTGGGATTTAGTGTTGCAGAACTTTAGCAAGAATTAAAAGACAGAATTGGAAACAATGGAAGGAAAGAGGGTTTTCATAAGAAAAAGTATATCCCTGTTGTTTTTAGGAACCTGAATGGCCAAGAATAAAAGATGAGAGGCAGTTTAAGAGGAGGAAAAAAATCTGGGTCATGTGTGCTGGCCGTGTTGCGGATCTAATTTAGTTAGGAGAGAGACTTAATGCTGAACAGGTTTAGGGTATCAGCAATCATTATTGTAAGAAAATCAAAATGTCAAAGATTGGGGAAGATTTTGAATATGACTATGTATTTATTAACTTACCCCTCCCTCTCCTTCCATCTAATGTTTTCTTTATTTGAAAAGGAAAGGTGCAGGCAGGAATGAAGGTAAATAGGCAGGCAGGCAGGAAGGGAGAGGAGGAAGAAGCATTTATTTAATTTACTTGTTCATCTTGGTTGACTCCCCTGGTCCCAGTCATGAACCTGGGTCTTTGGGATGTATGTGGACTATACCAGCCAGAGGTCATAGACTTAACCACTAAGCCCCCAGGGGCATGTAATTTTTTCTAAAAAGAGTAATTTGGCACTCTTTTCAATTTTATTTCAGGCCGCTTGCCTTTAAATTAACACCTAGTAAATACCTGGACCATGTAAGATCTTTTCTGCAGAGTTACACAGAACAATACCAAAGGTAAGAACAAGATGAGGGAGGAGTTACATTTGCATGGTATAAGTGTTCAGGAGCACACATTTAATCAAATTTCAAAGAAAGCAACATGGTGATTGTTTTTCAAATTGAAGGCGATGATTCTTTTAGAAATGGCTGTTGGTAGTGGCCCTGACGTTGCTGACAGAGCTCAGCAGACTTTCTTGGAATCACTGGGGAAGGACTGAGATGGTTTCACCAAAACCCTGGAGGGAAAACTGCAAAGAATTCCCTGTGCTCTATGGTTCCATTTGTGCATTCACAGGCAGCAACGACAGCAGCAACTTTATTAGCTGCTACAGCTAGTGCAGCTCTGTGGGCCAGAGCCCAGCTGCTCACTCCTCTCTCTGAAGTGCAATACAAATTAATTTGCCAAAATATCCAAGAGTCATCTTTGTACTAAATGATGCATGATTAAAAAAACACACACTGGCTATGTCTGCCCTTACCACATTCAGTGCCATGATTTACTAAGCATGTAGGAGCTTACCACTATTTAGCAGTGACAATAGCCTGGTAAAAGCCAAGAGAATCCCAGAAATGCATCATGCTGCCACGTCTGGAAGGGAGACTTTCAGATTTATCTGTTGCTATTTTCAAACATAATATTTCAAAGCACTCTAAAGGCCTGGGAGAGAAGCCTCCTCTACTAACCTTATCAATTCCAAATGGCACAGGATGCCAAGGTCTCAAGTGATTAAAAAAAAAAATAGTATAGAAAAATAGCAGTTAAATATCAGCCAATAACAAAAATTGTGAACAGTAGGGGAAAGAGGGAGATGGAGGGAGGAAGGGAGAGAGAGAAACAGAGAGAGAGAACTATGCAGGGGATTAGTCACAGTTTATAAAACATTGATGACTTTTGGCTATTGTGCTTTACTCCTGCAAATGGAAGAAATTCATGCATAACCTATAGAGTAGGATGTCTTTAGAGTGAATGAAAGCAGCTGAATAATACAGTCTCATTCAACTTTGAGACTCCTTTCATCTTACATAAGTACCAGCAAAATATTGCTGCTCATATTCCTTGGATTGATTAAGTTGCAAAATGAGGCTTGTTCAGACCCTGTGTATTCCTCGAAAATTCTCAAGAGAAGGATTTTTCACCTCTCTCCTTGTCCTCACGTGTCTGAAGTCTTGTTAGGGTCAGACAGTTTTCAAGCAATTCCTCCTGATATAAACATCTAGTCTCGGGAGGACTGAAATGTCCTTGTGCCCTTCCCATACCTTCGCCTGTTTTCTGAAAAGAAAGGCAGTGGCTGTCTTCTACTCAGAAGACCCTGCAAATCACCACCATAATTTAAAAGTACAATATCAAAATTAGCTGTCTCTAGCAAGACAGGGATTGTGCTAGTCTTTGTTTCCTTCCTTATAGATCATCAAATTCTATTTTTTTTAATGCAAAGAAAAAACACTATAATGCAGAGCAAGAACTTTGTTGAAGAAAGTCAATAAAACAATTTGCTCTTCAAGGGACTGGCAAAGGTAATTTCCACTTTGATCTCCCATATCTGCATCCTGGTTTGTACCTGATTTATTCAACAACTGAGGAGGAATCTCCACTTTCAACTTTTTGATTAAAGTCTGTTTTGTTGGTTGAGGGCAAAGGCTTTTAATTATCCTCGAAGAATGCTCTTATTGGATTTTTTAAAGGTGTTTCTAAGGCCAGGAACAAGGAGCATATAAGGTATACTAAATCAGAGGGATGATATGAAACTTGAAAATCAGTTGAACCTGTAATTCAAAATGAAAACAGATGCTAAAATGTATGTTTTATACTGTTATACACAGAATCCTGAAGTTTCCATGCCAGATGGCTCCTACTTACACTTTTATAATCAATTCAACTTTCAGTTTACAGAAAAGGAAACTGAGGCCCACACAAATTCACTTACCCAAGATAAACTACCCAAACATAGCTGCTCAGTGACAGGGTCAGCTTTGCTTCCTAGTTCCCAGCCATCCAGCCATCGCCTGGGGGATGAGAGCAGAAAGTGTGCTTAAAAGCACCGCAAGCTGAGGTGGGTTGTGGGCACAATGCCAAAGCAGCAGGCTGATGTGGTCAAGTGACTCAGAAATTAAATCAATCATATGTATGCATATGTGGCAAAATGCCAAATAACCAACCGACTAAATGCTTAAATGTTTAAAGCTTGGCTGTCGCCTAAGTCTTTGTAAACGACTAGGGTGGCTTTAAATGAATTGCAGTATTATATTAAATGGGGCCCCTTGTACTATTGGGAATTCTTCTTTCACAACAGATCAAAAGAATCTGTGCTGCCAAAAAGCGAAAAATCACTTCCTTTTAAAATATTTGAAATTAAATTTAATTAATTTAAATGACTGAAATTAGAAAAGCATAATTGCATATCTGGAGAGTTTTTGAAGAAACTGACTTACAGCATCATATTTGACATCTTTAATCAGTTCTCCGTGACTCTAGTACTCAAATACATGTACACAGTAAAAGCGTGTCCTGCAAGCGTGGCTGTAATAGCGATTTGTCATAGAAAAAATGTTGGTGAGCAGAACACTAATAAAAGTCAGACTTTTGGGAAATAAGAGCATCACAAGAGGGTCATAATGGACTCCAACCAGCAAAGGGGAAAAACTGTAGGAAGACTTCAGTGACAAGCAAAAAGAAGCGATATGGTGGTACAGAGAGAAATTATCCCTCCACTCATTCAGGTTCTTCTCAGACTGGTTGAGTAATTACATTAATATCATCAAAAATATTAGTAGGAGAAAGAACAAATTTAATTACATATCTGAGGCTATTTTTGGAGATAATCCTAAGATTGTGTAACATTCCCATTTTCATTCTTAAAATATTTAAGAGAGTAGAGAAAGTTTTTTTTTTTGTTTGTTTGTTTTTTGTTTTTTTTTTTCATGCTGCAAGTCCTCAACTGACCTTAGTTGGAAATAAAGCACAAACCCAAGTGGCATGCCTTGGGAAGTCCTGTTCTGGACATCCAGTGCAGGCCTGTCTAAACATCTTGGGGAGACCTAACCTTCACCTATTTACCATCAGAAAAGTCTATTAGCTGCAGAAATTTGAAGAATAAAGCCCAAGTATGAAGAAGGTGTGCCTTTGGTTGAGAGAGGTAAATTAGAATAAGGTTTTCTCTTATCCAGGTACTACAGACTAGATGTATCTAGCAGAAGTTCTAGAATTTGGCATACTATAGGAGGGATGCTGAGGCAGCTTAGTATTGCTTTATGTTCATTAAACTTGTTTGTGTTAAATGTGCTTTTCACATATTCCCATGAGAACTGGCAGAGAAGAGAGAAAAATGTTGAGGCATCAATATTCACAAAGCTCATTATCTGGGGGAATCTGTAGAGGGATCCACTGACCCTGATGTGACATTCATACCTCGTTATATGGCCAATGAGTTGTCATTAGACAATTTTGCCATCGTCAAGTCAGCCAAGGTTTACAGAGAACCTATTATGTCCTCAGATTTTTGAGGAGCTAAGATTGAAATGATGAAACATTATCAAGTTAAAATGTGATTATGGCCACTGTCAGCTGTTTCAACAACACTCAAGACCAAAGTAGACTAGCTCTAGGTTCAGGAATACCTGCCAATCTAGCTCCTGTTTGCTTCAACAATGAACTTTCACACTTTAAGCATTTAAGTGAAATGAAATTTAACTGTGGCTTCACCTAGCTTCCTAGGGTAAGGAGTCTTAGTATTTAGGTATAGTAAAGCGTACCATGAAATTAAAAGAAAAAAAGCATATGCTATAAAAAAGTCCAATGTTTGACATATAAATATTATTCTTAATATTATACTTATACTTAATAGTGAGTGTTCCAAATCACTTAGAAAAAAATATACTACATTGTAATTTTTCTGAGTTAATTTTTTTTCACCTTTGGAACTCATAAATTAGCTGTCTGTGAAAAGATAAATAAAAATTAAAATAAGAGGCTTAATTTGCCCTGTTGTAAGATTTCTCTCACTTCTTTTTTCTTAGAGCATTTGATTTAGAACACTTTCAATTTTAAGTATTTTCTTTTCCCTTTAAAAATGTATATAAGGTGCTCCCTAGTGGCTCAGGTGCTTAGCTGGAGACTGGGGTATGGACCATGCAAAGCCCAAGGAACCATGGTTGAGATCATGGGCAAAGAAAACAACTAAAACAAATAAACAAATACATAAAAACTTCCTCTTCTCCATTCATTCCTGTTTTAAAAAAAAAGCATAAAAGAGCTTTTGAAAACCAGATAGATCTTTTGTCATATTGATAACCCAACTTTGGAGCTCTCTTTTAGAAATGTAAACATCAAGAGATAGTACTTCTACCTCCTAGTCTCTGTGGGGAGATGAAAGCCTAATTTAAGTGAGTACTTTCCTCAGGTTGCAAAACTGCCCCCTGTCAAAATGTTGCTTTTCTTCCATTTCTTTTCTTCTGTATAAAGCCAATCAACTAACATTCAATGGTCATCCCAATTACCAGGTAAAATTAAGATGAACTATGTGTGACAGATGTTGCTGCCAAGTCCTCTTATTTGAGGACGTTACTGTTTTTCATGAAAACATGTGTAATGGGTTGTATATACTTGTTTATATAAAAAGCTAAGAATTCTTTCTGAGGCCAATGAAGCACATCATATTCTTGTTCAATATTTGTTCAATAATAAAACTGTTTTCTCACTCTACTACCTTTGTGGAGAGATTCTCTAACTACCTTTATGGAGAGATTTTCTAACTTGGAAGAAGATTTGGCTTTTAGATATAGTTACCCAACATCTGTAACTGTTATTTGTTCATTATTTCCATGAGACTATTAGCTCTATAAATCCAAGAAAAGGTGTCTGTTTTATTCATCTTATATTTCTCTACTGTCTGGCATATTGAAGGTATTCAAAATATTGGTTAATGGGCAGACATCAAGACTTCTCTGAGAGGAGAACTTAGTAATCACAGAAATCATGCTGTCAGAAAGCTATCGGTTTCCAGTTTCTCTGACATCCTTCCCTTGTCTTCTGTGCTTTCTCAACAATGAGAAAAATCTTCATGTCAGGCATGAGGATTCTCATGGGTACAGTACAATATTCTCACTGGGTACAGTACAAATGTTAATGCTGCTCTAGGATTGTTAAGTTATATGAAATACTGTTTTCTAGGAAAAGTTAACTGGTAGTAGCAGGATATAGCGAAGTGGATAAATAACTATGTAAATCTGGGAACTAGCTAAGATTAGCACCACCTCTATAAAATGACAGCAGTAAGAATAACCTCACGTTGGCAAACTGATGAGCAATTTGCTGTTGATTTGATAGCTTTTATCTCTATAAACAATTAGCTTACACCAGAGGTACAGAAACCAAGGATCATAGAACTTACGACTTAGCAGAAAAATAAAAATGACACTAAGACTCTGACCTTTTGATTGCTGTTCCTGAGCCCCTGCATTTGCTTACATTATTTCTAAACCACTAATAATGAAGTAAGTGATAGCCTCCAAGTCTTTTTCAAAATGAACCTGACCCTTGATCTTACCCCACAATGTCAAACTGGAGATTGAGTCAAATCTCTCATAACTTTCAGAGGTTCCTATGCTGAGCGCTCAAGCCTACTTAGTTTTTACCTGTGCTATACTGACAGGAAGATGACATGAATTTACCACACAGGATTCCTGATGCCTCCTCTCATTAGCTGTGCCTGTCCTCCAATTTGAACCCACAGGTAGTGAAGGAATCACAAGTAGATAACATATTTCTCCTAGTGTCTACTTTCCCTCACTAGAGAAGAGGGAATAATTGTAAAAGTGTATATGCTTAGAAGATACAGAAAAGTGGGGTCTAAAGAGTGTGAAGAAAGGAGAGTCAGTACATTTTAGTACTATTATAAGGAGGAGAGATATTATTTGGAAAAAAATAAGATATGAATTTCCATTCATTCAATAAACATTTTCTGAGCACTTTTGGTGTGCCAGGCATTGCCTGTGCAATTAATGAATAGGATGTGTACCTTACCTCTGGGACTTCACAACAGAGTGAGATAGAAAAGCAAATGAATAATTAATATAATTCAATTTTGAAAGTTCTTCAATAGAAGTATCAACTATTAATAATCATTCTACTACAAATGGAGTATTTATCCAAATAGAAAGTTTGACAAAATTCTAGAATTAAATAATAAATTGTCCAATATAAACTGTTCTCAAAATGATGGCAAATAAATAAAGCAATTGCTTATTTGGAATTTAATGGAGAAAACTAAAAAGTATTATGAGTGAAAGCCTTTAAAGTTACCAAGTTTCTGCTATAAGGGCCAGAGTCAGGCTATACTGTAGATACAAATTTTGAATAAAAGAAGGCAAAATAAAATGAAAGCAGATATGCAAATTCATCTTTATGAATTGTGTGATAAGTGCTATGACAGAGAAAATCATAGAACCTATGAGAACATAGGGAATAAATTTAAATAAAACAGGAAAATTAAGAGGGATTTTCAGAATATTTATAATCCTTAAATTGATTTTAAAGGGTAAAAGGAGTTAACTAGCTGCTATATACTGAATGTCTGTGTTCCTTCAAAATTAATAAATTGAACTCCTAATGTGATAGATTTAGGAAGTTGGGTCTTTGGAAGATAATTAGATTTATGCAAAGTCATGAGGGTGGGGCTCATATAATGGATGTTAGCACATTATGAAAAGAGGAAGAGAGACACAGGCACACAAAAAGTGGTCACATGAGCACACAGTGAGAAGGCGTTAGGTAGGCTAGTTTAGGGAGAGACTAGAAACGAGAAAGGAAGGGATGCCTCTGCTGACCAGATCTTGCAAAGGTCAGATAAAAGTCTGACCAGCGGGGGAGCAGTACCTACCTTCTTGAAAGGCAAAGAACAAAATCAAAAAGGTAACCAGTCGAGCAGCTCAAACTGTGCAGGCTCACTGACCTCTGTAATCACCTTTGCTTCATTACAATCTGCTTAACATAAAATTGTATATGGGCCCATACATTAAGTGCATTATATAACAGAGTGAATTATGCATAAGGAGCATGCACAGTTAAGGCAACTAGTATTCCTGGAAATAATAACCTTTTTCCTGAAAATGTCCACCCAGGAATGCCCCAGAATGTCCTTGGGGAAGAACCAGGGCAGGGAAGGAAAGCAAAAGAATCCCCTTTATAAAATGTGCCTCTGAAGTGGGACAGGTGTCAGCGTTCTCTGGATTCCACCCACTTCTAGTTGCCTTGAGTTTCACTTGCAGCAATAAACCTGCCACTTCCCTTCAACAATATGTGTCTTTTGTGATAATCTTATAAGCAGCAATCAAGGATCTGGACTCTGGGTTTTTCCAGAGCCCAAATGCTAACAATGACAGCTGTCTAAAAGCCACAAAGAGACCTGTCACTAAAAATTAAATCTGTAGACACCTTGATCATGGACTTCCCAGTCTAGAATTGTGAGATATGAATATCTGTTGTTTAAGCCATCCAGTCTATAGTATTTTGTTATGGTAAACTGAATTGATTAAGACAGGTTAAAATGAAGAAAATAAACAATTTTAGAAAGAAAAATATGAAGTGAAGATATCACAGATGCTCAAGAGAATATGCCAGGCTTTAAAACTAAAAGAAGGTTGGCATAATTAAGGGGTGGACATATGTGACTTAGTGCAAGATAGTGCTTCAGAAACAAGAAGCTCAGAAAAGTCTTATATGCTAAAGCGGGGAGTTAAACTTCACGCTGAAAGGTACTGAAGGATTTAAACAAAATAGGACTCTAAAGGAGGGTTGTAAGATGAATTAAAGGGACAGGTCAAGAGGTAAGGCAAGGCGATGAACATATGCTCCTTGTTTTATAATTCTGGGAGGGCCACAGAGTTCCAGTGGGCATAAGAGTCCCCCCACCTCAACCTCCAGGAAGAGCCAATGGCTTCATTTGTTTATATTCTTTTGCCTTCAGTTAAGACATGGCTCAAAATACAAGACATTTCAAAAAATGTTTTGAAAATTATTAAAAATAGCCTTGTGGAAATGATCGAGGAGGAAGTTCCTGGAATTCTTGAGATTTAAGGGGTATAGCTTATAGCACTATAATAAATAGTACTATAACAGTAAAAGATAGGGAGGCAGGTATCATCATTCAGTCTTCAGATTAACCTTTATTAAGTGCTCTCTGTACACCAAGTATAAAATAAAGTGCTGGAATAGAATTGGTAGAAATATAAATATAAGCAAAAGACAGTTCCTGTGCTTAAATATCATGCCCTTAATAAGGGGAAATCTATAAATATCATTCAGGACAAAATTTTTAAATGCATAAAATAGTATAAATAAAATAATATGCTCATCCAGAGAAAAATAGATAACTTGCAGCTTCAAGGATCAGAAAGAGTTGTGAATAGGGATGGTTTTTGAGATGGGCCTGGGGTGGGTAAAATTTGGACAGATGGAGATGGGAAAAATTAACATTCAACTGAGTCAAGGAGGAGATTAAGGGTCATTAAGTTGAATCATAAGATGGCACAAGAGAACAAATTGCACAAGGCATTAAATTACTTAGGGAAAGGAAACAGGCAGAGGCAGTGAGAAACAATACTGTAATCATTTGAAGCATTCAAATTGTAAGAATCATTGTAAGAATGGTACACAAGTGACTCTGGAAAGCAAGGAGATTTGCAGATGGGGAGAGGGAGGCAATTTATATCAAGAGAAGGAAAAGGACGGGGAAATGCCAGATAAACAATTCATTCTTCACGGCATGGTGTGGGTTCTCCAGGCCATGGCAAAAGGGGGTGTAGGAGGTACCTCTGTGCTGGTCATATACAAAATTATGCCCATCTCAGAGTGGACATGGCAGGTGTGAGAAAATTGTTGTCAGATTTGAATGAGGTCAAAAGAGACATGGAGAATGCAGAAATGACACCCCAACCAATGCGGAGCATTGTACTTTCAGAAATACCATCATCTGCCTGCTCCTTAAAGCTCAATCCCCTCATCACTGGTTAGGTCATCATTTTTTTTTTAAGGGAAGGTTCAGGTACAAATGAAGGTGAGCAGCCAGACAAGGTAGGAAGAGAGGAAGAAAAAGGATTTTATTTATTTTTACTTAGTTGTACAGCTTGGCTATTCTCCTCTGCCCAGGACATGAATCTGGGTCCTTGGGAGGTATGTGGACTGAGCTTCAGCCAGAGGCGGTTGACCCAATCACCACTTCACTAGGATTTGTCTCACCGTGCTTCTCGTGGTGAAGTTTCACACTAGAAAACACACAATGGAATAGGATTTTCACCTTTGCTGCTACCTTTGTTTTAAACATCCTGATTTTTACTTTAATATATTAGCACCAAAATCATATTAAGCTGACTGCCAATTTGTAATTCTTGATGGGTAAATTTCCTTGACATAGTGAACTTCTTGGGCAGCAGCTGTCCTCCTAGATGACCTAGCTTCTAACTCACCACAAGCTGCCCTCCACCTTCATTACACTCATCATTCCCAGACTGAACCACAGAATCTTAGTAAGTGAAAGAAGAGGAAACACAAGTTGAGAATATCAGATTTCTGGGGACAGTTTATCTTCATGAAGCACGTCTATTATCATTTCATTCTAAAATTACCAACTTAAAATCCCAACTGGCTGGTATTTTGAAGCACTGAAAAACCTCCGAGAATATGAGAAATAAGAAACTAAACTAACATTATGGTGCCCTTGATAAATACATTGATCTGTATTCTACTTCTCACAAGAACTCAGTAGGCTGGAAATTGTTATTTGTATTTATGTGAATATCAATAAATGCTATAGCAGGGATTAGAGAATAAAAGTAGTGTAGAAAATGCTGAGTGAGGAAAGAAATAGCGAGTATAAAAGTCAAGCCTGACTCAGATTAAGAGAGTGGAATGAAAAGGAGTAGAAGAATGACACTTAAAGTCAACATGCTTTCCTCCCTCTTGGGAAGTGGTGTGTGGTGTCTGAGGAAAGCTTTAAGGGATATGTTAGGAAGAAAGATCTCATTAGACCTAGTCTTCAGGGTAGTTTTTCTCAGAAGCCTTCAGCACAGGTAGTTGTCTTAGTAACCGAAGAGACACTGATTGTAACTGTAAATATATCAATGAGCAGCTGACAGAGTGGAAATGGAGGAAGCCATGCACAAAAGGCAGAGGAGTGGCCTGGGAAAAAAGGCATTATGTTGCTATTGTTTCTGGATCACTCTTGGAAAGACACTTCAGACTTTCTTGTTCTTTCAGAAGATACATCTACATAACTCACTGGTTAGTGACAGCATTATTTCTATTGCTGCCATGTTATAATCTTATTGAATTCAAAATGAGAAGCTAGGTCTTCATAGCCTGATGAAGGTGTTGTCATATGATCACTTTTGCAGTTATCAAGGGAGACATTTAACAAGGGAGACAGCTGAGTTAATCCAGGTTTCTTTAAAACATATTTATGAAATCATTAGTGCTGTATCAACAGTCCCAACAAAATGTTCTTAAATCTGCGTGTGTCTATCTTGCTAGCATAATTCATCTATTAGCACGTTTCATCACAAGTTACTTTATTCTGTTAGATATTTTTTAATTCTTGAAAAATTTCTTCATAACTGTGCCAAAAAACTTAATTTGGGAATCATTTCTAATAATGTTTGCTGATTATGAGATATTGGTGAACAGAGCAGGATAAAAAGATTTTTTATTTGTCTTCCTCATATAAATGAGGACCAAAACAAAAATGAGCACTGGGAGCCAAGCAATTGTCCAGAAAGTCAATTCTATCTATTTTATAATTTTTAATTACACAAGTAAGTCAATAAATATTCTCATAAAAATTTCAATAATACAAACTTAAAATCCCTATTTACCATAATATCCAATCCTACTCCCCTCTTTGGAAGAATCCACTATTAGTTTGGTGTTTACCCTTCAGAACATTTTTCTATGTGTATGTATATATATATACACACACACACATATACACTCCATATATACACATGTGTATATATGTATATATACATAAATATATAGCAGTCTGAGTATAATTTTATATACATAATATCACATGCTTTCTTCATTTAATATGTTTTTGAGTTATAATTAAGCAAAACATATAAATCTTTATGAATTGCTATGTTTCATTTGTTCTAAAGTAACACAACTACTTTAACAAATAAATCCCCAAATTGCAATGGTTTAATAAAGTTTGACATCTATCCCTAATGCCTACCATTTCAATGAGAATGATACAGGTCAATAAACTGCTTTCTTCCAGTCATGACTCCAAGCTCCTTCCAGATAGTTGCCAACTACATAATAAAGCTCTGCCATTGTCCTTATATAGTCAGTGGAAGAGCAGAGGAAGCAATATAGCTTAGACGTGATTCACATTGTTTTCATTAGTATTACCACAGATAACTTCAAGAGAGGTTTGGAAATTGCTATTTTAACGTTTCTGCCTTTGAGGGTTATTTCTAAGTTCTGTTCTTTTAAGGAATGCTTCAATGAATGTCTCTGCATCTGCTTTTGTTAGTATATGAATAATTATTTCTCCTGGGAAAAAAGTAAGATATATATGATGACTCAATGAATGTGCACTTATCTTAATAGAGACTCAGATTGCTCTAAAGAAAAGACTATCCCAGTGTTCTCACCAAGAATATATTGTTTCCTTACATACCACTACTACTAGCTTCTATCAACCACTCATGTTTCACCAAACAGATAAATTAAACATGGCATATAATTTCTAAGATGTCATAATTATGTTGAGCATCTTTTAATATTTATGTTAGCTATTATATGAATGACTACACAAATTGATTAGTCACATCTTTTGCCAAAATACTGTTTGGTTCCAGGTAAAACAAAAGAGAGTGGAACCATTAAAGTACAGTTTTGACTGAGGCCAAGAGACGGGGATCAACTCCATCTCTATGACAAAATGAGCTGTAAGAAAGGGAAACCAGGGCATTCAATGTAGGTGACTGAGAACCAGTTTGGAGATATTTAGCTGAACACCCATCTCTAATATATAAGAGAAATTAGAGAAGCTGAGAAATAATGGAAATATTAGAAGGTAATTTTTAGGAGAGGTAGGAGGGGGTCTTGTTTGCTCAAAACCAGTGAAGTGGACTTTAAAGGTGAACTCCTTTAATCTAAAACTTAATCCTTATCTCCTGGATTTTACAAAGAGGTCGATGTCTCAGTTCCTGAGAAATCTAAAGAAGACTTCCTGTGGTTAACCAGCCTCTCTGTAAGCCGATGAAGAGGATCCTCATTGGCAGGGTCATGCACAAAGAAAACATGTGATTTCCTGACTAGAAATGGTCCAAGCAAAGGGAAGAGATTGGCTGGAGGTTGTCTTATATCCTATTCCAAAGGCTTCTTGGAGGGTTAACATGATCCTGTAGAGAAAAGATGGATGCCTAGTACAGAGGTAAGAATGAGTTACTTGCCTAAATAAACCATTTACTATTTTCAGGGTTTGCTGCGAGAGTCTAGCCCAGTAGTAGGGCAGGAAATTTCCACAAACTGCAAATATGCCCCCACTCTCTGCAGATGCCAACACTTGACAATATCAGTCAGTAAGAACATGTATACTTACCTCTTACCTCCTATCACTGGCCTAATTCCACCCTGGAGGAACCACAAACATCTCAAGTATATGGAAAAGAGGAAAGCACAAAATTGAGACTATTGGAATTTGGGGGATGGTTTATCGGTACATGAAATCCTGTGAAGGTTGCGTTAGAAGTTAAACCTTCCACATCTTCTGTGTGTGTTAAAAACCTCAAGGGCAGCAGCAAGGTGAGACTGGGAGAAGAAAGCAGGGAACAGGTCTAAAACTGCAAAATCAGTTTGAACACTAAATGTATATAAAACATTGCAGTGCAGTGGGATTTCATGATGATAGAATGATACTGAGCAGGGAAGACACACATGTCAGTTTGCAACAGGATGAGCAATGTGAAAAGGACAAGGAGCAGTTGACTCTCTTAGGGAGGGAGAGGACTACCTGCTGTGTGGGTACCTCAGGGAGGCTCTTTGTGCCCAATCCACCTCTAGTTTCTGCGAGAAAAGTAAAAGATTCAACCAACCTTAAACAGCCTAGGAGATATGAGTTTCCAAGAAGGTATTGTATTGATGATAGGTGGACTCTGCCTGCAGTAGATATCCAGTCAGCTTGATTTAATGTCTTTAAATGATTTAATACATTTAAAAAGCTTAGAAATATGTTTGGAATGGGGTGAATCCTCAGTAATTGATATCATCACTGTTATTAAAATAGATTTTATAGAAACAAAAACATCTGGTAGATGATTTTTTGTACTGCTTATATAGGTATTGATATCATGCAGTTTCTATTTTTCTAACAAAAACTAATTGTTGGAATCTACTGGAATAAAACATTGTGTGGATGTGGATGTGTAAAACTTCAAATGATTACCAAAATAAGCAGATGAAACTATATTTTCAAAACAGAACCTATACTCCCGCAAGGTAGAAACTGTCACAGTATTGGAAGAACCATGTGTTGGTGTTAACATTATACCTCAAATCCATCTATTCTTCCCTAGCAAATTGTATCTTTAAAATTGCCAGGAATGATGGGACATAAAGGGAAGCACACCAGAAAGAGCTTCACTATGGGTAACAGGTAGCAGGGGCACAAGAACTAGAGCAGGGACAAGCCACCCAAAACACGGAGGCTGCAGTGGTGCTGAAATAGATTCAGTACAGATGATCACGAGTTTTCAGCAACTGATGGCAGTGAAACCCAGGGCCCTTCCCCAGGGAGAAGGCTCTGTACCCAGGAGGCTGTAATGGTGGCTCCAGTGAGAACTTGGGGCAATCGGGCCATGCCATGTTCTGTGGATCTGCTCTTCCACTTTGCTTGCTAAAACTGGTAAGAAAAATCCCTTCAAATCCTCAAAGTCATCCCAGTAATTAAGAGCAGTTTATCTAAATGAGGTGGGGAAATGACACTGATTAATGCAGTACAATCCATTTCAGGAAAAGCAGTATTAATTGGTTATAGTCACCTCTTCTTGGCAGTTCAGAAAATTTCTACAATGCCAGAAATAGGACATCCTAGAAACAAGAATTTTTAGAAACCTCACATTCAGGAAACTGAATGTTTCCCATCTGTGTCTAGGAGATAATTATTGTAGGAAAAAGATGGGACTGAGGCACCGACCACTACCAGACTTAATTCTAGCAGACCTCTCTAGAAGGCACATTGGTGCTTCCTTAATATTAGTCTACCTTTTGACCTCAAATGACTACATTTTCTCACTATTTTATATTTTTCGGCATAACTTGCTATCAGATTGTTAATAGCTGGTAGTTAATTTCTCAGACTTTGTCGATGAAGAACGCAAAAGCCAACAACAAGGATTGTGTCCTCCTATCTACCAAGTCAGTGTGTATAGAAAAAGATCCTCCTGCCTTCTTGTTGGACTGGTAGAGAAATCTGCCCAGGGCAGGCCAGTGAAAGCAGTAATAAGGGAGAGAAGATATGAGCAATGGAAGAACTTGGTCTGCAGTCTTCCAGGGGAACTGGAGGTGATGGGATAGGCTGCAGCCCATATGCCTGCTTGTTTGCAAGTTCACCGGGACTATCTCTGTATCCAGACCAGACATGACATTTAGAATGGCAGTCCTGTCACACAGCACCCATTAGAGAAAAATTTCATGAATGTTCAGCAAATGCTTTTTTTAAAAGAGAAAATAAAGGAGGAAAGGGAGAGAAGAAAATATGAAGAGAGGGAGAAATGGATGCAGAGAAAGACATAAAATTAGATACCTTTAAATCATCTAGCTGCTCTTTCATTTTGCAAAATAAGGCAACAGAGACACAAAGAAGATCAAAGAGAGCAAGGGAGTGCCCCCATGTCACTGTTATCAATTCTAAAACATGTGAGAAAGAGAGGCATTTTCTGAAAAACAGAAGCTAGGAAAGAGATGGAAGGATAGAAACACATTTTTTTTTAAAAAAAAAAAGATGATATCGTATTGACTAAATAATCTCCTAGGGTCATTTTTCTCAACTCCTTAGGTGTTGGGAAAAGTAAAAAAAAAAAAAAGTTGTCTCTGAACCACACAACTGATGACTGAAAGTTTGTGTCTGCTGTACCTCCTTCAAATTCATATGCTGAGCCCCTAAAGTCAGGTGTAATGTTACTTCAAGATGGGACTCTTGGGAGATAATTAAAGACAGACTGAGGTCATGAAAAGCAGACCATGCCTGTTTGGATTAGTGCCCTTATAAGAGGAGATACCAGAGTATTCCCCTTTCCCCCTCTCCCTCTCTTCTCCACAGCACTGAGAAAGCAGCCATCTGTAAGTCAGGGAAAAAAAACCTTCACAGAACTCAGCCATGCCAACACCCTGATGTTGGACTAGCAGCCTCCAAACTGTGAGAAAATTGATCTCTAACTTTAGGCCCATGTGTAGCATTCTGTCATGGCAGCCCCAGCTGCCATGTGGAATTCAATCCTACACAAACCACAACCATCTTTTTTCTTCACCTTCCATCTAGAATACACTTTCTCATATTCATTCCCTGCCTACCACATACCCATACATGGTGCTGCCACAATTACAGCTGACCCTCTAATAAAACTCTTTTGTTTAACATCATTTTGTTCAACATCATTTTGTCAAAATGTTGATGAGAAAAAAAACAATTGATTTTCTACAGGGCCACTGCCTGTGTGTAGTTTGCATGCTCTCCCCATGTCTGTGTGGATTTCCTCCCACACCCCAATTATACACATGTTAGATTTACTGGTTTGTCTCAATCATCCTGGTCTGAATGAGTCTGTGTGGGTATGTGAGTCCCCCTTCAGTGGAAGGGAGTCCCATGCAGGGCTGGGCCCCTTGCTGGGTCCTGAGCTGCCAGAAAAGGCTCCAGTTACCCATGACCCTGCAGAACAAGTAGTCTGAAACATGAGTGAACACATGCAAACGATTGTTTGATATTAGACATGTTGGTGAGGGGTAGGGGTCTTTATTTATAAATTTGGTGATGTTTTTGTGATAAAAATGTGCCATAGGAACTTAGCTCTTAGTATATCAATTAGCCTATAGTAAAATTGGTTTTGTTATCCATTCATTTCCTTAAAAGTTTCCAAGAACCTATCAGCTATGTTAAGTGACATTTACTATATACACATTCTTCATGGCCCTATTCACATTTCACCAACTGCTAAAATTCCCTGATCCTATCCCAGTCCAAATGAATACGATATATCTTGATCTCCCCAAACCCAGGTTATTGTAGAAGTGTTTCCTTTCACCACTAACTCCTGAATGTGACAGACTCTAATCCTCACAGTCTTTTGAGTTCCTGGAAAACAAGGATCTGGATCCCATCACCTTTTATGCCTTGTCCTGCCTGACATCATATCTGATTCCAAGCAACTTCTCATAAAATATCTGTTGAATTAAAGGGAATTGACTCCTGGGTAATGGCTCTGTAAATGAGCCTCTTTCCAGCCAGAAAAAAGACTGGCAGTTCCCCACAGTGTTCTCATGCAGTCTTTCCTCCTGTAAGATTTAAGAAACTACCTGCAGATTCTACCAGCCTCCGAGCATCAAGGAATCGATGACAACAAATAGTGTTGTCAAAGGCCAGGCCAAGGGAAAACATCCACAGTGGAAGCACCAGCGCACAGCCCAGTGCAGTGCCCACATGAGCTTATCAAATAGGCCTCCAACAGGAGCCCACACGGAGCCAGGTCAGGTTCCAGCAGAAGGCAGCTGCTGACTTCGGCCTCACTATTAGAGTGACGCTTGTGCTTGTCAGTAACAGGAGGAAGGGTGAATTATCTCAGTGCTGGGCTGCAAGGCAAAGAGAGGAACAAATAGCCACTTGTATTCCTGCAAGATAAGGGAGGAGGAGGGAAGGCTGAGCAAGAATAAAAGACTGGCAGGTTAGGATGCGCATGTGACCCCAAGCTTACCTAGAAGAAAGATGGAGAATGTTCACTGAATGTGGAATGAATCATTCATTTGCATCCCTAGTGTGTGGGGTGGGCATACCATCACTGCTTAGTAGTAGATACTTTCAATGCCAGCTGAGAATTAGAACCCTGAAATGAATTATAATCTCAGAAACACTCTAAAGAGCTGTGCAATGTGAGGTACTGTCATGTCTGACAGAACTTTGACCCTCAGTACTTCACTGCTTTGCCTTCTCCCCCACACACTTTACCTCCAAGCCTTTCCACTACATTCTGTCTCCACCCTCCTCTCCTAAGAAGGCCCTCATTCCTTCCCGAGCAGTCAATTCAGTTAAATGTATAAAACAGATGAACGTCTTGAGAGAGATGCAGTGAACCCTAGGCTAGAAAGACTGAATGGAAAGAGAAAGAGATAGAGGAGAAACAAAGTTAACTGAAAGCCTGTGAAAGCTACTTTGACATTCTCCTTTCTGCATTAGCTTTCAGCAGACCACTGCAACTGACCTCCCATTTTCCTCTCTGACACCTCCCTGACACCTCTCTAAACTTACAAGCCCCTGGGAGTGAGCATTAGTAAGCTGCAAACAGCCTGGGAGAGGTGTCACACTAGTCTTCATCCTGTCCTAGAAGTCTCTGGCAGACATGCCCAGGAACAAAGGCAAAAGTGTGTCTGTTGGATGACAGAGCCCATGTCTGAGGCATAAGGCCTGATGGCTGCATTAGAAAAAGGGGAGGTGAAGAGAGGAAGAGACATAATGCACTGTGGCTGGCAGTGATTTTTGTACTCTGTCTCAAAAATTACTACCCACTAAGACCTTTGTTCTAGCTTTAGGATTAGTAAAATGATAATAATGGGGCAAAACCAACTGAGCCCAAAGTCAAGCATGTGGACACCTCTAAAAGCAGAAAGAAAGAAAAATTGAAAAGAAAAACTATTGAATATGCATTCATTCCACTTGACTCTCATCTATTTTGCATCACTTCCTTATCTGGTTAGAATAATAGTCCACTAAACTCAGGTGAGAAGAGCTAAATATATCCCACCCAGTCTTAGATCAGTCTTAATAATATAAGATCCTCTGAACATCTCAGCTTTATGCAGTAATTAAGTCTTAGAAGACTATGGGACATGTTTTTAAGTTACCCACGTAGAAAATTATGTAAAGGTAAACTGATAAAAATATATTGGAACCTAAATGCCCAATAATAGAGTGCTAGGTAAATAGGTTGTAAAATACGATCATGTGTCAATGACAGGGATACATTCTGAGAAATGTATCTTTAGACAATGTTGTCATTATGTAGATGTTATAGAGGGTAATCACAAAGACCCCGACGATATAACTGTCACACGCTTAGGCTGTATGAAATAGCCTGTCGGGACCACCATCATTTATGGTCCATCCTTCACCAAAAGTTGTTAAGTAAAGCGTGACTATATACATTTACTAGAATTCTATGCGACCAGTGATTTAGCACTGTAATTTTGAGCTAATAAATATCCATAAAACACAAGCCTTGTAAGTAAGCTGTTATATAGTACAGGCATCTCTGAAACATAAGTGCAAGATTTTGTTTGATATTAGGGAGAAGCATTTCTGACAAGGATGAAAAAAGTCCATGGGTCTCTCCGTATGTGTACACACCTGCACACACATACACACACACACACACACACACATTGACTGGTCACTTAAAATAATTAATTCTAAGTTCTTACTGAGGACGAGAGTCCTCACTCGGATCGACTGGGAGATTTGCTTTTGTCATATCTACTTTCTCTCTTTCCATATCAATGGAAACATGGTTTATTCTAATGCAGTCATTTGTTTCTTTAAAAAAAAAGTCAAGAAGAAAATTTTCCATCTTTCTGTTGCATGCATTGGCTCTGATCTAGGAGACCTAATTCACTGGTAGGACCAGGAAACTCTGTAAAAAGGAGCAATCAGTCAGCACAGACCTGCTGTCCAAGTGAGGCTGGTCATCTTGTGACCAGGATGACCAGCAGGCAGTGAGCAGTGAGTACAAATCCTCATGCCAAGAGCAGCCAAGCAGTAAGACAGAGAGACTCGGTACCCTCTGTCTCCAGACTTCTTGTCACATGCAAAGAAAAAAAGAATAAGAAAAAAAAAAAGTCCTTTGGATTTTCTCAAAACTATTTCTAATTTTAATGGGAGGAATCCATTAAAAACTGGGAGAAGTAAAATTCTCCTCTCCCTTCTCCCAATACCTCAAGAAGAGAAACTGAATAAATGTTGCCATTCGGTTTGCATACTGAGCGAATATTTTACTGCTAAAATCTATTTTCAACTAGAACCTGTAACTGTGACCATATTTGGAAATATACTTTTACAGATGAAATCAACTTAAAGTAAGGTCATACAGGCTTGCCATGGTCTCTAAATCTGATTGGACTGGTGTCAAATTTTGAGAAAGACACAGGGGAGAATACCACATGGAGATCACGGCAGAAATTGGAGTAACCTATTTATACACCAAACAATGCCAAAGCTTGCCAGCCACCCCTAGCAGCTAGGAGAGAAACATGGAATAGATTCTCCATCAGAGACTCTGGTAGGAACCAACCGTGACTACAACTTGATTTTAGACACCTGGCCTCCAAAGAGTACGAGAATAAATTTCAGTTGTTTTAACCTTCCCAGTGGGAGGTAATTTGTTAACATAGCTCAATGAAACTAATACAGTTGCTTTTTTCCCCATTGATTCCCTAGTGAATTGTCATGATATTTTTTGTACCTCCATGTATCTAGAATGGGAAACTGAGAAATACTAGGAAAAATTTATTTCTCATCCTGAGCTCTGTAAGATAGTAAGAATTCAAAACTGCCTTGTCAATTTGAACTGTTTGTAGGCTTCTCTCTCACAGATGTGGCCGAAATAGGGAAAGAATGCCATGTTGTGAAACAATCTCTCTTTCATTCAAGGATGAGTTTGCATTTTTTAAGTGGAGGCACTGATATAACTGAGGCCAGTAAGATAAGATATAGGCCAAACATGGAAATTACATAATATGAATAAGCTAAATGACTGAATTATCTCACATTGCCTATTGGATACCAAAATTACAAGGACAAATACATATTTCAAATGTACCAACACATAAATGACCAACAATCAAGAACTTGATTAATATAGAAACTTCAGATAGTGGAATACTATGACTGCATACAGAAAATTATTAGAATGAAATTGTATCTATGTGAAAAAAATTAACTGATTACAAAATTGCATTTATGCTCCCATTTTCTACAAAGAAAAAAATTAGATGATAGATAAAAAACAAAATTGATAAAAAATAATGAAGTAAAATAGAAATTCTATTAAAAAGAAGCTTAAAATTAAAATAAGTTATTCAAAAAAGAAAACCCTTAGATTTTGACAACAGAATGTGCTTATCAGAGGGGAAGTGGGTGGGAAGTGGTGAAAGGTATTGGCTAGAATGTGGTTAATGGAAACTTGACCTTTGGCGGTACGTGTTTAGTCATGAAAGTTTATACCAAAAATGTATACTGTATTGTTGAACAAATTTAATAAAATAAAATTAACTAGAACCATCAACTGCTGAGCTTTTTGGATCCAAGATTATGCTTTGCAGGACAGTAACCAGAAACCATAGTTACTAAAAAACAGGGCTAAGAGAGGAAATATCCCTTCTTCAGCATGGGTTTAGTAATGTGACCTACAAAAATTAATATTTATCTTCAAATGAGCTTGGAAATTAAGTCTGTCAATCTAAGAAACACCAAGGACAACTGGTGGAGCAGAGGATTGAACTAGAATAAGAGGAATCATATTTATTTCAATTATAAGATGAGAGTCCTCCCTGAGGTCAGGAGGTCTGAGCTTTAGTGAATACTAATGTTTATCTGCCTGAAATTCTGCTAGATGTAAGAGAGAGCAACCAGTAGGAGTTCACTGTGGCTGGATGGCCTTTTCTGAATATAGGCAGTAGACTCAATGGCCTGGCAGAACTGAGAAAGAGTTAGTTAGGGAGATCAAAGGCCCCTTGTGGACTAAACCAGGACAAGGATTATCCAAATCACCTGAACCTGCACATTTCAAATACATGAGAAGTGAGAAGCCTAAATTAGAGCTGGAAACAACAGGCAGAATTAAAGGGATGCCATAAAAGGTCAGTATTTGAGAGAGGGGAACAAGGTATAAAGAATTAGGTTGAAGATTTTTCTGTGGTTAGAAGTAGGAGGAGAAGGCACAGGGTTGATTAGACGATGCAGACATTCTCAGATTTGGGCCAAAGCCTCCTCCTCCACCTTTTGATATGCATCAGTCCTTCCTCACCCTCCCTGTGATGTATGGACTTGTTTGTGTGTTGTACAATGTCTACTCTGGCCTTTGTCCATCAACAAGTGCCTCTCTGTTTTCTTTGCTTGATTACTTTCTGCTCATCATTTTCACTCTGTGGAGGAAAAACATGAGGCTTAGGAAGTGAGTGGAAGACACCTGGACCAGACTCAAATTCCCTAGATGTGCAGCATACTGCCCTTCCACCCACCCAGGGCGCCTCTCCTGAATCTAGTGAAGGATCTAGGCTTAAAGGATGGAGGTATTGTCATTGGCAATCAAACTAAAGTTCTCATGCAAAAGAAAGCTTGCAGATAATAGTGTTCTCATCGATGATAAATATTGCTTCCAGAGTAATTAAAGTCTTGAGAATAAAAGTAGGTTCAATATGAAGAAAATGTAGCTCACTTCAGGCAAAGTGGTTGAGGCAATAAATGCCTTTGCTATACCAGATTTAACATATTCATTTGGAAATATAAGCTCACTTAATGAAGACCTAGAGGCTATCTCATGTAACATGAAATATTAATGATGGTTATATGTATCACCAAAGGCTGAAAACTGAAAGGATCACAAAAATAGAATGTGGAAGAGAAGTAATTAACATCAATAATTTGTGCTACTTCCAGATGGTCAAACCTAAGGGTTCTTTTTTGCAGGTCAAACTATTAACTATGTAAATTGGTCAGTAAAACACATCACTAAAGACTCAGCCTAGGACTATATGTGTTGTAAAACTTCAAATAATTCCCATAGAATTTCTTACCTGGAAACACAGAGAACTACAATGACATACTCTGGCTTTCCCAGGTCTCAGCAATCCATGGACATAGAAGGACCAAAATTTAAGAATTTAAAAATAAATTTCATTGCTCTATACTCCACAAACACAAAATAATATTCACAGAATTTCAAAACATCAGTTATTTTTCCTTGGATTATGTCAAAAGAATCCACAGTTTCTCTTCTCTCTAGCTCCTCTTTATTGTAGATGGCTGCCCCTAAGAGCCGTGACTGGTCCTTGACACTGTGCCTAGCATCAAAAAGGAATACTCAAGTTCAGGGGAGCCACCATCCTATGAGGACCACCCTGGATTCTGTAGGGGCAGTGGGATTCCCTCCATGTTTCCAATGTATGTGACTTTGCCAATGGGGCCACAAAGCAGTATATCTGATACACTCGTTTCCCTTATGGAAAAAATTCCTTAATCTTGCCTATAATTCTCTCCTTTAAACTCAGATATGAGTTGATAAAGTGAGAGTAGTCCAAAATAATCCCATATCTTCTGTAGGTACCCATACAAACTTTCTTTAAAGAGTCTACTCCCCCTTGCACATGCATTCAGATAGCAGAGTAGATTGTGCATCTCCTGCCAGTCTATCAGACATTCCCCTTGTGGCCTGAATTCCAGCAGTGCTCACAGATCACTCATTCAGTCAATAAATACCTATTGCTTGCCCTAGTATAGAAGTACAATAATGAACAAAAGCAGACTTTGTGTCTGTACTCATGAGGCTCAATCTAATGGGAGAAGCAAATATTATTCAAATGGTGATGCAAATTGTTGTAAATACACAAGTGAAATAACTCTATGAAAGAGCACTTGAAATCATTACTTGTAGAAATTAAGGAAGCTTCCTGAGATGTGATTAGAATTAACAAAGTGGAGTGAGTGGGAAGAATATTCAAACCCAATGGAAGAGACCTCAATGCAGTGAAGAAAATTAGGCTCAGAATAACACTTTTCCTATATCTGTTGATGTTGATCTGGTTAACATTATTGACTATAAATCACTATAATATGTATTGAGTAGAACTATGCAATTATATATGTGTGTGTGTAGATAAACATCTGTATTATATATGTATATAAGCACACACGCACACAAATGTGTATGTCCATACACATACACACATAATATATATACATACATATATGCATATATATATATATATATATATATAAAATCATTGATCCTAAGGAGATTAAGGTCTAATAGGGAAGACAGAAAATTAACTTGTATGGGAGTGTGGTAACTATTTTGAGAAAATTATACATAAGGGAGTACTAAGGGGGTCTCAGAATAAAAGGTCAGATAGCACTTCTTAGTAAGAGATCAGTAAGGGAAAGATGGAAAAAATGGAATTTTCAAATGACCTCAGCAAACGCACAGAGGCAACATAAAGCAGGACATCTCAAGAATCCATAGGAAGCTGAGTTTGGCTAATGAGACGGATATGAGCAGGTGGAAACCTAGAATGTGACATCAGGTGAGCCTGTACAGGCAGGAAAAACTAGAGACCCTAAGATAAAAGTCTTGGGTGTAAAGTTAAGGTATTGGAACTTTATCCAAAAGGAATAGGGAGATAATGGAGGATTAAAAAGAGAGATGATGAATGAGTTCCTCTTTTATTTCATTTTGATTTTTTCCTCACTACCTCCAACAGAGAAATGTTCTAAGATTTCTAAAAGAAAACTAAAAACCCAGAGTGATTGATCCTGACTCCACTTCGTCATTTTCACAGGTTTATTTCCCCTGCTGGATGTTGGCACATAAAATCCCCAGGTGCTTTTAAATGTATGTTACAATTCCTCCAGTTTAGTAAATCAGAGAGTTTATTTCCTTTCATTACATGACTTTGTGTTTTGTTGGGGAGTAAGCCATTCTGGCACTAAGCTCAAATTAATATTGGTAGCAATTGTGTGGTCACATGTATGATATAGATAGATGATAGATAAGAGTTTATTTTAATATGATTTACCTGTTAAACATCAAAAATGATATTAATATTCAAAATGATAGCCCTTACTCTAAAAATAAGCTGAGCATCTTAGAATTCAGATCATTTTCTTCAAATTTTAATATTATGCAAGATATGTACAAAAGAATTTATTAACAAATATTTATGTTATATATATAATATTTTATATATGTAATATATATTATATAATATTTATTGTGTAAATTTATATAATATGTAAATTTATAAAATTTATAATATAAAATTTATAATTTAAAAATAAATTTATATAATATATAATTATATAATATTTTATATATTATATTATATATTATATATTTTATATTTTATTGTGTAAATTTAGCACAACTTATATTTATTCTTTTAAAAACTGATTCTAAAGAATTTCAGTTTTTAGTTATTAAAAACTATTTACTATAAGCCTGTTTCCTGAGCACAAGTTTAAGAATTTTTCTGGAATATTTGTTAGGTATGAAATGACTCATTTTTAAGATGTTTCCATGTCCAGATAATCCCAAATAGCTTTTTAAAATGATTTTCAAATTACCTCACAGGACTACTATATGAGAATTCCTGAAATAAGAATCTTGACATAAAATGGCAGCTGAAGTTGTTCCCTGCTTTGCATCTAAGAAATACAACTGAACTTTTTCTGCTGCAGTGTCACTCTCAAGGAACCCCACTATAACCCAGCAACTTGAGAACAATAGTGACATAATTGAAGAGATTTGCTGAGGAGTTGCATGGATTTGAAGTGACTAAAGGTGGGTTTAGAGGAATGAATGAGATATCAGTGGCTGGAAAGTGGTGGTGCTATGGAAACAACAGTGGCAGCAGCGGCAGCCTGAAGGACCAACTAACTAATCGAGCAGTGGGTTCAGCTGGAGTCCTACTGAGGTAAGAACAAAGATTATTTGTGGCACACATGCTTGAGTTTAGTGAAGCCCAAAGAGGAAGGGTTGAGGTGAGGGCCTCAGATGCAAATGGTCAAGAAACCTGGAAAAGAGTACAAAGGGAAGGATTTTGCTCCTCTTTAACCATGTTCGAGAAGGAGCTCAAACACTATAGCAAGTAAACTATAGCAAATAGACAGCCAGATCTAGTTCTGGGATCCTTAAGAGTAGGGTTGACCCAGGGCCACCCACACAAACTCCAGGCATCCCCTGCCATCCACAGCAACAGCTACCAGCTTATCCATCTTTCCCCTCCCTGACCCAGCAGCCATCCTCCACCTCCCTGACTCAGTAAACTATCCATAATCCAGAAAACTGCTATGGCCAACAATTTAAAATAAATCCAGAGTACCTCCTGCTGATAAAACAAAAATATAATCCATTTGGCTACAAAGTTCCTATGGGAGAAAAAGAACATAAGATTCTTCAAAACATCAAGGAATTATGGAATCACACAAAGACATCTCATCAGAAAACAAATCTGAATCAATAAGAACACTTGATGATTTGGTGGAGAACAGGGTGTGTGTACATATATCTGAGTAATGGGGAAAGTGCACATACGGGGTATTAGTACATATGAATTTATTTCAATTTTTAAAGCAAAGTTACTTCAATAAAATACTAAAAAAATTTTAAATCAAGTTGGATGCATGCCTCCATGTCTGCTATTGTTTTCGCACATAAAAATTCAAAGTAGCGATCATAAAGAAACTGAAAGAGATAAAAGATAACTCAGAAAGTCAGATCAAAGGAGCACAAGAAGATACAGCAAGTAAATCAAGGAGCTCAAAAGTAAAATTAATGAGCAGAAAACAGAAAATAAAGTTTTAAATAAACATAGATTCAAGAAATAAAGAAAGAAATTAATAAATTCAAAAGTACTACAGAAAGTTCTGAAAACAGAATTAACCAAATAGAGGAACAGATAACTGAGCTGGAAGATAGAGATATAGAAAAAAAGCCTGTTAGAAGAAGAGAGAAATTAAATATTTTTAAAAGTGAAGAAACACTTTAAGAGCTATCTGACTCCATTAGAAAAGGCAACATAAGAATAATGAATTTCCCAAAAGCTGAAGAGGGAGACACAGGAAAAGAGAAGATATTCAAAATTATTGATTTTAGTAGTCAAAAACTTCCCAAATAAGAGGGTGGAAATGAATACACAAGTTAATGATGCAAACGGAATTCCTGGTTATTTAAATGCAAAATAGACCTACACCAATACATATAGTTGTGAAACTATCAAAAGATAAAGTATACTAAATGTGATCAAGGGAAAAAGCAAGTAACAATTAAAAGAATTTCTATCAGACTATCATCAAACTTCTCAGCAGAAGCTACACTGTCCAGGAGAGAGTGGAACAACATATTCAAAATATTCTAAGATAAAAACTACCAGTCAAGAGTATTATATCCTCTAAAATTCTCAGGTATGAGGGGAAAATAAAGGTTTTCTCTGACAAACGAAGATGAAGGAATTTCCTGCCAAAGACCTCCCTAATTAGAAATGTTGAAAGATGCTAGATCTATCTAAATCAAATAAAAAGAAAGTTGGCAAAAACAAAACAAGACAATAAAGAGAAAAAAAATAAAGATGGCAGTAGCAAGACCTCATATAACACTAACAACCATGAATGTTGATGACCGAATTCACCAAATAAAGGACACGGAATGACTCAAGTACAATCTGTAAGACACTGACTTAATATACAAAGACCAGCATAGACTTACAGTGACATGGTGCAAATTTTACTCCGAGGCAATGATGAACCTAAAAAAAGCAGGAACATCCACATTCATAGCAAATAAAATAGAACCATGGACCAAAAAAGGTAGCCAAAGACAAAGGTGGTCATTATATAATGATAAAAGGATTAATGCAATAAGAATGCATAACAATTATTTAATACATACGCACTCAAATAGAGGCGCACCAAAATATATCAAACAAGTATCAACAGACATAAAGCAATGACAGCAACAAAATAGTAGTAAAAGTCTTTAAAACCACACGCATGCACAGTAATGGACACATAATCCAGACAAGAAATCCACAAGTAAATAGTAGCATCAAATGAAAAATTCAGTGAGATGAACTTGTAGATATCTATAGAGTATTCAGCTCCAAAACAATAGACTACACATTCTTTCAATTGCTCATGGAATATTCTCAAGGATAGACCACAGTTTGGGACACAAATCAATCTCAATAACTTAACAAAGATTGAAAACATATTCAGCCTCTTTTCAAATCACAATGACCTAAGTAGATATCTACCAAAAGAAGAAAGAGAAGAAAACCACAAAGAGTGGAGAATAAACAAAGTATTACTGAACAATTATTGGATCAATGAGGAAATCAAAAGCAAAATAAAAAATAAATACTTGGAGTTATATAAAAATGAAGACAACTTTTTAGAACTCACAGTATCCAGCAAAATCCATATTAAGTGTAAATTGTAGTACTAAAATCTTACCTCAGAAAACAAGAAAAATCACAAATAAACGTAACCATTTACCAAAAAAAACAAGAAAAAGAGGATAAAATGACGAAAATTCAGTAGAAATAAGGAAATAATAAAAATTAGAACGGAAACAAAATATAGACAAAAAGATTATTAAAACAATTAATGAAATCAAGAGCTGGTTCTTTAAAAAGATAAACAAAATAGACAAGCCACTGGCCAGATTCACAAAAAAAGAGAAGAGAGAAAACACACAGAAAAAATCAGAAATGAGAAGAAATTGCAACTGATAATACAGGAATAAAAGGAACAGAAGAGACTATTATTAACATCTCTAGAGCAACAAATTGGACAACCTAGAAGAAATGGACAAATTCTTAGAAACATTTAACATTCCAAGACTAAATCTGAAATTCATAAAAAAAAATACTGATAGATAAATCATAAGCTAGGAAACTAAAATAGTAATCAAAAATCTCCTGGAAAACAAAACTGCAGAAGAAGATGGTTTTGTTAGTGAATTCTATAGACTTTTAAAGAAGAATTACTACTATTTCTTCTCAAACTGTTTCTGAAACTGAAGATGACAAACTTTCAAATACATTTTATAGCTAACATTACTTTGACATCAAAACCAGACCAGGATAGCATATATAAAGAAAATTACAGGCCAATGTCTTTGTGAATATTGACACAAAATTCTCCAACAAAATATTAGCAAATCAAATTCAACAACTCATTAAAATAATCATATACAGTGCAGTGGGATTAATTCCAGGGACTCAAGGAAGGTTCAACGGATAAATAATTAAATGTAATACAGAAAAGCATTTGATAAGATTCAACATGCTTTATGTTTAAAAAAACCTCCAATGTCTATAGGCAGAACATACTTCAGCATAATAAAGACCATGCATGACAGGTCCATAGTTAACATTACAATCAATGGTGAAAAACTGAAAATATTTCCTCTAAGATCAGGAACAAGGCAAGGATATCAACTATCTTTTCTATTATTTAATATAGTATTGGAAACCCTGACTGATGCAGTAAGACAAGAAAAGGACATAAATGTTATCGACATTGAAAAGAGAAGTAAAACTATAACTATTTGTAGATGACATGGTAATATATACGGAACTCCAAAATTAGAGTAAAAGCCTGCAAGATACAATAAATAAAGTGGCAGCCTACAAAATTAATATAAAAATATGCTGCATTTCTATATGCAAATAGAGAACTCAGGAAACGATTTGTAATTGATCAAAAAGAATACAATACCTTGAAATAAACTTAACTGAAGAAGTGTAAGACCTACATTCTGAAAGCTAAAAAAAATTGTTAAAAGAGAAAACCTAAAGAAATGAAAAGACATTCCATGCTCATGGATTGGAAGAATTGACATTGTTAAAATGACCATATTACCTAAAAGCTATATACAGATTTAATGCTCTTCTCATCAAAATCTGAACAACATTCTTCATATAAAAAGAACAAAAATCATGAACTTTATTTAGAAATACAAAAGATCCCAGAGAATAAAAAGAACAAAAATGAAGGTGTTATACTCTGACTTTTAAGTATACTACAAAAGAATAATATGATTACGGTAATCTTCACGGTATTTGAATAAAATCAGACACACAGATTAATGGAATAGAATTGAGAGTCCAGAAGTAAACCCACACATATATGGACAATTAATTTATAAAAAATGTGCCAGGGCATACAATGGGGCAAAGACAATCTTTTCAATAGATGGTTTTGTGAAAACTGGACAGCCATATACAAAAGGTAATACTAGATCAATATCTAACAACATAAACAAAAATTAATTCAAAGTGGATTAAAGCTTACATGCAAAGCCTTAAATCATAAAGTACATAGTAGAAAATATAGATAAAACACCCCTTGACATTAACCTATGAGACAGATGTCTTTGGGAACTCAATTCCAATATCAAGGAAAATAAAATCCAAAATTTTAAAAATGGCATTACTGACACTCCATGGTGGATAATTCTGATAGCTCCATCCACATACATTCCAAAGACTTAGATTTGTATCCCAGGGCCAGGGGAACAACCAACATGAACAACTAAACAACAAAAATAAATAAAATTTTTCTTCCTCTCTCTTCCTGTCTGTTTGCCTACTTGCCTTCATTCCTGCTTTCACCCTTCCTATATTATCACGTCACCTGCAAATAGTTGTAGTTTTCCTTCTCTTTTCAATTTGAATAAATGGGATTACATCAAAATAAAAATCTGCACAATCAAATAAACTCATATTGAAGCAAAAGGATAACCTACTGAATGGGAGAAGATATTTATACACAATATATCTGACAAGGGGTTAATATCACATAGATATATTATATATATAATATGTATATATATAATAATAACAAAAACTCAAATGATTCAATTAAATTATGAATGTAAACTTTTAATGAACTCTTCTCTAAGGAAGACACTCAGATTGCCAGCAGGTACATAAAAATGTTCTACCTTTCTTGTTATTAGGGAAATTCAAATCAAAACAATAATGAGACACTACCTCATACCTGTGAGAACAGCTGTTATCCAAAAGTCTGGAAACAAATGTCATAGAAAAGAGAACTCTTAAACACCAATTTTGGAAGTGTAAAATTAGTGTAACCTTTATGGAAATCAAATGGAGAGTCTTCAAAATTTTCAGAATGTAAATTCCATATGATCCTATTATCCCACTGCTGGATATTCACCCTAAAGACACAGGAAGCCTAATTTTAAGAAATATATTTGCTTTCATGTTCATTGTATCATTATTCATAATAGCCAAGAAAGGGAAACAACATAAATGACCATCACCAGATCTATGGATAAAGATGTGATATTTATACAGAAAAGAGTATTACTTAGCTATCAAAAAAAAAAAAAAAAAAGAAATCCTTCCAAATTGCAGCAAAATGAATGGACCTGGAGGGAATTATGCTTAGTGAAATAAACCAGAAGGAAAGAAAGAACATAATATGATATCACTCATATGTGTCATAAAGAAAAACTAAGCAAACAAATAAATGAAATCAAACAAAAAGCAGCTTTAGTCAATGAAAGCAAATTAGTGGTTGCAGGAAGAGGGAGAAGGGCAGGCAAATTTGATTAAGAAGATTAATTGGATGGTGATAAAAAACTAAAATGCAGTGAACTTCATTTATTACATACAGATGTTGATTTACAATGATGCATATCTTAAATCTATATGATGTTATGATGTAATGTTCCTTCAACACAATTAATTTTTTTTAATTTTTTATTCCTCTATATTCTCTCCAATAGTTTATGAACTAAAGCAACGATATTTTGACTGCATTAAGGCGATAAACACACAAAGACACAGGGGGAAAGAAGCCAGAATAACAATATTTTCTTATTAATATTTGCTAATACAGGAAGTTTGATATTTCAATTTGATCTAATTTGATTTTTCTGATTGCTAAAGAGATTATACACTTTTTATGTTTATTGGTCATACACTGACATGCCATTTGCCCCTTTCCCTTTTTTGTTTGTTATATATTTCTCCTATTGATTGGAGCTTTCTATATATTCTGGTTATTAAAACTTTTGTGGGTTATATGTGTGATAAATGTAATACTTTGTTGCCTCCACTTCATATTGCTTTTTACAGACATTTGAAATTTTTAATCAAGATGAATCAATTATTTCTTTCATTGTTAGAGCTTTTTATACTTTGTCTAGTAAAACTTTCCCTAACCCAAAACTAGAAAAATATTCTCCTCTATTTTCTTAACAAAGTTTTTCTCTTCGCCAAAGCCTTTATCTCTTTGAATGGACTCATGCACAACATGAAGCAAAAATTCTATTTCAGTTTTTGGAATAGATCTCCAGTTGTCTCAGCATGTTATTGGAAAGTTTATCCTTTCTCATTGATCTTCAGTGCCTCCATTGCTAGACGTTATCTGCGGCCCTGGGCATCCATTGATTTCTCCTTTTCATTCTCTTCTGTATCACAAAGTCCAGAAATCTAGAAACTGAATTTTCTAGACTTATTTGCAAGCAAGGCTTGAGATGTAGTTTATATACCATCAGTGAAACACACCCATGCAAATTTGGAAAATAGTGAGGCGGCAGAAAAAATTCATTCCCAGCAACAATGTAGAGGAGAGACCAAATTGGGAAGGTAGGAGACTTGCTGACTGCTGGCTGGCCATTAACGTCTTCTGAATCTTTGAATGCTTTTAGCAGTGACTTGTAAAGCTAATGGCACTCCTGTGTCCCAAAGCTTTGCACTTACAGTCCTTCAATGTATTTTGCTGTTTTAAGTCTGTTCTACTGGAAATACTGAGTAGTTTCTGTTTTACCTATTTCACACACAGAGACAGACCTCTGCCAAGATGAAATTTTCATTTATGCGTGAGTCTTTCCCCGGGCTGGGTTTCTCTTTGTGTACTACCGTTTGGTTTGTGTAGCCAGAAAGAAATATTACTCTCCCTTAATATGATTTAGAATCAAACTCGGTATCAATAAAACAAGTCTCTCCATCCTAATCTCCTTCACAAATATCTTGTTTGTTCTTAGCTCCTCATTACTCTCTAACTACTTTAGAGTCTCCTTTCCAAATTCATTAAAAAAATAATATTTATTGGGCTCAAATCAAATCTACAGACAGGTTTTGGCAAAACTGACATGGATCCATAATTCATAAGATTCATTTTAGAAATGGTGAATGTACTAGATTCAAAAGTGTCAGGATGAAGGGAAAAAAGACTAGCAGAAAGCTGTTTAGGCCATTAGATGAAATAAAGCAATGACAATAAGAACAAAGATATTTATACTATGTTTATAGATCAAAAAGGGAAATTTAGGAATGACTCAGGTTTCCTATGAGCCTCTTGGTACTGTTCTTAAAGATAAATACAGCAACCTGCTCAGAAAAAAAGGACAATGAGACTAGTTTGGGGCATACTGACTTCTGACAACTTAGGAAATAGTCAAATGAACACATGTCTGAAACTCTGAGAGAAGAATGAGCTATATGTTTAGAACTATGAGTCAGCCATTTGAGGTGGTTGTGGAAGTCAGTATGGAAAAATGTGCCCATCCTTGGGAAGGAATCTTTGAAAACACTGTCATTTTAGATGGATCACAAGAAAAGGAGCCTTTTGGAGTAGTTGAGAGAAGTGTCCAGAGAAATAGTAGGAAAACCAGGGGAAACGCTAAAAGAAGAGAGGTTTTAAGAAAGAAGAAATTGTTAACATTGTCAAATGATTAAAGAAAAATAAACATATTAACTAGATTTAATAAAATTAAATCCATTGATAGAAATAACTTTATTGCTGTTTGGGCAACAGAAGCCAAATTGTTGAGAGTTTAGCAGTAAATGGTCAGTGAAGAGGAGACATTATAAACGTAAATGGCTCACCAAGTATTGAAGCTGCAAATGAAAAAAATATGTACCACCAGAACTACAGAGTGATATGGGGTTTATGGGATTTTTTTTTTAAACAGAGCATGTTTGTATGTTGAAGGGAGCAAACAATATAAAGAAAATAAAGTGAAGGCTGTCTAGGTCTCTGTCAAGTCAGAAGACAAATTCCAGGGCAGGTTATTGGATGGATGAATTAGACATTGGCGTAGAATGAACAGTCTACTGTAGGAAAAGGAAAGACTCTGAAAACATGAGTCCTGGTAGAAATACATTTTATAGTGTTTTGGGATTGTGAATGTGAGTTATTTGTTTGTTTTTCTGAATGAATTAGAAGGCAAGGTCATATGCTAAGAGCAATAAAGGATAGAGAAGAAAAAAATTTCAGAATAGTAAAAGCTTGGAATAACTGTTGAAGCCGAAGAGAGAAGCAGATGACTAGCTGAATGGAGAATGACTCCAGGAAGCACTGAGAGTCCAGCTAAGGTTGAAAACTTTGTCCAAGCGTCTGAGTGATTTGTCCAGAGAAACCCAGTTACCTTGGGACAGTATATTTTAGTTTCTCTCAAGCCCTGCACACCTAACTCTCCATATTGGAGTGAAATTGGATACATGTTATATAACCTTACTTGACTTTCACTGCAAATTTGCATAGACAGAGTGGCAGTTAAGATTGCCACAATTACATCACAGGAAGAAACAAAAGGGAAGCTGAACCATAGTATGTGGTAAGCTAAAAAGACAAAAATTTCATGTATAGGAAAAATATTCTGTGTTTTGTGCTACTGGGCCACACCAAAGGTTGCTGACATATGGCCAGGAGAAACGATTAGTCTTTAAATAAGGTTAGCAAGTTAGATAAGACTATTAGTATTCAGACAACTGAAAAATATATAGAGAAAAAAAATACTGTCCAAAGATAGTTTTTTAACAGAATGGTGATTAACCAACTGAGCCAACAGATCAGATATCCTGCTCTTTAAGAAACTTAATAAAACTGTAGGACTTATTGATTTTGCTCTTCCTCTGGGCAGAAATATGCCAAGAATACACAGAGACAAAATAAATAATCTCAAGCTTTCGTAAGAAGGCTAAAGTAATGTACGGTTATAGATTCTTGAAGTAAATCCAGAGATAAGGCTGGTTCAGCATGCAGCTAATATTATAAAGATTCATTACCAGGTGCTTGTGTTAACAAAGATGAAACACCTATCATATGACCTGAAGATTCTTTTCCTCTATAATGTACCCAGGAGAATGGAGACAGAAGAGCAAGTTATTACTTGATGCAGGGATAAACCGTCTGTGAAGTAGAGCTCCATCAGATGCCCCATGAGAGGCAATTCTAGAGGATTCCAGGAGAATGGTGTGATACTTTATTAATCACTGAGACTTCAACAGCACAGCTGTTACTAGAAAATGAGGAGTTAGAGCAGAATTTTCCAGAAGGGAGCTTCAAAGCATCAGAGATTACCTTTTGCCCAGGATGTGGGATCAAAGGTGTCTGCTGCTGTGACTCATGGGACAGTATTGGCTGAAGTGGCCAGACACGTACAAAGTTGTTTCCCACTTAAAGAGGACAGAGAAATGGTTATGAGAATACTTCTCTGTTTATTTTATCAGAGACATATATAAACTACAATCTATAGTGGAATTTAAGAAGGAAGAAAAATATAAGAATGTTAAGAGGATCAGATCATTTAAGAATTTGATAAGAGAAATGTGACTCAGAAGAGAACAATAAAGAGAATAAATTCCTTTGTATATCCCTGCTTAGCCCACGATCCTCTTTCTTTTTTATTTTATTTCTTTTGTTATAGCATAGTCAATATTACCTTCATGTGTCACTGGCCAGGAGGGAGCCACATTGGAATGACAATTCCAAAGCTTCTTGCCAACTTTCACCTGCTCCTCTCAGAGTAAGGAAAGGTAGTTTCTCTTTCTTGTAGTTCCTCTGCCCTTAGCAAGTTAGGAATAGAAGGGAACATTTATATTGTGATTATAGGTTATGGAAAATGCCTATAACAAATGTCATATTTAATAGGAGTTTCTACAATGACATATTCAAAACTTTCTTCTAGCCTCTATTGAAGAAACAAAATAAGAATGGCAGTCATCACTGATTCTTTATTATTTACTGAGGTGCAGACAGTATAACAGGAGATAGAAATAATATATATATGTCTAGTAAAGTGTCATAAGATCTCTAGTATCCTTTATATAGGGGTACGAATTTTATTTATGAAGACTGCACTAATGACATAATCACCACCAAAAGATCCCTTCCTTATAACACCATCACATTTAAGATTAGGTTACTACATACAGATTTGGAGACAGGAATCCAAACAGTCTACAGTGGAAAATGAAGTGTTCCCCTTCATGGATAATATAATTATGTGCATTGGAAACATTCTAAACAGTCAACAAATTAATAATTTTAACAATGTAGCTTGATAAAAACTCAAAGTTAAGAATCAGTACATTTTATATATAGTAGCATCATATAATTAGAATTTTAACCAGTGTTTTTACAGTAGCATCAAAAATCCTCAAATGCCAAGGAAAAAAGGATAAGGAAAACTAAAAATTATAGTATGAGAAAATTAAGAATGCTTAAATACATAGAGGTAAATATCCACATTTACAGAATGGAATATTCATCATCATAAAACCTTGTTTCCAAGCTGACTCAGAACAATCCCAACTAAAACTCCAGCTTTCTTTGTATAAATGGCAAGGGTCACGAATAGAAAAACCTACCTTGAAACATAACAACAAAATAAGGGTATTTCTTACCACATATTAGAATATTAGAGAGCATTGCTTTAACACATGTATAGACAATTAGACACCAGTAAAACAGAATAGAGCACTCAAATTGAGGTTCATACTTATCAAATCTCTGAATATTTGACAAAAGTGCCACTATAATACAATAAGAAAATGGTCTTTTCAATAAACACTAGGTCAATTGGACCTACATATGGGGAGAAAATGCACCTTCACCCCACTGTATATCATAGGCAAAAATCTATTCCAGATAAATTCCAGATCTTTAAAAGTAAGACAAAACAACAAAGAAGAATATAAACTTGACTTTGGGATAAAGATTTATTAAACAAAACACAAGGAAAGTGCTAGTAATAATAAAAGAAATTAAAAATTGGACTGGATTGTAAACCATGTAGTTGTAACTACCAAAACCGGATATACACATATACATGAAATTTACTCCTAGAAATTCACCCAACAAAAATGTTCATAAGACATGAATGCAATGTTCTCAGAAACATTATTCATAATAGACTCCAACTGGAAATAACCCAATGTTCATAGACAGTAAAATGGATAAGTAAGTGTGGGATACAGTAGTCTTCCCTTATCCATGGGAAATACATTTCATGACCTTCAGTAGATGCCCAAAAACAGTGGTTAGTATTGAATTCCATATATATTGCTTTTCCCTTACATACATACTTATAACAAAGCTTAACTTACAAATTAGATACAATAAGAGATTTAAAGCATTATTAATAAATAATAAAACAGAAAAATTATAACAATATACTAATAAAAGTTATATAAACGATCTCTCTTTCAAAATATTTCACCGAATGTTTTAACCAAGATACCAAAACCTGACTGAGCTGAAACAAAGACAGAGCATTTATTTGGACTTCAGGGTATATAGGGCTTAGTGCTGCACCGCAGTAGAAGACACAGACCAAAGACACACTAAATCAGTGTACCAGTTGCCCAAAGACCTAGCTGAGGAAGGCTTATATATACAAGAAATGCAAAAGAGCTCACACTCAGATCTGCTCCGCAAATCAGGGTTTCAGATCAGTCTAGGTCTGACTGATAAAGAGTTAATTAAAGGGTGATTGGTGGAGTTTCAATCCTGGGTGGTATTTGAGGAGCCAGCTCTGGTTCATTTTGTTCTGTCCTTCTGTGGGGAGCAGATGTCAGTGCCTAAGCATGACTGGTCATGCTCTATAGCCTTCCACTTCTATTTAGGGTTTATTCAGCCATCTGTTTTCTTTCTTTTCTCCCCCTGCCCTCTCTCTCTCTCTCTCCCCTTCTCTTCCTCTCCCCTTCCTCCTTTTTTTCCTCACTCCTATTCTTCCTTTCTTCCAATTCTTATTGCGTGTAAAACTTTCAGAATTCGGTGTTTACCTCTGGCAGCTAAATTATGGAAAGAGAGGCTGAGGATAGTGGGACTACTGCATCCCTATAACGGACTATTATAAAATAAAACACGCATGAGATCACTGCTACTTGTGGGCACCTGAGTGGACCTCGCAGATGTTATGTTGAGAAAAGGAATCTATAAATTTAAAAGTGCATGTGATACCCCATTTTTATGAAACTCCAACACATGTTTAACTAATTTATTTGGGCAGAAGACAGAAGTGCTATAATTACTATGAGTTAGCATCAAGGAGACTGTGGAGGTACACAGTGTTCTGGTTCTTGAGTATAGATGTACCCATTTTGTAAAAATTCATCAAGTTCTACACTTAATATGCATACTTGATTATATATGGTTTATGAATCAATAAAAATAACATTCAAAACAAAAATTACAAATATAAGTTGCTTTCATATTTTTCTAAGACTTTAATTTCTTCTCATACTCAAACTAGATGAATGTGTATTTATCAGTCTTGCTCTTACAGCACATGTGAAGATTTGGAAAATTCATATAATGAGTTATTAGTGCAATGCAAACAGTGTGACAGATCTGTTTGAGCACTTCATCTACCAGCTTCAGGACTTTGAGCAAGTTTGTTCAATTTGTTAATCTCAGCTTCTATTTCTATAAAACAATGGTAATAGTACCCCTACTTTGATATCTTCTTTGTTTCATCTGGAAAACTTCTTTCTTTTCACATCTTACCGTAAATTCTTGCTTCCGTGGGAAACCTTTTCAGATTTCTCCAAGCAAACTAACAGTCCTCCCTGCTTTTCCACCTACATTTTGCACATACCTAACTAACAGTATTGGATTGTTTTAGCTCCCACTAGAAAAGACCATGCAGATGCTTTTAGAATACAAGGACAGTGACTTTCTCATATTTTGTTTACCTGTTGGACCTACCCCAATGCCTTGAATATCGGGGTTTGAGAAATTTGTGAATGAAAAGATGAATGCATAGCCCTTACCTATCTGAGTGACTGTAACTATCATGTGAATTAATATGCATGAAAGGAAAATGCCAGAGATGCTAATTATTTTGCCCTAATGCATAAGAATAAGTCACAGAATTGTTCTCAGTTTGTCTTATTCTCTCATAAAGGAATATAGAACACACTAGTTAGTTTTGAAGAGTCTCAATAGCTGAAGGTTTCAAAACATATTTTCAGAACCTTCAGTCAAACTTGTGAACTCAGCAAAGACAAGCAACTGACTGAACAAAACAGGAATCCAGTCAGAAGTGACAATAAAACACTTGTCATGGAAACAGAAGCAATGTTTAAGGCAAGCAGTCCCAGGATTGAAATGCAGTCTCACTGTCTACTCCAAACTCAGTGGATGGAGAAATAATGTGAAAGGAAGCCAGCATGCCCTGTACTATAAACGAGGCACTTAGACTATCTGTTGAACACGCATTTACAAACACTGGTGGTGAAAAGCTTTTTTTAGACAAATTTATCTGTTTCTTTTGTGCAGAAATGTATAATCAAACTGTCTCATTTTGTATAGATATTGGCCAATGTGTTTAGTTTTGGTTGATGATACACAAGCTAATTTTTACTCAATTTTAATAAAAGACAGTAATCCTCAACCAGCTACAGCAGACAAATATCTATGCCAAAAGGAAAAAAAAGCACTATGTTTTCCTCAGGACCATTTAACATGGTCTCAGAGTCAGCACACTAGAAAATTTATACAGAAGAAATTTGATTGACTCTGGAGATTGGAGCTGGGCTACAGAATCCTTCACCTCCAGGATATCAGTTCAAATCCAGCCTGAAATAAAGAGGATAAAACTATTTCCAGGTGTTGTAGGCATAAATCAAGTTTAAGCCTTAATGCAGCAACCTGAGGCAAGGGATCAGCAATATATTTTAGCATCTTGTTCACGTCCCTGAAGCAAGAACAAGTCTACAGACCCAGGAGGCTGAACCAGATCTTCATTCCAACATCCAGTGGCATTACTTAGGCCTCACTCGTGTCCCATTGGCCCCTCTCCTGAGATCTCAAGATTTTTACTTAACATTGCTTCCAAACAACTAAATCGTTGTCTCTCTCCACTGGGATGTTAGAAAACAAAGCTGAGAATTTACAAATAAAAAACTGTTTGCTGCGTTCCTACTTGAAACATCAACATGTCACAGAAAAAAACAAGGGGGAAAAAAGAAATTTGAATTCAGAATTATAAACTTTTATATCCATGGCCATGAACACATAGTAATTTCTCTAACAAACTTTTAAGATTTGCCCTGGGAAAAATTCACCCTATTATGGATATAATGGAGTTCCTATAAATATGACACACAACCTACTAACTTGCATACTGAATTAGATGCAGGAGACATTGCTGAATCACAAACACCTGTTCCTGAACTTTGTAACTACATCAGCTATTGAATCAAAGTGATCACCAGCAGTAGTAAATCATATCAAACTTAAACAGGATACACCTTATGGGTGAACAGATCTATCACCAGGCAAATTAAAATTTTGATATATTACCACTGTTAAAACTTGCCAAACACAATTACAGGCCCTTACATTTTCAGTATCACCTCATACAATCCTAATGTTTTATTCAGTTGACTTTCTGAGATGACCTGGTCCTTTGACTAAGTAGAATAAAGACCTGGCTGTGATTTGATCAAAAGGAAAATCTCTGGGTTATAAATCAATAGTATTCAGAGACCCCATCCTGACACTGCCATTACTACATTGTATAAATTTGAGCAAAAAACTAAGTGGTCTCTCTCCTCTGCAGAACAGGGTGGGTAAGGAGGATATATGGGATGTTATAAGCGATTGCTTACGAGCTCTGCATTGTAGAAAATATAGAATGGTATTTGAATATACTTTTTTAAAAAGATAGCTGTAAATTTGCTCTCTAAGTCCTTTTTTAAATTTTTAACGTAAGCAAAGATTATCGAAGGAGCTTTGAATCCTAAAGTTATATAGGTTCAAAGTATGTATCATCATAATTCAACATCTGTATGTAATACATTAATTCTACCACCAACAGTTCAGTTCTATCCTTCACCATATAACTGATTCCTTACCTGATTTGCCCACCTCTACCCCAACCTCTTAATTTTATTCTGTAGACAAAATTCTATTTTTGTTTCATTTTGTTTGTTCAGTTTTTCTATTTACCGCAACTGAATGAAATTGTGTTTGCCTTTCTCCTTTTGGTTTATCTCACTAAGCACAATTCTCCCTAGGTTAAGCCACGCTGCTGCAAATAACTAGATCTCATTTTTTTATATTTGAATAGTATTTCATTATGTGTATTTGTCACATCTTCTTTATCTGTTCATCTGTTGATAAGTTCTTAGGTTGTTTCCAGCTCCTGACTATTGTAAAAAATACTACTATAAACATGGGGGTCCATGTATCTCTCAAATTTGTGATTTTATGTTCTTAGGTAAATACTTCAAAATGGAATGACAGCATCATAAGGAATTTCTATTTTCAACTCTTTTAGGATTCTCCATATGGCTTTCTATGTTAAGAATTCTGAATGAGGTGCACCCTGTGACTCAGGTGACTGAGACACTGGCATGGGGACCAGGGGACATATAAAGTCTAAGGATTTGTGTGTGATGTGGGACCATAAATAGAGATTCGCCTTCCTTTTCTCCCTTCCTTCTTTCCTTACGTTTTTATTCAGAATTTTTCTTCCTCTTCTCGGCTTCCTTCAATCTATCGAACTTTGAAAAAACAAAATAAAATTAGAGAATTTGCTAAATAAAATTCTTTGTGAGATGTTGAATAGTAACTGACTTAGCAACAAACTTTTCTCCCTATTAGCAACTGGAAAAGAACAGCAACTCCCCCTTCTCTTCTTATCAGTGAATAGGAAACAGAAGACCACCTGCTGATTGCTACAAAAGACCCCACACTGCAGTTTTCCTTCTGAATACTCTTGTCAATCAATCCAACAATTTAGAAACATATTACTTAAACTCAGACCACACCCATGCCTGATCCTTTACCTCTCTCATATGCCATAACCTCTGGTGTAAATTGCCTTGGGACTGAATCTTGTGAATCTGAATCATAATTCCTATTCTCAAATATGTGATTTATTCATTATATTATAGTCTGTTTATTGCTTAGTCAATATCTCTGCCTCCCTCTCTCTTTTTCCATGCTTATGTGTTTATACATAAATATACATATATATGCATGTATATAGTGTGTGTATATATACATGTGCATATACATATACTTCCTATTGACTTATTTCTTTTGAAAGAATACACTGAGTTTCACATTCCAACTTGGCCAGATACTTGTTTATAAACCAAGGAAAGTAATGCGCCTGTGTTCAGGGGTGCTATGAAGATGAAATATGATAATGCATTTTTGGTATTTAGTACAACTCATATTAGAGGAAAAACTGTACCCATTTTAACAAGTGAAGTCTTTGAAAAACTCTGAGGACAAGCATCTCCACAGAAAGAAATGACACATCTTTGTAAATGGAAGGAAAAGCTGATGTCTAGGCATGATTGCAGCCCTGTACCAAGGCACTGGGGTCTGTCAGGAGGAACCAGTGACACGGAATCTCTTCCTGAGACTGAAGGCCTTGCCCCCTACCCCAACCCAGTGTCATCTGACCCACAAAGATTTACAAACTTAAATGGAAAACACAGGGACTTTTCTTTGGAGAAGGGGAGCATAAAACATAAGACAGAGAGCAGGAAGAAACCAAAGATAAAGTGCACACAGACTCACCTGCAGTACTTTCATTTGCTGAGTCAAATATCTATATGAAGTGTATAATGAAAGAGAAATAGTCTCCCTATGAACTGAGATGCTAATGTATTCTCCTGTGATCCTTTGTCTGGTTGGCACCACTACTGAAAGCAAAAATATTACAGCGAACCCTGAGGATGGATCAACCACCACTTCCACCATTAGCAAAGTGATAATGCCACATATTTTCTGCTCATTGTTATAGTTCTCTATATCTCTGGGAGACAAAGCAACAAATACCCTCCCAAGATGAGGACTGGCAGTAGTATCTGTAACTCTTGCAGAGAGTTAAGAGATTTCCTTCAGAGAAGTTTCTATAGCTCTTTTGTAGGAATCATTAGAGAAAATCCAGAAAATCAGGCTGCTGATAAATAGCTTTGCATATTTGACTGCTACTTTTTAGACCTTCCATCCCCAGGTCCCAGGGATTATTGTATGCCACTCTTGCAGTCCAGCTAGAGGACTGAAAGAATTTCTCACAGTGAGTGTGCTTTGCAGCAGCAGGCTCCTGAGGACCCTGGAAGACAACCAAATCTCTCTCACTGGTGGATTCTATTGTCTGAGTATGACCGGGACACACTCTGATCATTCTCTTTGTTGCTTGATATTTATGCTTATGTCTATGGGGAAAATCTCTACATTTCCTGCCCCAACTCCAACTCTGAAGACTTAAAACTGAGGCCTCAATACAGTGCTGGCTCTAGTTTCCTAAACATTGTAATTAGTGCAGAGATTAAACAATAGGAATTATAGCATCCTGGACCAACACCACAGGCCTATACTCAGCAATCTGATACCCTAACACAAGACCATCAAGGCATGAAAGAAAATTGTTGAGCCTAACCCACAGGGAAAAACAACAATAACACAGGTACCAAAATGAATGAAGAAATGGATAGATGTACCTGAAATGATATACGAAAACAAATCCTAAGTAAAATATAATGAAACAGAAATAAATTACCTGGAAAAGATTTCAAAGCAACATAATTAATAATACTTACTGAAATAAGAAAAACAATGGAGGAACAAAAAGAGAACTACAGAAAAGAAAGAGTAAATATAGAACCATCCCAAAGAGAATTTATAAAGCTCAAGAATATAAAAGCTGAGCTACAGTACACAACAAAGGGACTCAAAAGTATGCTGGAAGATACCTCCATTGAATTAGAAAGCTAGAAGATAAGGTAGCGGAACAGCAGCCAAGAAGACCAGCAAAGAGAGAAAAAATAAATTGAGACATTAAAGAAGACTTATGGCATGACATCAAGAAAAATAATATTTGCATCATCAATATTTGTACACTGAACAAGAAGAGAGAAAGGGACAGAATCTTTATCTGAAAAAATAATAGCTGAGAATTTTCCTAACCTGGAGAAAGAAGCAGATATTCAATGCAGGAAGCTCAAAGTGTTCCAATCTAAAGAAACCTAAACAAATATACACTAAGACACATTGTCAATAAATGACAAAAATAAGGAAAAAGAGAATTTTGCAAGTAACTAGAGAAATATGTGTTACATACAAGGAATCTCCCATAAGATTATCTGAGAATTTCTCAGCAGAATTTACAGGCAAGAAGGGAGTGACATGATAGATTCCAAGTACTCATAGAAAAGAATTTCCAAGCAAGAATATTCTACACTTCTTGGTTATAATTTTGAATCAAATAAGTGATAAGGATGTATATAGACAAACAAAAGTTAAAGGATTTCATCATCACTAAACCAGCCTTATAAGAAATGCTAAAGGAATTTCCATAAAGAAATAGAAACTCCATTTTAAAGTAGCAAGACATTAAAAATATGTGGGGCTCCAGTTCCAAAATGCAGACTTTTAGATATCAAGCTTGTCTTCTCTCAAGAAAACTCTTTTTGCTCCAACATCTTCACAAATAGAGCCCACAGTGTCTGCAAGTAGCACATTGGTGTAGAAATGTTGGTGCTTACTACTGCCTTTCTGTGGACATTTTACTACTACCAGAAATGAGCATTCCATTCTACCCCCTCTTACAAGGAAAATAATTAGAAGAATTTCATCAAAAGAGCAGCACATGCCAATCTGTGGCTATAGCAAAATACCTTCCCATCTGTTTAGTACCTCCTGAAATTCCACCTTCAGGCTTCATGACTATACCATCTCTTGCTGAGAATACCACTACTCTGGAGGACTGAGGGACTTTCACAAGGAGTGTACTCCACTAAGGATAGTCCCTGACTCTCTTCTGTGGATTCTGTTGGGATTGTAGGTCTCCCTTTATGGGCTTGGTTGCTCGTGCCTATGACTCCGGGGGAAACCTCCCATTTCCTATGCCCACTCCAACCCTGTAGACTAGACTCTCAGATCTCAAAACAGGGCTCACTTTAGAACTTCAGCAAATATGACAAATGTGAGATCACAGAACTAAAAAAAGTCCACACCTTTTCAAATCAACACAGAGGTCTATTCTGTGCAACTTGACACCCTAACACAAGGTCTTTCCTTCAGGGAAACCTAACCCATAGAAATAAATGCAGAATGGCAAAAAAATGGAAAAGACAGAGAAATATATGCAAAGGATGGAAAAATACAAAACCCCACAGGAAAATCTGAGTGCAGTAGACTTAAGCAAACTCCCTGAAGCTTACTTTAAAGCAATAGCTTACTGATACTATAGTCGGAAAAACCAATAAGGAGCAAAAAGAGAATTACATCAAAAATAGAGAAAATATTTGGCAAAGAGGTGCCAAAAAGGTTTAAAAATATAAGCCAACCTTCTGATGCATTCAGGAGACTCATCTGCATTCAAAAGATAAACATAGACTCAAAGTTAATGGTTGGAGGGCAATCCTACAGTCTAATGGTAACCAAGAAAAGCAGGGGCAGTTATAATTGTATAGATAAAGTAAACTTCCAATAAAATAAGATAAAAAAGGGATGTTCATTATATAACAATTAAGGGATCATTTCAGCAAGAAGATGTAAGTCTTATTAACATATATACAACAAATGAAGGAGAATCAAAATACACAGAACAATTACTACCAGAACTAAAGAGAAATATCAACAGCAATACAAAATAGTAGAAAACTTCAATACCTCACTTAACAATGTACAGATAAACTAGGTAGAAAATTATCAAAATACAACAACTTTAAATGACAAATTAGAACAGATTGTTTTGATAGACATATAAAGAATGGTCCATAAAATGACAGCAGAACTCACATTTTTCTCAAGTGTTCATGAAATAGTCTTATGGCTAGACCATATGGTGGGAATCAGGAAGAAATGGAAAATCAAAATAAGACTATCACAAGTAAGAAAACTGAAGGTTTAATCAGAAGTTTTCCCAAAAATAAAAGCCTAGGGCAAGATGGATTTACTAGTGAGTTTTATCTTATCTTCAGGGAAGAATTAATATAAATCCTTCTCAAACTTTTTCAATTTATTGAAGAACAATGAATTATTCCAGACACTTTCTATGAGATCAAGATTGCACTGATACCAAAAGCAGGTAAGGACATAACCAAGAAAGAAAATTACAAACCAATATCTCCAATGACCATACATGAAAATATTCTTAAGAAAATATTAGCAAATTTAATCCAACAGTACATCAAAAGGACCATTAATTATTACCAAGTGGGACTTTTCCTGGGGATGCAATGATGGTTCAACATCTGTAGATCTATCAATATATCACATAAGCAAAAGCAAAAAGAGAAACCATATGATCATATCAATGAATAAAGCTTTTGAGAAGATTCAAGACCCATTTAGGATTAAAAATTTATAAAATTGAGATAGAAGGTCATATCTCAGAATAATAAAGACTATACATGATAAATCTATAACCATCATAATATTCGATGGTGAAAATTAAAATCATTTCCTCTGACATTAGCAACAAGACAAGGATGTCCAGCCACCACTGCTATGTAGCATCACACTGAAGGTCTTTCTCATAACAATTAGGTAAGAAGAAGAAATTAAAGTAATCCAAATTGGGCAAAAGAAAGTTAAACCACTGTTATTTGCAGATGACATAACATTTTCAAAAAACCCTAAAAATATTGCCAATATACTACTACAATTAATCAATGAGTACATTAAAGTGGGAAGCTACAAAATCAATATACAAAAATATGTTGCATTTTATATGCAAAAAATATGATAGAATAAAATAAAATCAAGAAAACTATTCTATTTACAGTAGAAACATAAAGAATTAAATACCTTGAAATATACTTAATAAATATTATTGAATGAAAGTTATAAGACTTTCTTCTTAAAGAAAATAGAGAAAGATACAAAGAAATGGAAATATATCCCATGCTTATGGCTGGGAAGAATTAACATTGCTTAAATGGCCATCTTGCCTACAGTAATATACAGACTTAATGCAATATCCATCAAAATATCCCTGACATTTTTCAAGAAAAAAGAATTAAATATTTCTAAATGTGTATGGAGTATAAAAGATCACAAATAGCCAAGGCCATCATGAGAAAAAAAGAATAAAAGTGGAGGTATCATACTCCCAGATCTTGAGCTATACTATAAAGTAATCATGATCAAAACTGTATGGATTGGAATGAAAACGAGACATGGATCAGTGGAACAGAATCATAGAAATAGACTAACATATAAATCATCAGTTAATATATAGCAAAGGAACAAAGAACATATGATGCAGAAAGGAATGTCTTTTCAATAAATAGTGTAGAGAAAACTGAACAGGCACATGCAAAAGAATGGATCCAAATCACTCTCTCATAACTAATGCAAAAATTAATTCAAAATGGATTAGAGGTTTGGATGCAAGACTTGAAACCATAGAAGTCTTAGAAGATAACATAGGCAAACCACTCCATGACATCAGTCTTAGAGAGGTCTTTGGGGATTCACCTCCAAAATAAAAACTAACATAGACAAATGGGAGTATTTAAAATAAAAATTTTCTTTACAGGGAAACAAATCATCTCCAAAACAAAAGGACAACCTACTGATATTTGCACATCTTCATCTGTAAGGGTTTCATATCCAAAATATATAAAGAACTCACAAAATTCCACAGAAAAGTAAACAACCCAATGAAAATGGGCAGAATTTAATAGACATTTTGCCAAAGAAGTCATACAGATAGCTAACAAGCATATGAAAGATGTTCTTCCTCACTTGCTATTAGGGAAATGCAAATCGAAACAACAATGTAGTATCACCTTAAACCTGTCAGTTTGGCTATTATTCAAAATCTAGAAACAACAAATATTGATAGATACAGAGAAAATGGAAATCTTTTACACTGTTACAGAGAGTGTAAATTGATGCAACCCTCATAGAAAGCATATGGTGAATCCTCAAAAAACTGAAAATAAAAATTCCATAGAATCCCATAATCCCACTTCTGTATATTTACCTAAAGAAAAAATACAGTATTTTGCAGGGATATATGTACCCTCATGTTTATTGTAGCATTATTAATAAGAACCAAGAATTGGAAACTAAGTGCCCATCATCAGTTTAATGAATAAAGAAAATGTGGTGTATATACACAATGGAATACTATCTAGTCCTAAAGAAAGATGAAATTCTGTCATTTGTGACATGAATGACACTAGAGGGGATTATGCTAAGTGAGATAAGTCAGAAGGAGAAAGACAAATACCACATAATCTCACTAATATGAGGAACATAAACAGATAAAGCAAAGTAAAAGACAAAACAAAAGCCAACATTTTAATATTAACAACACAACTGATGTTAGGCGTGTAGAACAGGGTCGGGAACTGGGACAAAAGATGTTGGGGTCAAATGCACAATGATGAAAGTCATTTGTAATTTATGGTAGACAGAGTGTATTTTCATATAATTGAGTAATGAGAAACCTACATATATGGGTTTATATTATATTTTAAATCAAATTTGCCTCAATAATATTAAAATTAAATGTACTATTTATCATAAATACACGTATAAATGTGTTGAAGCAGTTAATAAAAATGCAGAACGTCAGTATGATCTTGATATTAACTTGCTATCAATGTAAAAAAGTTAAAAGCATAGTAACTTATGTGTAAACACCAATGTAATTGCTAAAGAAAAATCTATTAAAATCAAAGAAAAAGAATAGGAGAACCAATATAACATAAAACTTTTCAAAGCACAAGAGACGAGAATAAGAGAATAACCAAGATATAGCAATGGTCTACAAAAATACACACACACAAAAAAAAATGCAACAAGCAGTTACATATCTATGATCAATAATTTAACGTTAATGAATTAACTCAACAAAAATTGGCACAGAGTGGCCAAATGGACTGATAATCAAAATCCAACTTTCTGCTTCATATGAAAAACCCATCTAAGTTTGGAATACAAACATAGGTTTAAAGTCAAAGGTTGGAAGACAATTCTATAATGAAATGATAATGAAAATAATGCAGGAAGAGCTATAATTATATTAGATAAAATAGACTTCCAATGAAAGAAGGTAACAAAAGACATAGATGAACATTGTATAATGATGTAAAGCAGAAGACATAACAATTATTAATATATATGCATCAAAGAAGGGAGTGCCAAAATAAATAAAGCAATTATCCCCCCTCCACAATGGGTTTTGAATTTGGGTCCACAGTTTTTATAGCCTATACCTTAGCCATTTGAGCCACAGAGAGGGAGGCATATTCAACAATTATTAGGAGAACGGGATGAAAGACTATGACAGCGATACAATAATACTAGAACATTTCAATACTCCACTTACAAAAAAAGACACATCACTCAGAAATTTAACAGAGAAACTACAACTTTGAATAATAAATTATAGCAAGAAGTTTAATAGACATTTACTGAACTCTCTAACAAACAACTGCAGAATTAACATTTTTATTGAGTGCTCATGGAACATTTTCAAGAAAGACCATATGATGGGAAACAAAACATGTCTCAACAAATTTATAAAGATTGAAATCATACCAAGTATCTTCTCCAGTTACAATGGCATAAAATGAGAAATTAATCAGAGAAAGAAGCTGGTAAATCTCAAAATATGTGGAGGCTAAATAACATACCTATGACTATTGGATAAAAGAGGAAATCAAAGGAGAAATAATAAAACACTTGGAAACAAACAATAATGCAGACATGAGTTATCAGAACTTACGGGATACAGCAAAAGAAGTACTAAGGGAAGTTTATAGTCCAATTAGTCCTACCTCAAGAGACAAGAAAAATCACAAAGAAACATTATAACACTACACCTGAAGCAACTAGAAAAAGAGCAATAGAAACCAAAAAGTCAGAGTAAAGAAATAATAAAAACTCAAGCATTAAACAAACAAACTAGAAAACAAAATTCAGAAAGTCAATAAAACTGAAGTCTGGTTCTTTGAAAAGATTTTAAAAATGACAAAACTTTAAGCTTAATAAGAAAAAAAGAAGGAAAACTCTACTTAGATTCAGAAATGAAAAGGGAGAAGTTACATTGAATACTGATAAATATAAAACATAATTAGATAGTACTATGAAAAACTACTGGTGAACTTGACAATCTAGAATACATGAATGAATTCTCATATACAGCCCAATATTCTTAATACAGCCTACCAATATGGAATCAGGAAAAAATGGAAAACCAGAGCAGATGAATCAGAAATAATAAAGAAGAAATCAAAAGTATACCAAAAGCAAAAGCCTGGGTTCAGGTGATTTTACTAGTGAGTTTTATCAAACCATCAGAAATTAATTCCTAATTTTCTCAAAATATTCCAAAAAAACTAAAGAACAGAGAAGACATTTCATGAATCCAACATAACACTGATATCAAAAGCAAAAAAGGCTATCACAAGGAAAGAAAATTAAAAAGTCAATAACTTGGCAATCGGCAGTCAGAAGATGGTGACCTGGTAAGGACAAGATTCAGATCCTCCGCAGAGAGCAGCTAGGAATTCACCTTTTCTCCAGAAACAAATATTGAGGAAAAGTAGGTGCAGAGGGTATAGAGACGTAACAGCTTTCATAACTACAAAAGGTTGGAGAAAACTTTCAGGTTTAGAGCTCTACTACAGATTTGGGACTCAGGAATTGGGCCAGGGGATGGGGCTAGAATTCTGGGAAGATATGGGCCTCCAGGAGAGTTGCTCCAAAAGCAGCAAAAAGCCTACCTAGTGGGACAGGAACACAGAGGAAAAGGAAATGATCTTGGTGCAGGGAAGAAATAGAACCAGCATCCAGGGGACTCAGCTGGAACCTGTGCAGTGAACTAACAATGGGCACTGCAGTAACTGGAAGGATGATAGGGGAAATCATCACCCCTCCCAGGATGGTATTGTGCTAGAATCTCAGAAACCAACCAATGAATATCCTGCCTACCAGACATCCCACCCCCAAGATTAAAGGAAGAAGGTAATCTCTCAGAAGGGATTAATGCTCAACACCACCCATTAGCACCACCCTGTGAGCGGAATAAGAACCGAAGCCTGATTACCAATTGTGGACCAACAAGGTATCTATCCAACAGAACACCATCACTGCAGAAAAACCAGACACATAGAAACATAAATAGAATGCTAAACAGAACAAAGACATATACACAAAATGATGGATTCTATCAAAAACCCAGGAGAAAATCTAAAGACAGCAGATGTATGCAAACTGGAGGATGAATTCAGGGTAAAAAAGATAAACATACTTACAGAAATCAAGAAAACAATAGAGGAAGTAGAGAAGAACTACAAAAAAAGAGAAAGAAGAAATGAATCAAGGATTCAAAGAAATGAAGAATACAATAGCTGAATTAAAGAACTCAAGAATAGTATGGATGAAGCCTTCAATCGAATAAGCAAACTAGAAGATAGGGCAGAGGAATGCACTAAAGCAAACCAGCATAGAGACAAAAGAATGCAAAGAAAGAAGACAGCATTTGAGACCTAAGGGATAACATCAATAGAAACAACATTCACATTATAGGGGTCCCAGAAAGAGAAGAGAGAGAAAGGGGAACACAACATGAACTTGAAGATATAATAGATGAGAATTTCCCTAACTGGAAGACTGATGGAGGCCTCCAGACCCAGGAACTTCAAAGAGTTTCTACTAAAAGAAACCCAAACAGACTTACACCTACACATTGCCATCAAAATATCAAAAATATAAGATAAAGAATCTTAAAAGCAGCCAAGAAAGATGAGACATATACAAAGGAGCTCCCATATTTTTGTCAGTGGATTTGTCAAATGAAACCTGTAGTTTCTTCTGGCCTGTAGCCAGAAGAAAATCACATGATATATTCAAAGGGCTAAAAGAAAAAGATTTTCAATAGGATATTATGCACTGTAATACTATTATTCACTACTGAAAGAATGATTAATAGCTTTTCTGATAAGCAGAAATGAAAGATTTCATCACCACAAACCCAGTTCTGCAAAAATTATTTAAAGGATCCTCTATAAACTGTAAAGAAATCCCACACAAAAACAGCAAGACAGAAAAATACGAAGAGTTGGGTGGAAGAAACAATAAAATGTGATGTATTAGAGTGAGTGTAATATTGATATGTTTTCAAATAAAAATAGAAAATAAACAGAATTGTTAATTCTAACTTCAGGGTAACCTCAAAATACATCTCCAGGGAAAAAACAAAGAAGAAAACAAAAAGGTAAACCAATTAAAACATAATTGCACCCAACCTACCTAAGAAGAGAAAGAGAAGAAAAAGGTATTTTCTGGAACAGTACACAGAAGACATTTTTTAAAATGAGAATAAGTTGCTACATATCAATAATCAACCTATAAGTTAATGGATTGTACTCACCAGTCAAATGACACAGAATGGTTGAATGGATTAAAAAGCATAATCCAACTTTCTGCTTAGCATTTAGGAAACCCATCTTCTTCCAAAAGATAGATAAAAGCACAAGGGCAATGGTTGGAAGACAATCCAAAAATCAAATGGTAACTACAACGAAAAAGCAAGAGCAGCTATATTATAACAGATAATATAGACTTCCAAATAAAAAGTATAACAAAAGACATATGGACATCATATAATGATTAAAGAGTCAATCCAACAAGCAGACGAATGCTTGTTAACATATATGCACCAAATGAAGGAAGCATCAAAATATATTAAGCAAGTAGTATTGGAACTAACAACAGAACAATAGTAGGAGCCTTCAACACTCCACTTAAAACAATGGACAGATCAGCCAGGCAGAAAATTGACAGTAATACAGATACTTTAAATGATCATTTGGAACAGTTAGGTCTAAGAGACATATACCAAATACTTAATCTAAAGATTACAGATTTCACTTTCTTCTCAAGTGCACATGGAACACCCTCAAGAATACATCATAATTGGGACACAAAACATGTCTCATCAAATTTACAAAGATTGAAATAATGCCAAGCATCTTCTCTGACCATAATGGCTTAAAACTAGCAATACATCACAAAAAGAAAGCTTCACGACCCCACATTAATTGGAGACTAAACAATAGTCATCTGAATGACTTTTGGGTAAAAGAAGAAATCAAAGAATGTAAAAAAAAATCTTAGAGAGAAATGAGAAGACGTGAGCTACCAGAATCTATGAGATGTAGCAAAAGCAGTACTAAGAGGAAAGTTCACTGAAATACAAGACCACCTCAAGAAACAAGAAAAATGACAAAAAATGAACCTACCCCTACATTTAAAACAACTAGAGAAAGAACAAATAAAACCAAAAATCAGCAGAAGAAAGAAATTAAACAAAATTTGAGCACAAATAAATGAAATAGAAAACAAAAAAGACATCCCAGATCAATGAAATCAAAACTTGATTCCTTGAAAAAATAAACAATATTAGCAAGCCATTGACTAGACTCAAAAAGAAAAAAAAAACTCATAACTTGAATAACAAATAAAAGGGGAGAAGTTACAACATATACCACAAAGATGCAAAACATCATAAAGGACTACTATGAACAGCTCTGTGACAACAAAGTGAACAACCTTGAAGACATGGACAGATTTTTAAAAATAGATTCTATCAAGACTGACCTGGAAAAATTGTAAAATCTTAAGAAAACAATCACAAGCAAAGAAACTGAAGAGGTTAATCAAGTGTTCTGCAAACTAAAAGCCCAGGATAAGATGGCTTTTCTAAGAATTTTACCAAAGCTTCAGAGAAGAATTAATACCTATTCTTCTCAAACCCTTCCAAATATTGAAGAACAGGGATCACTCCCAAGTATTTTTTTTTTGAGGCCAACATCATACTGATACCAAAATCTGATAGAGATGTCACAAAGAAAGAAAATTACAAACCAATGTATCTAGTGAACATAAATGCAAAAATTCTCACAAAATATTAGCAAAGTAAATCCAACAAAGAATCAAGAAGATAATCCACCATGACCAAGTGGGATTTATCCCAGGGATGCAAGTCTTGTTCAACATGTGTAAATCTATTAATGTAATACACCATATCAAAAAGAATAAGGAGAAAAACCTCATGATCATATCAACAGACATAGAGAAAGCTTTTTGACAATATCCAATGCCCATTGAAGATAGAAAACCTGCATAAAATGTCAATGAAAGATACATATCTCAACATAATGAAGGTCATATAGGACGTATGTCTGCAGTCAATATCATATGGTGAAAAATAGAAAACAGTTGGTCTAAGGTCAGAAACAAGTCAAAAATGTCCACTCTCACCACTGCTACTTAACATCGCACTGGAGGTCTTAGTCAGAGCAGTTAGGCAAGAAAAGGATATCAAAGGAAACTAAATTGGAAAGGAGGAAGTAAATACTCTCATTATTTGCAGGTGACCTGACTATATATATTGAAAACCCTAAAAACTGTCAAAAACCACTATAACTAATCAACAAACACAGTAATGTGGCAGGCTACAAAATCAGTGTGCAAAAATTTGTTGCATTTTTATTCACAAACATTAGAAGAAAATTAAAGAAAATCACACCATTTAAAGCAAAAGTAAAAAGAATCAAATATCTTGTTATATACTTAACAAAGGAAATGAGAGACCTGTACAATGAAAATAATATCCTTCTTAAAATAAATAGAAGAGGATACAAAGAGATGGAAAGACATCCCCTGCTATTGGTTGGGAAGATTCAACATCATTAAAATGATTATCTTACCTAAAGTGATAAACAGAATTGCAATTCCGATTATAATCGCATGGGTTTATTTCAAAGAAATTGAACAAAAAAAAAATCTTAAAATTTATATGGAACAAAGAAACACCCTGAAAAGCCAAAGGATTATGAGGAAAAAGAACAAATCTGGAGGAATAACACTCCCAGACATTGAATTATACTACAAAGCATAGTGATTTAAATGATATGGTGCAGGAATAATAAGAGGCACGGGTCAGTGGAATAGAACTAAATCACCAGAAACTGACCCACTCACATACAGTCAGTTAATCTATGAAAAAGGTGCCAAAAACATACAGTGGAGAAAGGAAAGTCTCTTCAATAAATGGTGTCGGGAAAACTGGACAGCCACATGTAAAAGAAAGAAGACAGATCACTCTCTAATACCATTCACAAAAAATTAATTAAAAATGGTCTAGAGACATTGAATAAGACCAGAAACCATAAAATTCTTGAATGATAGCATATGAAAGACATCCATGACATCAACCTTAGAGAAAAATTGGGGGGACTCAACTCTAGCATCAAGGAGAACAAAAAGAAAAATAAACAACTGGGACACAACAAACTAAGGAGTTCTTCATAGTGGAAGAAATCATCACCAAAACAAAAAGTCAACCTACTAGCTGGGAGAAGATATTTATGTTCCATATTTCTGACAAGGGTTTAATATCCAAAATATACAAAGAACTCATAAAACTCAGTAACAGAAAAACAGGAAATTCAATCAAAGCACAGGAAGAGAAATCTCAGAGACATTTTCTTCCTGAAGAGGATATACAGATGACCAACAGGCAAATGAAAAGATGTTCCTACTCCCTAGCTATCAGGGAAGTGTAAGTCAGAACAGCAATGAGATACAACCTCACATCTGAGAGACTAGCTATTACACAAAAGTTTGTAAACAGCAAAAGTTGGTTAGGATGTGGAGTAAAGGGAACACTTTTACACTGCTGGTGGGAGTGCAAATCGATGCAACCTCTATGGAAACCTGTGTGGAGAGACCTCAAAAAATTGAATATGGAAATTCTGTATGATCCCGCCATCCTACTTCCGGGTAACTACCCAAAAGATACAAAAATCGTATTCACAATAGCTAAGAACTGAACTACCTGGGTTCCCCCATTTGATTAAGAGAGACCTTGTCTCCCTATCATGTAGACCAGGAACAGCTGTTATCTCCCCAATCAGCCTGGGTCAGGTCAAGGTGTGTCTCTGCAATTAGTCAGTCAGGACCAGCTGTGTCTTCCCAATCAGCTGGCATGAGGACCAGCGGTCTCTCCGCGATAAGCCTGGACCCAGATCAGTTGTGTTCCCACATTTTATTATGTCAGGAATGCTGACTCTCCCCAGTCAGCCTGGATCAGGATGAGCTGTGTACCTGTAATTAGCCTGAAGCAGACTCAGCTGTGTCAACTCGATCAGCCTGGATTAGAACTAGCTGTGCCTCCCCAGTCAGCCTGGTTCAGTTCCAGCCATGTCTACCCAATTATCTGGATCCAGATCAGCTGTGGTTTTGCATTTTTTAAGGTCAGGACGAGCTGTTTCTCCCCATTTAGCCTGGATTAGGATCAACTTTGTCTCCCCAATCAAGCTGCATGAGGACCAGTGGTGTCTCCACAATTTGCCAGGAAAGGATCAGGACTTTTTCCCCAATCCACCTGGTTCGGGTCCAGCTGTGTCTACCCATTTAGCCTTGATCACCACTTGCTGTGTCTGCAATATCAGACATAATAGGCCCATCACTGTCTCCCCAATTTGCTTGTATCAGGATTAGTGTGTCTCCCCATTTAACCTGGATAAGGAATAGATGTGTCTCCCTAATTACCTGGATATATTTAAGCTTTGTTCACACATTTTATTAGGTGATGATTCACTGTTTCTCCCTAATTAGCCTGATTAGGATCAGTTTTGTCTCTACAATCAGCCTGTATCAGGGTCAGCTGTGTCTCCCCAGTGAGACTGGATTAGACCCAGCTGTGTCTGCCCACTTAAGTCCCCAATGTTGGATAAATGTATAAAGAAGATGTGGTATATATATGTATATATATATATATATATATATATATATACATAATGGAATACTACACAGCTATTAGAAGAGATGAAGTCCTGTCATTTGAATCAAAATGGATGGAATTAGAGGGAATTATGCTAAGTGAAATAAGCCAAAAGAAGAAAGATAGATAACAGATGATCTAATTTATAGGTGGAATGTGAATATGAAAACAGAATGAACAGATGAAATAAAACCAACTTATCAATAGGGAATGGAATGGAGGGAAGGGGGACCAGTGGTGGCAGGGGCCACTGAACAATGGTGAAGAATACTTGGTGATTTGGTGGAGGATGGGAGGGTGTTGACATACATCTTAGAAGTAGGGAAATTGCACATATGGGGAACCTACACATATGAATTTATTTCAATGTGTATAATCAAAGTTACTGCAATTAAAAATTAATACATAAAAATAAATAATTTGATAAGCATAAAGTCCTCAACAGAATATTAGCCAGTTGAATTTATCAATACATCAAAATATCATGTGTCATGTCCATATAAGATTTTTTTCTGGGGATGCAAGAGTAGTTCAATAAACATGTCTATTAATGTAATATACATCAAAAAAGAGGGGAGAATGTATATAATTAACTCTATAGCTATAGAGAAAGCACTGTAGAAGATTCACCCCCCATTTATTGATTTATTTTCATAATAATTTTATCATTTCTTTTGTTTACGATACTATACTTGCATTCTTAGATATTGAAATTGTACTTCAGTCTGAGTGTATTTTCCACCACACCAACCAGCAGAGTTCTACTGTCTAACACCATCTTTTTCCCCTCATCCTTCCTTCCCCACCCCCACCTCCCTCTTATCCTGTGAATTTTGTTAGAGGGTGTTTATTAGTTTATTTTGTTTCTTTTTATTTCATATCTTAGTGAAACCATTCTACCCTTCTCTTTTTTCTTTCTTGCTTATTTGCTTACTATGATCCCCTCCAATTACCTTCAGGTTTTTGCAAAGGGTATGATTTAATCTTTATTTTTATTAGCTGTACAGAATTTTATTAAATTTACATACCACAGCTTCTTAATCCAGTTATCTGTTGATGGACATTTAGGTTGTCTCCATACCCTGGTTATTGTGAACTGTGCTATTAGAAACATAGAGATGAATATATATTTTAACTGATTATATGCTTTGTATTCTCTGTGTCTATGCCTAGAAGTGGGGTTGTTGGATCCAATGGTAGTTGCATCTCTTTTTCATTTTTGAGGAATCTCTCATTTTCCCAAAGATGTTGCAATAATTGACATTCCCACCAACAGTTTAGGAAGTTCCTTTTACTTCACATTTTCTCATTCATTGTTTCTAGTCTTTTTTATCTAGGCCATTCTCACTGGTGTGAGGAGATGCTACTGAGACTTCTCTTTGTATTTCTCTGGTGGTAGACGATTTAGAGCACATTCTCATGTATCTATAGACCATTTGCATGTCTTCTCTGGAGAGGTATTTATTCTGTCTTTCATCTGTCTTAGGAACATCTGTTTTTGGCGTGGGTGAGTTGCTTTTTGTTGTTGTTGAAGTTTATAAAGTTTATATTACGTTGGGAGGTTAAGCTCTAGTCTGATGTATATTGTAGAGATATTTTCTCCCATTTCATGGGTTTCCTTTTTTTCAGTGGTTGTTTCTTTCACTGTACAGAAACTTTTTTATTTGATGTTTTCCAGATTGTTTAGCTTTACTTTGATTTCTTTCGCCATGGGTGTTCCTTCCACAAAAACATCTTGAAGTTGATGTCATGAAGTGTTTTCCCTATATTTTTCTCCGTGACTATTTTCCTTTATGGTTTTAGGTTTATGTCCATGCCTTTGATCTATTTGAGTTAACTTTTGTAAATAATGCTAATGAATAATTTAGTGTTATTTTTTCCTCTATTCTATTTTCCTTTCACGCTTTAGGTTTTTGCCCATGTCTTTGATCAATTTTGATAGATTTTGTTAATGGTATTATGAGTAACTTAATTTCATTTTTTCTGTAGCTGTCTGTATCACATATGTTGAATAGATTTTATTTCCTCTCTTACATGCTCCTGGCTGCTTTGTTAGAGATTAACAGTCTATATAGCTGTGACTTTATTTCTGGGCTGTCGATTTTACTCCACTGACCCATGTGTCTCTTTTTGCTTCAATACTGTATTGTTTTGAATGTGATAATTCTGTAGTATAGTTAAAGGTGAAGGAGTGTCAGTCCTCTACTTTTCTTTGTTCTGAGTTTAACTTTGGCTGTCTGAGGCCTTATGTGGTTCTATACAGACTTCAGTATCACTTGTTTAATTTCTTTGAAAAATGTCCCTAGGATTTTGATGATAATTGCATTCAATCTGTATATTGCTTTGAATAGGATGAAAATTTTAACTATGTTAATTCTTACAATCTGTGAGCATGAAATATCCTCCTTTTTCTGTGTGTCTTATTCTACTTCTTTTGTAAAAAGTCTTATACTTGCATTAGAGTCTATTGCCTTTTTTAATTAAATTTATTCCAGGTATTTGATCTTTTTTGGTGTCATTTTGACAGTGATTTTTTTCTTACTTTCATTTCCTTCTTACTTTTCATTTCTTTATAATTTTCTCTCTTGCTCATTGTTTACATAGAGTAATGTCACTAATTTTTGTTAATTTTATATACTGCCACTTTGCTGAATTTATTTATTCATTCTAATATTTTTGGTGAAGTCTCTGGAATTTTCTAGGTTTAATATCATGCCATGTACAAATAATTTCTTCTTTTCCGATTTGGATTACATTCATGTGATTTTCTTTCTCTTTTTCAAAATTATTTATATGCTTTTTAAAAACTTACATATATTTCAAAAACAGGTAAAATTAAACAATAAGTGGACATATGGATATTCATTATATTATTGTTATACAAATGTTTATCTACTATATACCATATATATGTTTTATTATTTCAATTGCTATATGATTTTTAGCATATTAAATTCACACCTCAGTCTGTGTGCATTCACACCACACCCACCACCAGAGTTCTACTTTCCTTTTCCACTCCATATTTTCGATCTTTGTTTTGATTTTTTTTTTTGGCCAAGAAAACAACATAACGTATCACAATAAATACTTATTTCAAAGGAAATTTGGAGGAATACAATATATTGGATATTTGCAAGATAATTAAACTTTAAAATGAATATAATAGAATACAAAAATTCATAATGCAAGGTTGAATCACAATTCCTTAATTTAGAAAAGGTAAAAATTGGAATTATCAAGAAGAATAAGGCAACTAAAAAGAAAAATCTCAGCATGAAGAAAATAAAATAGAAAAATTTTGGATAACATTACCTTTCCAAACAAAGCAATATCAATAACAATAAAACTAAACAAGATAAAATGTTAAGCACACAGTATTTGAACATAAAAGATAAATTTGAACCTTGGCTCTGACACCTGCATATTATATAACTTACGAAGATTTCTTCCCTTGGTTTTCTCACCTATAAAATGGGGACAATAAAATCTATAACATAGTTTATCTTAAATAAGATAATATATACCAACTTCTTAAATAGACCCCATAGAGCAATCACAAAGAAATTGAAGAGGTAATCAAAAGTCTCCCTAAAAACAAAAGCACAGGACAGATGGTTTCTCTGAGTTTTACCAAACCCTCAGAGAAGAATTAATACCTATTTTATTTAAACTCTTCCAAAATATTGGGTAACAGGGAACACTCTCCATGAGGCCAACATCACACTGATACCAAAATCTGACAAAGACATCACCATGAAAAAAATTACAGACCAACATGTCTAATGAACAAAGATGAATAGGTATAATATACCTGTTTGTAAGTGGGATTTTCTTACACTTTATATAGCATCTTTTAGCAATTGTTTTTCTAGAACAGGTTTCGTGTTGATAAATCCCTTTAACTTTTACTTATTAGAAAAACTTTTTTTTTTTTTTTTTTATCATTCCTTCAGTTCTTAATGATAATCTCGCAGGGTATAGTATCCTAGGTGGAAAATCCTTTTCTTTCAGTCTTTTGAATATATCATGCCATTCCCTCCTGGCTTATAGAGTTTCAGCTGTGAAGTTCGCTGATAATCTTATGGGCAGTCCTTTCTATGTGACTTATTTTTCTCTGGATTTTTTAAAGATTTTTTTCTTCATCTTGCATTTTTGACTTTTTAGTGACAATGTGTCTAGGTGTAGGTCAGCTCGGGTTTCTTTTATTAGTGACTCTGAGTTTTCTGAGTCTGGAGGCTAGCATCATTCTTCAGGTTAGGGATGCTCTTGACTATTATTTCTTTAAATACAGTTTCTACCTCCTTTTCTCTCTCTACTCCTTCAGGGACCTCTACAATGTGAATGATGATTATTTTAATGTTATCCCATAGGTCTCGAGTGCTATCTTCAGTTCTTTGCATTTTTTTTATCTCTTTGCTGGTTTGCTTGAGTGCATTCCTCTGTCCTATCTTATAGCTCCCTGATTCTACTGGAGGCTTCATTCATCCTATTCTTGAGTCCCTCTGTTGAAACCTTTAGGTCAGCTATTTGTGTTCTTTATTTCTTTAACATCTTTTTTGAGATGCTTCATTTCTTCTCTTTCTTTTTTGTTGTTCTCTTTTTCTTCCTTTGTTGTTTTCTTGATTTCCATGTGCATGTTTCTCATTATTGACCTAAATTAATCCTCTGGTAGTTTGCAGATACCTGTTTTCTTCATGTTTTACCCTATTTTTTGATTGGGTCCATAATTTCATGTATATTTCTCTTTTTGGCATTTTATTTATGTTTCTGTGGATTAGTTTTTCCTGCAGTGATGACCTTGTGTAGGGTATTGACTTGTGCTGAATAAGCCTGGATCTTGGACACTGGGGCTTATTGAGTTCTGTGGCATCACCACTGGTTGGATTTGTTGAAGTTCTTATGTGGGTCCTCTGTTACAGCATGAAAGTTCACTCTATGGGGTTGGAGTTGGTGCGGAGGATGCAGAGCCTTCCACAGTGTCCCAGCTCCCAACTACAATGATCACCTTGCAGTTGACACACAATTGGCAATCAGGCTGCAGTTTCGCCTACACCCACAAGATGGCGCTAGTGAGTAGTGTTGATGGTTTCTTCCTCTGGGAGATTCTCTTCTCCCTTTTTGCCTGAGCATGGGATTTCTGGTTGGAGGATTTCCAGTGGGTGGTTCTTGCAGCTCGGGGCAATATATATTATTGATTCCCCTTGCTTGCTGCCCTTTGGTTATGGTGGCACCCAGTGTAAATTTCTTGCCGGGCTTCCTGTTCAAACAACAGAGCCACTGGTGCCTTTCTGCCCTGTGTCTAAAACCTCTCCCTAAGCTCCATGTCCAGGTCCTGACAGGAGTCTCTACTGCTTTTTCGACTCCTAGGAGAGCCAATTCCTCCCACAGTTCCATACCCTCCACCATGGTTGCTATCCAGAGTCTAAGTCTTACGTGTAGCTCTGACCTGGAGGTTTTTGCCTACCCTTTGTTGTCGCAATGCTGCTGTTCTCTCCAGCTTCTGTGACTGCTTTTCGTTGTTTTGTTTTGTTTTTTTGTTTGTTTTGTTTTGTTTTCTGGAAAATAGGTGAACCTCTAGTCACCCTGTGGATAGAACATGAATCTCACTCCTACCAGGTCACCATCTTGGCTGGAAGTCTGGTGCATATTTTTTTAATATTGAAACAAGGAACTGGAAAAACTTCATTTTTGCTGGATTTCTCAGTAAACCACAAAGCCCTGAGGACCCCACTTTCTTTCTAGATAATCAGTGCCTCTGGCAGTGAAACAGAAACCTTGGCACCTGGAATGCTAGGTACCCGCCCAATGAGGAAAACCTTGGCTGGAGGGGTTTCTGTTAATCTGCTAAAATCTTGGAAGAAGTTGAATGTCAAAAAGATAGCTTAAGACATTTTGGGTGTGACCTCTGCTACTCCTTACACTTCTGTAAACCGCTTACACACATACCCTGGCACACCCGGAAAAACCAAGCTATAAATACCTTGCGCTATTTGGGTACAGGGCTGCTGGATTTGGGTGATGCTCTCCCCCTTGCAACAGCCAGCTAATAAACTGCTCTTAAATTCTCTTTAACTCTGGTGTGTCTCTCTGATCTCATTGGTTACTTTGTAACAATATGCTGTTGAATTTTGTTTTCTAGGAATTTGCTGAGGATCTTTGAATAATTATTCATCAGTGATAGTGGTCTATAATTTAAATTTTTCATGTTGTCTTTCTCTAATTTTGAGATCAGGATAATGTTACCTTCATGGAATTCATTTGGGAACCTTTCTTCTCCAAATTTGTGCAAGAGTTTAGGGAGGATGGGGATTAGCTCTTCTGTGGATGTTTGGTAGAATTTGCTAGTGAAGCCATCTGGTCCTTGGCTCTTGTTTTCAGAAAGTTTTCAATTAACACTTTAATTTCTATGTTTGTGATTGGTCTGTTCAAGTTATAACTGTCTTCTTTGTTTAGTTTTGGGAGGTTATAGGATTCTAGAAATCTGTCCCCTTTTTCATGATTTATCAATTTGTTGGAATATAGGAGCTTAGAATAGTCTCCCATGATCCTTTGTGTTTCTGTGATATTGTTTGTAATTGCACTTCTTTCATTCCTGGTTCTTGTTATTAGTTTTTTCTCTCTCTCTCTATTTTTCTTTGTCAGCCTTTATAGTGGTCTATCAATTTTGTGTATATTTTCAAAGAACCACCTCTTGATTTATTGATTTTTTTAATGGTCCTTTGTGTGTTTAATTTCACTTATTTCTGTTCTAATTTTTGGTTTTTGTTTCCTTCTACTGACTGTTTTATTTTGATTGCTTTTCACTTTCTAGTTCTTTCAGGTACCTGGGTAGATATTTAATTTGGTTGGTCTCTTGGCTTTTGATATCCTATATGTTTATAATCATTTCTCCCAGAATTGTCCCAAAACTTTGTCCTTGGATCAGATATGAATTCTCGTAGGTAAAATATGGATGGTTCTTGGTTTTGATCCTTTAGCCAGTCTGTTATTTTGATTGGTGAGTTTAGTCCATTCACTCATAAGGTGGTGATTGATATGTAGGGTTTTATTGCTGTTATTTGAGCCTTTGTTTTCTGTCTCTGTTTCATCTTTTCCCATTTGTGTTTGTTTGCTATTCCTCTGGGTGATTTTTATTTTTGATTATTTTAGTTTTGGCTTCTTCCCAGCTATCTACCTCTTTAGGATTGGTTTTTGTGACTACCTTGCAAATTGTCTCTAAATTTACCTCTCTATGATAGACCTTTCTGAGTAGAAACCATATCATGCTTATATGTTTATACAGACCATGATTTAATTTTACCCTTAGAGTTCTTTTGTTCTCTTCTATTAACCCTGCCTTTGTTTCTGGTTTTACTTTATTGTTTATTACCATTACTGGGTTTTGGTGGCCCTTGGTTTTCATTTTACCTGTTGTAGAACCCCCTTCAACATTTCTTGAAAGACAGAAAAGCACATTATGTCTTGTTCATCATTGAAGACCCTTATTTCTCCATCATATTTGAATGACAATTTTTCAGGCTAGAGCATTCTTGATGGGTTGTCTTGTCTTTTAGTATTTTAAATATGTTATTAACTCTCTTGCCTGTTGGATTTTTGCTGAGAAGTCTGATGATGCCTGATAGGTGGACCTTCGTAGCTCTATTTTCTCTTTCTTTAACAGCAGAATAATGTTTCTTCTATTTGCTTGTTTTACAATGACATGTCTTTGAATAGCACTTTTTAACTTAGAAATTTTAATTTTTTAGACTTGTTGGAACGCCAATGCTACTTTTTGTCAGGTTATAACCAGGACTACAACGAGACTAAAAGAAAAGATAGCCTAAAGCAGCACACAAGCAGTGTTTATTGGGGGAGTGCTCCCGGGTGAGGTTCAACGGGTCTCAAGATGGAGGCCAGTATAGTCACACCCTCTGGGGGGAAGGGGTGCATTTTTAAAGTCAGGAGGGGAAGAGACATGCAACGGTCCCTTGTCTTGTGGTAGCAACGGTTCCTTGTATCAATAGCTAGTTCAGATGTCAAGTCAAGTTCCTAGAACTGACCAGCCGTTGGAAAGTTCCTTGGCTGTTTCAAGTCTTCCCTTTTGGGGTCTCAGCTTCCCTAGTGACCTGAGCCGACCTTACATTTTTTATGTTCCTTTGTCCTCTCTGCTCCTGGATATTGTTATTTTGCTTGTTCTTCTTATGGTATTTGATATTTATCACAGGGTTTCTTCATTTTTCCTCAAAGTTATTTCTCTCTTGTTCCATGAGAGTTAGCTCTGTGATCTTCTCTTTGATTTCTGAGATTGATTCTACTGTGAGATTTAGTTTATTTGTGAAACTTTCCATGTTTATCTTCAATTTGTTGACTGTGTTTTTTATGTCTAGCATTTCTGCTAGGATTTTCTTCAAGACATCAATCTCCTTTGTGAAGCACTCCCCTTGATCTGTCACTTTTCTGAGTCTTCCAATTGCCTTTGAGTATTTATTTGTGTCTCCTGCATCTTTTCTAGCTTTTTTATAACTATCATTTTGAATTCTTTAACTATTAAATTATTCCAATTAGTGTATATGGATTTCTTTTCTGGGAAGCTCTTCGAATTTTTCTCTTTTTGTGCCATTCAGGTTTTGAGGAGATTCAGATTTTGGCATGGCTTTCTTCTCTGCTTTACATGTAGCATTGTGGAATTCTTTATCTTCTGATTTCTTCCTAAGAAGTGACTATACCATTTTCCCTTCAATATACTCAGGGGACTTCAGGCTTTTGTAGATTATCAAGGTAAGTGGTGGCACCAACTCTATTCTCTCCTTTGCTCACCTGGTCACTGAGGATAACTCTTGACATGGTTGTATATCTTGTCTACTTCAGTAGAGGTGGAGGCAGAGGTGGCTGTGTACTCTCATCCTTACTCACCTGGTCATGAAGCTGGGTCTCAGTGTAGCTGGGGCAGCCTTCCTTCTTTGTCATTACACAATTATGATAAAAAAAATCTCTACATAAAATCAAGGTAGAAGAAACATACCTCAGCAAAATGAAGGCCATATATGATAAACCTGCAGTCAATATCGTACTCAATAGTGAAATTCATTCTCACCAGTATTATTCAGTATATTGTATTGGAGGACCAAGCCAGAGCAATTAAGCAAGAAGAAGAAATATAAGAAAACGAAATTGGAAAATAAATAAAACCAACACTATTTGAAGATGACAAAATAATAATCCTAGAAAGTCCCAAAGACACCATAAAAATTATTAGAATTAATACATAAGTAATGTAAAGTCACAAGCTACAAAATTAGCATATAAAAATATGTTGCATTTTTAGGCAATGAGATAGAAGAGAAATTAAGAAATTAATTCTACTTGAAATAGAAATAAGAATTAAATATTTTGAAAATAAAAAAGGAGTTTAAAGGACTGTTCAATTAAAAGTACAAGACAATGTTAAAAGAAACAGAGGTGGTGGAGTGGTGCTTATGTCATTGCCGCTATAAGATCATAGATCATTTACACCTGGGTTCAAGTCCTGGGCCCTGAGGGAGCAACCAGTGTGAACAACTAAGTAAAAATTAAATGAAGTACTTTTTTCTCTTTTCTCTTTTTTCTTTCTTCCTGGCTTCCTGCTCACTTTCATTCACACCTTTAAAAAAATAGAGGAAGACACAAAAAGACAAAAAGATATTCCATGTTCATGGTTGGGAAGATTTAACATTGTTAAAATTTTCATCTTATCTAAAGCAACAAACAGATTTAATTCAATTTTCATCAGTATTTTTCAAGGAAATAGAATAATTTTAAATTCACAGGAATCTCAAAGAACCTGAAGTGTCAAAATGATCATTATAAAATAGAACAGAAAAGGAAATACAATCCTGGATTTCAAATTTTATAAGCAAAGTTCTAGTAGTTGAAGCACTGTGGTAATAGGAGAAGAGACACACCAATCTGTGAAACAGAATTTAGTTCACACAAACAAACACACACACACACACACACACACATATATGGTTAATTAATTTATCACAAAAGACCCAAGAACATACAATGGAGAAAGGGAAGTATCTTCAACACATGGTTTTTGAAATACTGACAGCCACATGCAAAATAATAAAATCAGATCTCTCTCTAACACCCTACACAAAAATTAATTCGAATGAGTTAGAGATGTGGACATAAGTCCAGAAACAATAAAATGCATAGAATAAAACAGAGAAACCATGCCATGACATTGGCCTTGGAGACTAGACTCCAGTAGCCAGGGAAACAAAAATATATAAATAAGCAAGTAGGAATACATTAAATTAAAAATATTCGGTACAATGAAAAAAGTAATCATCATCAAATAAAAAAAAGTCTTACTGCATGGGAGAAGATATTTGTACATCAAACATCTGATAAGGAGCTAATAGTCAATACATATAAACAAAACAAAACTCAACAACAAAATAACACAGCATTATCAATAAGTGGGCAGAAAATCTGAGTAGATATTTTCTGCAAAAAAAAAAAACAAAAAAATGGTCACTGGCACATGAAAAAAAATCTTCCTTCTTTCTTGTTACTAAGGAAATACAAACAAAAACCACAAAATGATATCACCTTACACCTGTGAGAATGGCTGTTGTCAAAAAGATTGGAAACATCAAATGTTGGCAAGAATGTGGAGAAAAGAGAAACATTTACACCACACTTTATAGTATAATTGGTACAACCATTATGGAAAGCAGTATGGAAATTCCTCAAAAATTATGAATGGAAATTTCACATGGTCCTGTTATCCCACTTCTGGCTATTTACCCCATGCCACACACACAAAAAAAAAAAAGAAAAAGAAAAGAATTGAAAGAGATATACGCACTCCTATGTTTAGTATTATTTACAATATCCAAGATACAGAAGCAACCTAAGTGTTCATGGACAGATGAATAGATAATAAATATTTTGTATAGAAAGACAATGAATTACCACACAAGACCTAAATAAGATGAAATCCTGCTACTTGAGACAGCATGGATGAAACTGGAGAGGATTTGCAAAGTTAACCAAGTCTGAGGAAAAAAATATAAATATCAGACTATATCACTTATAAATGAACTATAAATAAACAAAGCAAATGGACAAAACAAAAACTAACCCTTTAAAAGTGACAACAAACTGGGGGAATATTGTGGGTCATGAGATAAAGGAGGTGGTTGGGCTTCAATGAACAGTTAGGGAGGACAAATGAAAATTTGATGATTGGTATAGTACTATATATTTGACAAATATTGACCCTACATACCTAAACTTATTTTATAAGTAAAAATTACCTAAATAAAAAAATTAACTTGAAAAATAAGATGCATCATAATGAAAGAAAATAACATCCTTAATAATCAATGATAAATCTGTTTTTTCTGACAAAAGACAATTATCATGTGTTATATTACATGAGGCCCCAGGCCAGGCGAAGTATAGGGAAGATTTGATTTAAAAAATAAACACAAAGCTTATACCCTGAATAATTTATAGATTTTTACTCTATCTTCCTATCAGCTTTAAAGTAATATTTTGATTACTCATTAATTATCTAGCTGTACAATATCTAATAGCAGGATATTTAAACATGGTTTGATACATCTTCTCCCCATATGTTATGCTCATTTCTCCTGACAGAATGTAGTCTTTCCCCAACTTTTGCTATGAAAATTCTCAACTGTACAAAAAAGTTACAAGAATGACATAGTGACTACAAATACATCCTTTACCTCATTTATTAACTACTAATATTTGACCCCACTTGTTTTATCTACAGGGCATACTTCATCAACCAAATGGCACTCTGAAGCATCCTAACATACCATCATCGAGCTGTAACAGCTGTGTCAGAGGGAAGAGCTGCAATCCAACTCAGTTGTGAGAACAATCTTAGGGGAATGAAGGGCAGCCTTCAGTTCCAAAGTCAGACATGGAGACTGGCACATGATCATGCGAATAATTCTGAAACTAAGGAAGTTATATTGCTTATCAAAGCAATCTCTAATAAGGGGTAATTCTATAGGGTTCCCCATAGTGAAGCAGGGAATTTGATCATTAGCAAGAAGCAACAATTATTTTAATCAGTTAAAGGAGAAATCTTTGAACCACAACTTAGGGCAGAAAGAAAGCAAAATTTTCCTACCATAAGTGAGATCAATTAGGCTGCAAAAATTACATTGTGTTACTAGGAAAAATATATATTAATCAATGGAGCAAACAGGAATTTGGGGGAGAAATTCAGTTATGGACAGAGGAATTGAACAGGTATTTGGTTGTTTATGTCCTGCGGAAAAGAATCAGCTGCAATACAGAATGAAAGTTCATACCATTTTCACATAAAAACCACCATTGCCACCATCAAGTTTCATGACACCACAGTTCTCCATTCCTTGCTCCTCAGGAGGTCAGCTTACAAAAACAGCCAAGACATGTTACCCACTGATACACAACAGATTTTAGAAAGTGTGAAAAAAGAACTCTCACATCAATGTCTAGGCCCATGTATCTTTTAAGGAAAATTCAAAGAGAAAATGATAGAGACTAATACTGAGATATTTCTACAGCAAAAAGATACCCGTTGCAAAGGTAGGAAGGGGTGTACTAGGACCACAGAGAGAAAATATTCCTAAAGGGAAAAGGATCTACAAAGTGAGAGGAGATTTAGGAAAGGTTGGAACCTTAGGTGGAAAATATCTCAGAGGTCCCAGGTGTACAACCTCCACCCTGGTGTGGTACAGGTTGGTAAAGGGGCCAAGTCACAGCAGTGATTTCATCCTTCCCATTCCTTCATACAGCTGCTAAATGGTAATGTATTGAACCACTCATTGTGGTCTTTGAGCTGGAAGGTGAGCTAATACCCAACCATCTACCTATCATCCCCTCAGAAGACTGATCTGAAAACATGGGTGCAACCAGAGATCACTTTTTCTACCTTTATGGGTAGGTAAAGACACTCCCTGTTGAATAAGAACTTTGCTATTTGGGTTATAATACACTTCTGATTATGTGTATGTGTATTTATATATTATGTATACATGAAAAATTGATGTATATAACAGTTTTTAAATGACTCCAGATCCCAGGAAAACAGGATGGATTCAGGAAGGCTCAACCCTTTTACTTAAATGGCAGATCACTGATTCAAATTTCTTAATTCCCTCATCTACTCTGCCAATCAACCAGTGCTTATTCAGTACCCAGATGTACTAGACATTCTGTCATGTGCCACAGTTATAAGGAAAAACAATGCTACTACCTTAAGGACATTACACTCTTAAAAATTTGATATAAAATAAAATAATCTGTCATTGCTACCCCTAAAGGGGACCAACACACATAACTCAATTCAGTTCCTCAGGGAGAGATGGGAATCGTGCAGAAGTTTGCTTTTTTTTTTTCCCCCTAAAGCAATTATCATGCATTCTGTGCAAACTTGAAGTCAATAATAATAGACACAAGTGTGACCAAACTTTCATAAGTGTGGAGATCTACACGAGTCTTTTTTTAATTTATTTATTTTATTGTAGAAATTATTACATGCATTAGAATAATTTTCTGTGTATAGGTTACCCATTTCTTACATATATTTCAACACACCTAGCCCTCCACCAAATCACCCATTGTCCAGTGGATTCCACCACCATTTTCCTCCTCCCACTCTATTCCATCTTGGTAACCTCAGTTCTGCTGCAAATGTTTCAGAGTTGGTTATGTTTCCTCTGTTCCTTTGTTTTGTCTATTCACATTGCACCTGTGAGTGAGGTCATATGATATCTATCTTCTTTAGATTTCTTTCACTTAGCATAATTCTCTCCATTTCCATCCATGTTGATTCAAATGAGAGAGCTTCATCTCTTCTAAGGCCTGTCTAGTATTCCATTGGATATATGTACTATATCATCTTGATCCATTCATCTGATATTGGGCACTTAGGTAATTTCCAGTTCTTAGCTATTGTGAATAAGGCTGCAATAAACATGGGGATGAATATCTATGTGGATGGGTGTTTTTGTATCTTTTGGGTAGATGCCAAGTTGTGGAATGATGAGATCATATGGGATTTTCATCTTCAGTTTTTTGAGGAATCTCCAGACTGTTTTCCAGAGGGGTTGCACCAATTTGCACTCCCACCAACAGTGCAAAGGTGTTCCCTTTTCTCCACATCCTCACCAGCATTTGTTGTTTCCAAACTTTTGGATAATCATCAGTCTTTCAGGTGTAACGTGATCTCATTGTTGTTTCAATTTTCATTTCCCTGACACCCAGCAAGTAGGAATATAATTTCATGTGCCTATTTGCCATCTGTATATCCTATTCAGAAAAGTGTCTCTCCAATTCTTCCTCCTATTTTTTGATTGGATTGCCTGTTCTTCTTTTGTTGAGTTCTATGAGTTCCTTGTATGTTTTAGATATTAAACCTTTGTCAGAAATATTGAATGAAAATATCTTCTCCAAGTTAATAGGTTTCCTTTTGGTTTTGGTGATATTTTCTTTTGTTGTGCTCCTTAGTTTGATGCAGTCCCAGTTGTTTATTTTTTTCTTTTTGTTCCCCTTGACAGTGGAGTTGAGTCCCCAAAGGCTTCTCTACATCTGATGTCATGAAAAGTCTTTTCTAAGTTGTCTTCTAAGAGCTTAATGATTTCTGGTCATATTTCCTGGAAATAAATTTATGGGAGTTTAATGAGGATTGCATTAAAAGTATATACTGCTTTGAGTAAGATAACTGTTTTAATTATATTTATTCTTCCCAGTCACGAACAGGGGAATGTCTTTCCATTACTTTGTGTCCTCTATTTCTATTAAGAAGGACTAGTAGCTTCCCTGGTACAGATATTTTACTTCCTTTGTTAGGTATATGCCCATTTATTTAATTCAGCTTCTGTTTCAAATGGTGTGAATTTCATGATTTCATTTTTTCCAGTGTTGTTTGCTCATAAAAATGCGACAGAATTTTATGTATTGAATATGTACCCTGCCACTTTACTGTATTTGTTGGTGAGTTCTAGAAGTCTTTTGAAAGAGTTTTTAGGATTTTCACTATATATATTTGTTTATACATATATATATAATCATGTCATCTGAAAATAATGAGAGTTGTACTTCCTGTTTTCCAATTTGATTTCCTTTGATTTCCATTTCTTGCCTAACTGCTCTGGCTAAGACCTCCAGTGCAATGTTAAATAGCAGTGGTGAGAGTGGACAATCTTGAATTGTTCCTGAACTAAGAGGAAATGTTTTCTTTTTTTCTTTTTTTTTTTTTTTTTTTTTTACACCATTGGCTATACTATAGGTTGTGGGTTTTTCCTATATGGTCTTTATTATGTTAAGGTATGAACCTTCTATTCCTATTTACTAGATGTTTTTTTTTTATATCGTAAATGGGTGTTGGATCTTGTCAAAAGCTTTCTCTGCAGCTATTGATATGATAATGTGGGTTTTCCTTTTGCTCTTGTTGATATGGTATATGATATTAAACAATTTACATATGGTGATTCATCCTTGCATGCCTGGAATGAACCCCAGTTGGTCATTATGCATTGTTGAAATCAATTTGCCAATATTTTGTTGAGAGTTTTTGTATCTATGTTCATTAGAGATATTGATCTATAATTTTATTTCTTGGTGACATCTCTGTCAGTTTTTGTTATCAGTGTAATGTTAGTATCATAAAAAATATTTGTTCTTCAACATTTTGGAAGAGCTTGAGAATAATAGCTATTAATTCTTCTCTGAAAGTTTGGTAGAACACATTGGAGAAGTCATCTGGTCCTGGGTTTTTATTTTTGGGGAGGCCCTTGATTAAGTTTTCAATTTCTTTGCTTGTGATTGTTCTGCTTAGGTTTTCCATTTCTTGTGGGTTCAGTCTTGGTAGACTATACTTTCCTAAAAATCTGTCCATGTCCTCAAGGTTGTCTATTTTTTTGGCATAGAGCTGTTCATGGTAGCCCATTTTGAATTTCTATGGTATCCGTTGTAAATTCTCCCCTTTTATTTACGATTCAGTTGTGAGAGTTTTCTCCCTTTTTTTCTTGTGAGTCTCACCAGTGGCTTGTCAATTCTATATATTTTTTCAAACACCAACTTTTGGTTTCATTGATCTTCTGGATTGTCTTTTTGTTTTCTATTTCATTGTTTCTCTCAAATTTTGATTATTTACTTTCTTCTGCTGATTTTTTTTTTAATTATTCTTTCCCTGGTTGTTTTAAGTATAGAATTAAGTTGTTTATTTGTGATTTTTCTTTTTTCATGAGATAGGCCTGGATTGCCATGAACTTTCCCCTTAGTACTGCTATTCTGCATCACATAGATTCTAGTAGCTTGTGCCCTCATTCTCATTTGTCTCTAAGTATTTTTTAAGTTTCTCATTGATCTCCTCTTTTACCCAAGCATCCTTCAGGAGCATATTGTTGAGTTTCCAATTAATTTGGTCCCTCCAGCTTTGTTTATGTGGTTGATTTCCAGTTTTCGGCCACTGTGGTCAGAAAAGATGTTTGGTATGACTTCAATCTTTATAAATTTGTTGAGAGATGTTTCGTGTCCCAGCATATGATCTAAATAATATTCCCTGCATGCTTGAGAAAAGCGTGAAATCTGTACTCACTGGGTGAAGTGATCAGCATATGTCTATTAGACCTATCTGTCATATATCTAATGGTCATTTAAAGTGACTGTTTTCCTGTTAATTTTCTGCCTGGTTTATCTGTCTATTGTTATAAGTGGGGTGTTCCCAGATATTATTGTTTTGCAGTTGCTGTCTCTCATCAGGTCTAATAATACTTGCTTTATATAGTATGATATTCCTTCATTCAGTGTATACATGTTAATAAGTGTTGTCTTCCTTCTGGATTGATCCTTTTTATCATTATATAGTATCTGTCTCTGTCTTTTGTTATGGTTTTTAGATGAAAGTCTGTTTTAACTGATACAAGTATAGCTGTTCCTACTCCTTTGTGGTTGCCATTCATCTGTAGGATTGTCTTCCAGTCGCTAACTGAACATTTTTTTTATCTTTTGAAGAAGGTGTGTTTCCTGAATGCAGCAGAAGTTTGGGTTATGCTTTTTAATCCATTCAGCCACTCAGCATTGTTTCACTGGCGAGTTCAGTCCATTAATTCTAGGGTGATTTTTTATATATAGCTTCTTAGTGTCGTTTTATAATTTGTCTTTTGTATGTTGCTCCAGATTATACCTTTGTTCTCTTTGTGTCATATGGGTGCAGTTATGTTTTCATTGATTTCACCTTTTGTTTTCTACTTTGCTTTTCTCCTGTGGAAGTATTTTAAGGTTACCCAGAAGTTAGCATTAACAGTTCTGTTTACTACTTAATTATATTTGAAAGCATATTAGTCTTCCATTCATTCTAACAATTCACATTTTTGTTCTGTTGCTCCCCATTTTTAATATTTACTCTCACTGTTTTTCTGTTTGGTTTCTATATGCTTTATAGAGCATCCTCTAATATTTTTTGCAAAGCTGGTTTTAACTTTGTTTTCAGAAAGGGTTTTTATGATTCCTTCAGTTCTGAGTCATAATCTTGCCGGATATAGTAACCTAGATTGAAACTCCTTTTCTTTCAGCACTTTGAGTATAGTATGCCATTCCCTTCTGGCCTGTAGAGTTTCATTTGAGTAGTCCACTGACAATCTTAAGGCGCTCCTCAGTATCTGACATGTTTTTCTCTGGATGCTCTTAAGATTTTTTCTTTATCTTGTATTTTTGACATTGATGATGTGTCTAGGTGTATTTCTGTTTGGGTTTCTTTTATTAGGAATTCTTTGAGTTTCCTAGATCTGGAAGCTTGCTTCATTCTTCAGATTGGGGAAATTCTCATCTATTATTTCTTCAAATATGGTTTCTACCCACTTTTCTCTCTCTTCCTCTGGGACCCTGTGATGCAAATGTTGTTCCTTCTGATGTTATCCCATAGGTCTCAAACGCTGTCTTTGATTCTCTGAATTTTTTTATCTCTTTGCTGGTTTTTTTGATTGATTTCCTCTATCCTATCTTCCAGATCACTGATTATATTGGAAGCTTCATCCTTTCTATTGTCGAGTCCCTCTATTGTGTTCTTTAATTCAGCCATCTTATCTCTTACCTGTCTGATGTCTTATTTTAATTCTTCTCTTTGCTTCCTGACATTTTCATTTACTGCCTCTACCAATTTCTGAATTCCTATGAGTATGTTAATCACTGTTACCCTAATTTCCTCTTCAGGTAATTTACATACATCTGCTGTATTCAGATTTTCCCCTGGGTTTTTTATTGGATCCATCATTTCATGTATATTTTGTGTGCCTTTGCTCTATTTGGCATTCTGTTTATATTCTGAGGGTTTGGTTTCCCTGGCATTGTGTAGGTTTTACTTGCTCGGGATTGTCAATCAGGCTGTAATTTTGCCTCTACCAAAAAGGTGGCATTGAAGTTTGGTCCCTCATGGGACTGCCTTCTCACTATAATCCTGGGGTCAGTATCACATGGGCAGTGTATGTGTGGGGCAGGATATCTGTTCAGTGGACCCCAGGCTCTGGCATGAAATGGCTGTTGAGTGGTTCAAGCTGGGAATTTCTTAGGTTGATTTCCAGTTATGGTTGCGCCTAGCACAATTTCACTGTGCAGGCTCCAATTCAGCTCCCAGTGCACTGACCTTCCTTCCACCCGCTTCTAAGACTGTCCTCCATGGCTCTGTGTCTCAGCTCACTGGAGCCACCACTCACTGCCTCCACAGTTGGTCCCAAAATCCCTAGCCTCTGCCCCACCATGAATCTGGAGACTCCCAAACTCCACCCCAAATCTAAATCCTTGACTTAGCTGAGAATCCCACCAGACACTCTCACTCACCATTAGTCATCAGCCGATTCATCTCCAGCTGTAGTGCCAGTTGTTTCTTGGTGTTTGTCTCAAGACAATAGGTGATTATTTGTTTTTTTTTTCATTGTCTGTGGGTAGCGACCCGAAAGTGCTTCCTATTGAGTCCCCATCTAGAAGACATGAGTTGTCAGGCATATTCCAAATAATTTTGTGTTCGTCATGTTTTATTCTTTTATACCACATTAATCATAATATTTTAGGGCATTCGGGTATCATTTTAGTCAATGTGAAATGAAACAAATTAACATACAAATCCCAACAAAAATAGCAGGACTCAGAACTGGTTATGGGGGTAAAGGGAAATGTGAGGACAAGGTAGCAGAAAGGGACACTGGAACTCTGGTGGTGGGTGTGGTGTGAAATATAGATGGAGATGCAATTTTAGTATCCTAAAAGAAATTTAGCATTGTGAACTAAAGAAATAATAAATATTTCTATTTTAAAAAGGAGAAAAGGCAGAATATAAATAAATAAATACATATATCCAAAAGATGCCAAAAAATACACAAGTGTTTAATTCCAGGAGTCCATGTACAATTTGAATTTTCATAAATCAAAAACAGTCTTTCTTTCCTTAATACTTTAATTTTCTGTTTTAAATAGACTTTCTTATGCTAAGGAATTGTCCCTGCACTCTGGCTGCATTTGACCCTCTCTCTGTCATGATTAAAATGAGAAGAAAAGGGGGAGTGATAATTCAACACTGACGTAACATGAGCTAATTTAGGGAGAATCTGCTCTGAAATGAAAACAACGGCAGACTTGAAGCAAAGGCCAAAGAAGATGTTGCCAATTTTATGAAATCACTTTGAGACATTCCTCATGTTTGTATTTCCAATCATGAGCTAATTTTTCCTCATGTCTAAAATACCAATATGCCCTTTTTTGCAATCCAGGGAAGTTATTTCAGGAACTTTCAGATTCTTGTCACATGTGACCTCATTTTACATAATATGACCTGGGTTCATACAAGGTTTGCTCTAAATGCTTTTGGTATACTACAAGTAAGGATTCCCTGGAGCGAGGACTGTAGCTATGCACTTAGTAGCCTTCCAGCACCAAGGACAGTGCCTGGTGTCCAGTCAATGCTTAACCAGTTGCCAGGATTAAGAAACTATAAACTGCAAATGACAACTTATTCAAACTGAAGGCTCTTGACTTTGAAAAGAGACCTATGTTATTTCTGGGTTATCTTTGAAGTTGTTGTTTTGACCTTCAATGACTAAAACCAATTTAGAAAACTATGAGAGCATAAGAAATGTCTGTTCAATGTTTTATGATTTGTAGATGGGTTTTATCCCTAGAAAATGTTTTACTGATAAACTTATGCTTGTCTGAAAGTGTATTTTCTTAGACTAAAAAGATTCTAAATCCTCTGAGAAAGTTCAATAAATGCTGCAAATATGATAAAGCTATCATAAATTGCTTTCAGAAGTCTCTGTTTCTGTACAAGTTATTAATATCAGAGTAAGCTTGAATTGGAAAGAAGAGGCAGGCAGTAAGGATGAAAAGAAATATTTCCAATTTCTGTACATATTTGCACTGTGCAAGTAAATTATTTAAATGTCTACCATTAATTTGATCATAGCATTATTTCCCATGTGAATTGTTAAAGGTGTGATTTTTTTTCCTTAAAACAATGTCATTTGATTCAGTGTCACTGCCACCTCGGGAGACTTAAGGCTATGTGTAGACCTCAGGAATCAGATGATTCAAAAACATTTTAGAAGCTAAAACACTGATAAAATAAGTTTTAAATGCTCTTTAGAATTCAAACAATTTAATTGTCCAAAATAAAGCTACATTGATAATGAAAAACTTCATTGGAGCTAAGAGGATGCAACAAAGACTTAAGAAAGCAATTAATTTAAATCAAGAGTAAACTGAATCCTTTTGCAGCTGAAACAGTTTATCATTCAGCAAATGCGAAGTCTAGGCAATTGGCTTAATTCCATGGGGTTGAAGAGTAAACTATTCAGATTGGAGTGAGACACGAGCCTGGCATGTCCTAAGATTAGACTTTGAAGGGACTCAAAACAGATCACCTCAAGTCTCAGAATCTGTAGAGATCATGATTTCCTGACAGGAACAATGACTAAGAACGATGACAACCCCAGGGGTGAAGGAGAAGCATCCTTCTCCTAACCCTTTTGCCTTTCACTTAATGGAAGAATTATCACGACTCCAACTCCCTATGAATCCACTCCTCCTTAATCAAGAAGTGGTCATTGTTCCTTTATCCCCTAGAAGAAGGTAATTTGAGAAGATTTCAATCCAGTAATTAGTTAATCTGTGAACATGTCCTCTCTATCTAATAAACATATTTTTACTTTCACATAAAGATGAGTTATCCTCATAGTAAGACCACTTTCTCTATTCCTGATGTCCCAGGTTCATAGAATATAATTCTTTGGTCTGTCCCACTTGCCTCAGAATTTTCAGCCATGTCAATTCTCTATATGTATGTTATTAGATGTGGGCTTTTTTTCCTTACTAACTGTATCTCAGGATAATATGCTGTTTTGCTTTTTGGGTTTTTGTTTGTTTGTTTGCTTGTTTGTTTTTTTGGTCAAAGCTGTGAAAAACCTCAGAGGGAAAATTTTTTCTCATTCTAAGTTTTAAATACATAGTGCTTGTCTTCCTGTGGACTAAGAATTTGAAGCATAAGATTTATTAACTTTTGACTAGTTTATATTCTGGCTCTCGTGGGAGCTTGGAGTCATTATCATCAAACCAAGGGATTAAGATTTCTTAGATTCATCTAAGATTTACTTTCAAATCAATCAAATCTTCTGGACCATTCTATTCAGGATAACTGAATATCCTAGAGGTTGAGGGCCAGAGTGGGTAGTGGTGGTGGTGCCATCAGTGTTTCTACCAGAGAATAGAGGACCAATGTGAAGCTAAAGCCCATTCTTAATGTATTTCCTGCTAGGTTCACACTGGTGGTCTTGGAAGTAATTACTGTTAAATAATTTGAGCAATAAGGATGCCTCTGTAGTTCATACTTGAAGGAAAATGAAGCCTATTTTGAACGAATTGCATTGAAAGTGACACTATGTCTTTTATTATTTATTTATTTTAGTTTCAATTTTATTGAAGGAACAGTGCTTCACATGATATAGGCTTAAGGTGAGCATCATTATAAATCGGTATCTGTAATATTTCATCAGGTTCATCAGCAAGAGTTCAATTTCATCGTTCATGATACGGGGACAGCATGGCTTGAAATCTACAGGGTGGTATACAGATGTATGAACAGTAAGCTAACTGGCAAAACCTGAAAGATACCCCAGGGGGCTCTCAGTTTAGCAACCTGGATCTAGGGCACACCCCTAGATGCTCATGCTGTTTTTCTCCAGGTTACCTGGACACATTCAGAGCCCCTAACCCTTATGTACGTATATATAAAATCCATCTTGCCTGTGTATGAGAGGCAGACAGCTTAGATCCTGCACATGCATGTGTGTATTCTCTTGAGATAAATATTCCAGACACTTAGGGGACCTCAACTAGCTATTTCTGCTTTTAATAAACTCATTGTGTCTTCCTAGCCAATGACTCTACTAATTCTTTCTGGATGAACCCAGCATCTCATCAACATGTCTCATGTCCCTCCCTGGCCCCCACATCACTTCACTATATAATTGATCCCCTTTACCTAATTTGATTTGTTCACACTTTTCTTGTCCCTTAATCTCACAAATAAATGATGCAGTGAATATCCATACATACACACATACATTAAATCATGTATATATATATATGCACACAATGCATACAGATATATACACATATATGGTAATTTAGAGAGAAAGATTTTTACTGAAAATTTTACATAAAGTAAATACTTGATCTTGTCACAGGCATGCATTTGTTTAATATTTAATGAGTGACAACGTAGGGGTTAACACATCATTTCAAACCTCTCAGAATCTCCTGTAGATAATCCACTCTGATTTGGAGATGTTCTTAAGTTTAGGACAATAGGGAATAACCCTGGAAATGGATAAGCATCTGCTTTTCTCTTAACTTCATTTTCCTTCCCTTAATCACAGAAAACAGACCATGCTCTTAAGCCTTTACTCTTCCCCTAAGAAAAGTAATTGTTGTTTCTTTATCACCTAGAAGAATGTAAAAAGGGAAATTAAATATATCTTGCAGAATAAAGATTATGAATATTAACACCTAAAGACTCCTCCTCTCTCTCTGACACCTCAGACTCCTTTTCTCCTGTTCTCCTGCTTCCTCACAAGATATGAATCTCCGGTCATACGTGTGTGTGAATGTGTGTGTGTGTGTGTGTGTGTGTGTGTTGTCATAATAGTAAGGGCATAAATAATAAGGAAACCAATCTTTTCTGTACTCCAGAAGAGAATATAGTGTTTACATTAAAATCTGAAAGCTGAGCAGAGATTTACCAGATGAACAGTTGACAAAGAATGTTCCAGACTAAGAAAATAGCACATAGGGACTCCCAGAATCAAGAAAAGTAGGATAGGCTCCAGGAACTGAAATAAGTTACAAGATAGTTATAGTAAGAACAAAGAAATACTGAGTTGCGCTATATCCTAGTACCTCGGATACTATCAGTTGGGAAAGCTGACTCATTGACTTGACCTCTATTTTTATTTCCAGAAGAAAGATAATTACTACTGATGCTACACTGTATCTCAAGACCTGTTTCAAAATGATTTTCATTCATTTAAATTTTTCTAACACATTTACATTTTGAGAAAAGCACTAACAGGGAAATTTAAATGAGCAGTTTCCTGTAAATCAAATTCAAGCGCAACTCTTCTCATTGGGTTACTTTTCCTCTTAAATGTCCGTAAATTGTCATATGGACCTTCAGTAGGAAATTACAGTAATAGTGGAAATCAACATGTCTATAGACTCAGATGCATTTTAGGTGCTGCATCCTGAAGGTGAAATGGGTCTTAAATATTAAGAATCCTATTGTTCAGTTCCTTTCATGCTTCTGGGACAAATCGGGAAGTGAAGAGAGAGTTAATCTAATCAGCCAGTAAAAAGTCTCCCCTCAGGATATTCATTAAGTCAGGTGCAAAGTGAGGTGTTTTAACTCTTGACCTTAAGGGCTAGGATGGGAGCACTGGAGCAGTCACTTGGAAATCCCAGCTTTCAATAATGTATTTATTATGCATCTGTTTGTTCTTCTAGTTCTCCCCTCTAAGGAAGTAGTTCCAGCTTTAGTAGTTTCCCCATCCAGCTTAAAAAGGACTTTTTCTCTGGGGAAAAACCATTTCATTCCAAAGACAAAGCTTGAGAGACAAAAATCTCCCAGAAGCAGTATGGGTTCTAGCTCAAATCTTCCAAGGAAGTTATTCTACAAACCTGTGCAGATTCTATCAAGATGTCTCTATATTCATTCTTCTGAGCAAGAAAAAAATTATAAATAGGAGAAAGGGGAAATTCAAAAGCATTGAGTGTCTTGGAATGTTGAGGAAGACGAGACATAAATGGTTGTGTGGATCTCAGCTGGAGTAGGATTTCTGACACTCCAAAAGGGTCCCTCTAAGCAGACCTCTGGCTCAGTTATTTTCTTAGAATTTCCTCCAAAAGTACAAGAAATACCCAGGTAGGAAGTTTTACCTACCTGGCAAAATTTATGCCAAGGCTATTATGATCACTGAAGGAGGAACAAAGGCTTAAAATAATGTCTTGCCAGGATATCAAAGCAAGGGGGACAAAAACCTGTAGTTCTGTAATTGGGTATTTGGCATCACTGTATTTCAAACTGAGGTTTCCAATACAGTTTTGTCTCTTCTTGAAAGGCCTAATTATACTGATTTTCCAAAGAAACACATGATTGTTACAGTGGCTTTATTAGCATGTTTTCCAGAGAGTTAGTATGAGTTAAAAGAAAGACCAGTTCCATTCAAAAATATTTGGTCGTTTTATTTTCAAACTCTGAAAGTAGAGGCATTCATATTTATAGATCCCTGTGTACACACAGAGATGTGTGGAAAAGCAGCCAATGTCTGCCTTTGGCTTTACTTCCAAGGAAACTGGAGGGATTGCTCATGCACAAATAAGTACAGAGAGCTGTCTTTGCAATGGTATAGAATAAACTTGTGAAAATGCAAAGATTTAGAGCAAAGTCATGTATTTGTTTAGTTGTTTATTAGGTTTATGAAATTGTGCTCATTTTTTTGTGTGTGATACAGACTCTTCAGGGAACCAGTACAAAATAATGCTTAATTTAAATAGATTGCAAACAGCATTGACTGCCATGTATTAGCATCAGTAACTTACCATAGTAAACAGGAGGTTTTTCTCCCTGGGACTTTGTCAATCAGGACAGGCAGAGAAAAATTCCATATATGGGAAACCTCAATGGAAAGTGTCAGCTCTTTTCCGAAAGATCACCTATCTGAGATAGAACTGGTGTGCTTCAAGTCATGCTAGCTACGATGATGGCACAGAAGGAGAGATGCGATTTCCAAGACTAAACTTAAGTTATTTGGGAAACTGGAGGCTAGTGTCTTATTTAGAATTCAGTAGAAATGGAAGAGGTAGCCTGGTTACACTGGTGCCTCATAGCCCCACTCAGCAGTGACAGGAGTCATACTACAGTCTCAAGGAACACCAAGGTACAACATTCACATCACATTCTATTATACTGGTGGCAATGTAAACTCACCTAAAATGTTGTATGTCATACCTCCCCATTTTGTTTTGAAGTTTAGATACTTATTTAGAAAGGTGCCCGATGAATAATATCAATCTGTAGTTAACAGGAAAGGAGTATATAGAAACCAAACCAAAACAGAATTATCCAAATCAACCAAAATTGTAATTTGAGTCTATAGAATCAAATTAGGGGTTACAGACGGGAAGGTGGAGGCAAGTGGGCAAACTGGTTAAAGGTGATCAATTACATAGCAAAGGATAGACATGGACTGTTGGTGCCCAACAATTCGCTACTACTCAGCTATGAAAAAATATTTAAAAAGATAAAATCTTGTCATTTGGGACAACATTAATGGAGGGGATCATGCTAAGTGAAAAAAGTCAGATGAAGAAAGACAGCTGCAGGATGATCTCACTTATTTGTGGATGATAAAGAAAAAAAGCAAAGGGGCAGGCAAAATCCAACTAAAACAATACATGGACATTGATACCAAAACTGAAGTCAACAGAAGGAAGTGTGTGGGGGTGAGATGAAAACCCATGGGGTGTTCAATGGACATTGGTTAAGGAGTATTAGAAATTTGTTGTTAGGAGTGAACTGTTATCATATACTTGATGAAGAGTGAAATTTAATACCTAAAACTTATATTGCGTTGTAAATAAGTTCCCTCAAAAAAATAAGAAAATAATTGTACTGCTGGTAATATAATTAATGTAGTATATACAGATGTTGATTTATAATTATGCACAACTTAAACTGATATAATCTTGTGATGCAATGTTCCTTCAATAATTATTCTAAGTTTAAACTTGAAAAAGAAAAGAAAAGTAAAAAAAAAAAAGCAAGAGTTCAGCAACCAGGACAGGAGAAATGGAGCAGCCTCCTAGGAAGCAGAAGTTCAGGGTGAAACGAATTTAACCAGCAGTGAACTCTGAAATGGAAACCCAGTGAGCTTTAGGGATCCAGAAGGAAGTGCTGTCCTAGAAAACAGTGCTGCCAATGTGGTTCAAGACTGTCCCCAGGATTGCAGTCATGCGCACACGCTCGCTCTTCCCCAGAGTGTCTGCTGCTGCCTGCATCCATGACTCACGAACTAGGGGCGATAAAAAAAAAGGGTTGCCCATTATTTCCATCAGTGAAATTTGATGAGAAGAGATAGGTGCATCTCTGGAGTAATTGTCACTATGTGTCAAAGGTTTGGAGAGCACTGATTAAGGAAGCATTTTCCTGACGAAAAATAACTGTTGCTCTGCACATGCTGGAATGGGTGTGGTTTGCAAGTGTACTAGGTAGTGCTTCATAAAAGGAAAATGCAAAAGTAAGGTGTAGTAGCCCAACTCCTCTGCTACAGAACTGCTTACTTTGAGATAGTCAGTTCTTTGGGGGGGTTAAGTTTATATTTTTTAAATGAGAAGTATTTCTGTTGCTTTTGCCTTTCCAACAATGACTCTTCTTTTCTCAGTTTTCCTTTGGGGAGCCTCCTCTGTTACACTCAAAACCACCGTCATGTATGTAAGGATTAATGCACCCATCTCCAGCTCTACATGGGCAATTGATTCACTCCTGGCCATTCAGAACATTTGGGGCCCTTGACCACAATAATTTGTTCAGCAGTGCACATGCGCGCGCACACACACCCACCACTGCCACCACCATCACCATCACCATCACCATCACCACCCCTGCAATGGACCAGTGAGACTATGAGAGTGAGTCACTGGGTTTTTTCCGTAATTAGAAAGAAAGTGCTTTTCCTGGGAAAGGTGCAGTTGGATGCTAAACTAAATGTTAGTTAGTAGATATAATAGATAGATGATCAAGGTTAGATAAATTCTTATTCTGTTTAAATCAGTTTGAATTATTTTCTGTCACTTGTGACTCAAGGAGCTCTGACCAACACAGGAAAGCAGTTAGGGTGTTCAAAGTGCCTAGCTGGGATGTGGGTGGGGCAGCAAAGCACTATGCTGAAATGCGGGGGCCCCAAGTTCTTATTCTCACTCTAGTATTAACAACAGGTTGTGGGTGAGTTACAGCCTCTTTGTATATGAAGTTAGAGAAAGACCTACAACACAGAAATCTTAAACTTCTTTCAAAAACCCTTTCTCAAATCAAATCATATGCCAAATTCCATTATTTTAAATAAATAAAAATGGCAACAACAATAATAAAAGTCTTTGAGTATGTGATCTGCAAGAACCTTGATTCTAAATATTTCATGTGTGTTTCACTCATCTTAATCTTCATAAAATCCAATGGGGGTAAATCTGCTTATAAATTACATTTTATAGAAAAAGAAACTAAAGAACAGAGAAGTGAAGAGACTTTTCCAAGACAACACAGTCATAGATAGAGGATCTGGGAGACGATACGCTCCAGGATCTCTGCTCTTAGCCACTCATTTTTACACAAAGCCCCTCTATTTGAAGTGGGGTGCACAAGCAAAATGCACCTGAGACTTCACTGGGAAACTGTAAGGCCCTAAAGAGTTTATAACCACGATTCCATGACATCTAATAATTATTCCAACTCCATATACTTGTATTTATTGTTCAAAAATTTTGTGCCAAACAGGTAACAAACCTGTCCAAAGACAATTTGGGACAACATTCTGAAAACACCTCTGCAAGTATCTAAAGAGATATTCCTAGCAGTTCGGACTCTAATCCCATTTCTGGGGCAGCAGGAAGTCTAATAATTGCTAGCTAAGAGAACCGTAAAATGTAGAAAGTTGATTACAGTCAATATTGCATGTCCTTCTCCCTCACATTATTCTCCATGCGGGCTACACGTTTGAGGCTAGAAGATGGAAAACCAAAAAAGCATTTGGCCACCATTTCTATGGATCCTGTTCTTTGTAAGACCCTGGCAATGGAGCTGTACTCAGTGCACTTAAGGACTTAGGGTGGAAAAGTCTAGTCAACAGTTGGAATGACAAGATTAGAGATGAGGAAAGGGGAGATGGCTCATATAGTAGTGGGTTATTATAAATGTTCTTCATGTGATTTACCAAGCAATAAGAGAAGGAAGCCAATGACTAGAATGGCAATACTTAAGGTGTGATAAGAGGAAAAGGAACCAGGACAGGAACCAGGGAAGATTTTGTCACAGGAAGAAATAGGTTCTGTTTCAAAATGAAGTGTTGGATTTCCCTACTTTTTACTTTTTCAGTTTTTTTCCTGAATCCCCATTTTCATTCCCAGCAACTCTTCAATAGTTGACCACTTGATGTGCTTGGTATATGCCCTCTTATTTATGTTTATACTCTTATATAGTGTGTAACCTTATTTTCTGGATATGTGAGATTTTAGTTTGGATAAATACTATTATGTTAAAATCTTATTTTTCTTCCTTCTTTTGACATTTAATTATTTTAATAAGAATCAGAATTGGAGTTGTACATCAAATGTGTGGCTTCCTACTTCCATATGGCATTCTTTAGTTACACTTCTCACATTTAAGTTAGCCACCCAGCAGACATGCACCTTCCTTATGTCCTTGAAGATTAAGATGTTTAGTTGAAATTCTCCATCTCTCTGTCGCACTCATTCTGGTTCTGTGTAGGGTGTTCACTATGTGTCTCTTTTTTTGGTTGTGCTAGTCACCATCTGATGACTTTTCCTGTGACCCTTTCTCCCCCTGAGGTATCAGCTGTCTGGACTAATACTGTGCTCACACTCTGGGTTTGATCATCTCTGTCTACTTTCCACTTAGAAGGTGATCCTGTGCCTGAGGAAACCTTACTCCACTCCTCAGACCAATGTTAATCTTCTCAGAAAGCTTTTCTGCTTGGGTTGTAACTGCCTAACACTGACCATGGCGGGAGGTAGACGCAGAGAAAGCCTACCAGCTCACGCCTGAGCTTTCTACTCCCCACTCCACCCTTCTTCTGGGGACTTGTTACCCCAAGTCCCTTCACTCGTACATCAGGCTGGTACTAGAATACTGTGGCAGCATAGCAGAGAGAAGAGTGCAAAACCCAGCACCGAGTGTGGCATCGGACCTTCTCTGGCTTTGCTTGACACTTCCTACACTTCACAATCACTCTCCCCCAAGGATTTTTCAGTCTTTACATTCATTCTTCAGACCCCTATACATTTTCTTACTTCTAAGGAATCTGCAGGGTTGGGCTGTGTTAGTTCACCATCTTGTGAAGCCCAGGACACCGCATGAGGTCAAGGTTCATCTTCCCACTAGAATGAGTCTCTCTGTTTTTATACCCAAACTCCCAACTCCTAGATCAGTGCCGGGCAAATGACAGACAACTAGAATAAGTGTGTCGAACGTCAGTTTTTGAGCTGTGTTTGAATCATCAGTACCTCAGAAAGTGACTTTATTTGTAGACAGGATCCTTGCAGAAGTAATTAGGTTAAAATGTGATTGTTAGGGTGGGCCTGGCCCATTGTGACTGGCATCCTTTTAGAAAGAGGAAATTTGGACACAGGAACAGACATGCGTAGACAGAAAAAATGGCTATTTATTTCAAGGAGAGCGGCCTGTAACAAGGTCCTTGCCTCACAGCCCTCAGAAGGAGTCAACCCAGGGGACACCTTGATTTAAGACTTCCAGCCTTCAGAAATGTGAGACAATGCAGTTCTGCTATTTAGGCCACTCAGTTTGTGGCAGCCCTAGCAAATGGATACATAGGATCAATAAATAATGAGTGCGTTGAACTAAAGAGGAGAGGAGGAGAGCGCCACAAAGTATACGAGGTAGAAGCGAATTATCAGGGACAAGATCCTCAGAGTCAGATGCTGTAGATGGTATCATGGCATGAATCAGAATAATATGCTCTGGATACAGTTATTAGCTTTGTTTCTTAGTTTCTTAGTAAAATCAGTCCTGGTGGAGTGGTTAGGCAGCAGTCAAGTTATAAAGGCAAGAGATGGCCAAAGAGAAGACGAAAATAGGAAGAGAGGACACTAACTCAGAGTTTGGAAATTACTGAAAAGGAAGATAAATTTATAGCTCATGAAGGAATTTTCTGTAGGTTGAAGAAGACAAAAGATCTCTTTGAGAGATAAAAGGAAGGTAAAACAAGGAAAGACTGACAATATAATAATAAATGATCAGATTACCCATCCCCACACTGCCTTTCTGCTTTGACATAAGCAGCAGTAGTGGTAGGGGCAGATTCCTTTTCATCACTGCAAGACAGACATCCTTCTCTCTGACACATCTACAGAATTTTGTGTTTCTATCAGCACTCAGAAATCCTTTGCAAATACCTATATGTGCCAACAGGAGAGAGGAGACACTCCCTTTACCCTCCACCTCCTTTTGCGCCAAAGATGAGTCCGTCTGTGTTTCATTTCTTCAGCATCAGCTCAAAAATGAATCCCTGCTAAAATGGCTGCTGGCTGAGTGGCCATGGCTAAAGACGTGATGACTTCTAATATGAAAACAAAGGCACATTGGGGATCTGAATTTAGGAGTCAAGACCTGCTAGTGTTAAGTAATATAAACCTAAGTAATGCCTTAGGACTAGGGATATTTTAGAATGGGACATTGTTTTAGTCAGCTTAGACTGCTGTAAAGCAAATAGCATAGACTGATCATTTAAATAATAGATTTTTATTTCTTATAGTCTGGAGGTTAGAAATCCAGGTTCAGGGTGCCAGTAATTTGGTGAGAGCTTGCTTCTTGACTTCAATGGAGAAGGCAATGTGCCTTCTATAAGCCAAGTAACCTGGGAAAAATCATTTAGCATGACTGAGTCTCTGTGTCCTCATGGGTAAACAACACTGCCTACATCTAAGAGCTGTTCTTATGTTCAATAAGTAAGGTATTCATTCCTACCTGACATGAAACAGTCTTCTGTAAGCGTCAGAAATCATTGTTATCCCCAACATAAATCTTACCTTTAGAAAAATCAATCCACAAGTTAGTCTACTCCACTGAGTTAAAGTTCTGTTAATGAGGAACAGTCTTTCTTTCTACATGATTTGAGATAAAACTTCTCAAAATGCAAATACACTTTTGTTGAATTTAGATGAACTGATAGACTGTGTGAATGATTGTTGGTGGCATTTAGAAGAGCACATTTTGATGAGGGAGGAAACATGGGTAGAGTGGAGCCTATGAAACAGGGAATAAAAGTATTGGAAGACAAGGCAGCAGCTACTGAAGGCAAGTTCATCTGCTTAGTAATATTCCTGGCTCCCATGGGTGAGGTAACACAGAGAAAGGAATGGTTTCTGAGCCAAAGCACAGAGGACAGAGTTCATTGGCTATAGTTAACGGAAGGTCAGAGGAGGCAAATGTCTCAGAAAAGTCTAGCGTCCCAAATCCAGTGACCAGGACAGCTGTTTCCCTAAATGGACAATGGTGCCCCTGCCACACTCAATGATTCCTCCTAATTTGGGGTCCAACTCACCCTTCTGCAAATCAAGTCACTGTGGTGAAATTTGTTCATAGGAGTACAAAAGAGAAAAAGTCCAGATTCCATGCTTTTATGCACATAAAGTTACCTTTTTCTGACTTGAAGTAGCACACAAGAGGCCCCAGCTTCATGTCTGTGACACAATTGTTCATCATTGTCTTCAGTTTAAAAAGAATAAATAATAATACTGTTTGGGGAATTCAATGATAAAATGATAATTGGATAACAAGTGTTTATTTGGAACCAAGCTCTCAAATAAATTCAAATTTTAAATAGTGAGGCCTAATGGAGAACTTGAGTTTTAAAGTTTTAAAGTTTTAAAATTCCTTTGTACATTCAATTAAATCAATCAATATTTATTGCCTATCTAAATATTACCTATCTGAAATATGGGTGGTAATCTCTAGTCCTAAGGTTGTGAGAATCTTAAATGTATTTGTGACTCGATAACAGTTTGAGATGGTCATTTCAGTTGTCTATCCCTCTCCTTCTAGAAGTTCAGTAGCTGCCTGTGCAGTATTATTTAACAGAGACCAGATGAGGCCTGTTTTACCCTCCAATATTTCATTGTCACAAGAAATAGACTCTGTTTATTGCCTAGAAGAAAGCAGACCACATAGCATAAAAATAAATTTTTCTTTCTTATAGAAGAAAGAAACCAGATCACTGCAGAACAAAGCAACACGTGGCGATGGGTATAACCAAACCACCTTACAAAAGATTCATTTTTCCTAAAAGGATAACTGTGTAAACTTATTGTCCAAGTAGACCAAGCTAATGGACGACTTAGGAGTTGTCTTCTGAGTGGATAATTCAGTTATTGATGGCTTAGTTGCTGAATTACCAATGTCCATATTCTGTGTAAGTCTCGAGTACCATTATGTGACCTCGGGTAGCAGACAAAGAAAATTACTGAGTTTAAGCCTGGAGGGATGGAAGTGTACAATAGAAAGTAAGCTGACTTGTAGAAATAAGAGGACATGATACAATGAGATACAACTTTAAACCCATTAGGATGAGTATAATAAAAAGGATCAATAATACTGTATTGGCAAAGATGTGGAGAAGCTGGATTCCCTCATATATTTCTGATAGAAATGTAAATGGGTGTAGCTGATGGGAATGTGAAATAGTTTGGCAGTTCCCTTAAAAGTTGAATGCAGTTACTATATGACCCAGAAAATTCAATCACACAAGAGCAATAAAAACATATGTACATGTTAAAAATGTGTACACAAATTTTCATAGCAGTATGATCCATAATAACCAAAAGTAGAAACAACTCAAATGTCCACCAGCTGATGAATGGATGAATAAAATATGATATATCCATAAAATGGATTATTTATCCCTACAAAGAAATGAAGTAGTCAGTCATACTACAATATGGATGAATATTATGCTAAGTAAAGGAAGTCAGAGATAAAAATTTATATTATATATTGTCCAATTAATTTATATGAAATGCATAAAATAGGAAAATCCAGAGAGATTAGAAGTAAAATAGTGGACACTGGAGAGAGTGGGAAGTCTGGGGAGAAAGGGAAATAGGAAATGACAATTAATAGTCATGGAATATATTCTTCAGGTGATTAAAAAAATTTGAAATAGATAATGGCGATGGTTGCACAATTTTGTAAATATACTAAACCCACTATAGTGTATACTTTAAAAGGGTGGATTTCATGATATGTGAGCATATATAAAGCACTTTCATATTGTGGAGGGGCCTGCCTACCACCTCCAGCAACTATAAAGAAAAGCCATGACACCTCCTGTAACCTGAGCTTGCTTGCCAGCAGACAAAGAACTTCCCCTACTTGAAACCCCTTCCCCTAATTTACATCCCTCTCTTCCCGTGTTCCTCTAGCCTATATAAGCATGTTCTAACCAGAACTCAGGGCTCAGCTCTTTGGGGAAGAAATCCCAGCTGAGACCACGCGTGTAATAAATCTGCCTAAAATACTTCCAAAGAGTGCTCGCTTGGTTTCTCCCCAAAACTGTAACATTATAAGCCTGAATCAAAGTAGGAGGTAAATGAAAACTATTTTTAGAAACTAACTCAAGGTAGAATTTGATCATTACCAAGATGTCAACAATGCAATTTCCCACTAGGCACAAGCTGGTAGCCATCTTGAAGCAAATTAAAAATTCTTCAGGTCCCTAATCTACAAAGCTGAAGAAATATATTTCACTTTGTTATAGCTCTCTCTCTTAACTGACAAATCCAAACAGTGCTCTTTTAGAAGTAGTGAAGATAGCTTTATTACGGCGCAGGCCAGATGTAGAATCTGAGCCCCGAAATACTTTTGGGATACACTTTTATTGGTGAGGGAGAGGGGAAGGTGTGAATTAGAACAGGAATTACAAACGGAATTCAGTTATTCATTTGTGAATTCCTCACATGGATAACACACAGGATTTACATAATTGTAAAATGCACATAGGGTTTCTTTCTCAGAAAGGGGTCCCTCAGTAGTTTCCAGCCAGTGTAGACTTTCAGGCGCCTGGTGGCTGCGTGGCCACTGTTGGTCCTCAGCGACTGGAAACTGGGATGCGGCTTCCTCCCTTAATATTGGTTCCTGATCTAGGGAAGGATGTTGCTTCCCTTAGTGGGTCTTGAAGAGCCAGCCAAAATAGCAATGTTAAAGGAAAGGTAATCTAATTTATCCCAATCAATATATTATCATGACTGAAACCCTTTCAGTGCTGATACACCAAGACTGGCTTAGAAAGGAAAATATTTCCACTTCAAAGTTTTCTGATACGATCATATGGACAGGAGAGTGGGAGGACTGGAGCAGAACTGTGCAATTTAAAGGATTTAGATGTTTTAAAAGGACTAAGAGTGAGACTGGAGAAATGAAAGCAATAAACTAAGAGTCAGAATAGCACAGCTGACATAGGCAGTTTATGCAAGGATTAGGAAAGAAAATGTCCTTGAAAATGCCCTTCTAAATTAAAAAACAAGCTTCAGTTCTCCTAACCAGAGGGAAAGACTTAAAATAAAAAGACTAGCACAACTCTGAGATTAGGTATAGGTCCTTTTCTTATGACATTAAATGTGCAGTCCTCTTATGATGGGAATAATGTTATTACCCTGGAGGCGTTTCCATTATGATGCATACTGGCTCATATTTTAGTTTATAGCAAAAGTCTTAGGAGTGTGACTTATTTCTGAAGAAATAAAAAAGACTGTGTGAAGAATAAAGTAGTCAAAATTATTATGGGGCATTGACATAGCAATTTGCTTGCAAATGATTTTAAAAACTACAGCTAATAATATACCTTATTGTATATAGTATTCTCAACAAAGCCACCTTGGGTTATCAAATTAATACAAGACAATGGAAAGGAAAAGGAGCAGGAGAACCTGTAGCATTACCAGCAGTGAGTACAATTAATACAAGTATACAAAATAATGGGACAGCCCTGAGCAATGAAACAGTCTTTTAGCCATTTAGTGTGGTTGTATAGCAGAATAATGGAATGGGGAAAAATAGTATCTACTAAGGAAAGAAACAAATGCAAAGACTGCAAACACAGAAATGGAAGTTTGTCTTTGCGTTTGGCTTGGGAATAATGTTCTTTTCTTTATCTCTGATATATTCAAAGGCACACAAACCCCATGCCCAGAACAACTAGACAATGAAACACCACAATCTGTTGCTAGTTACTGTAAATCTCCTGAATAAGGAATTAAATATTATTGCTGTGAAAGAGCCCAACATTAATACAGGAAAATGCCTGTAATCAATGAAAAACTGCCTACACACACGTGCACGTGCACACACCACAGACATCATTCATGTTTAATTTTTGTCCATAAGCAAAAGGTGAAGCAACCAAGTGCACCATACATTCACAGTCAATGAATTCTCTCCTACCAATGAACTGGAGGCATATTTTATGTATCTGTGAAACTGAGTGAATTACCTCCCTTCCCCACTCCATCACTCCAGTTACAAGCTTTGAGAAACAAAAGACAAAAGGAAGTGTTGCAGAACAAAGCCACACACTGAATCCACTTAACCAAGTAAATCCAGTCCCTCCCTGTCTCCCACCACTGCCCAGACTTGCTGAATGACAGCATTCCCTGGTGAGTGTCTGTCCTTCACAAAGCATCCTTAATTGAGTTGCTAATAGAGAGGAACCTCTGAATTAGTGATAGCCAACACAAACACTCTCCAATTTACCCTTAATCTGATCCTTAGCTTTTCCTGGTTGTCTTTTTTGATGTTTGTTTCTTTTCTTTACATTACTATATGATTTTTAGTATAAAAATTTGCACCTCAGTATATATGTACACCACACCTGCCACCAGAGACCTGGTGCCCATCACCACAGCCATGTTTAATATTGTCATCCCTGGTTCCCTTCCCTCTGCTAACCACAGTCTTACATCCTGTGAGTTTAATTATATGTCAGTTCCTTTGTCGTCGTTGTTTTCTTTATATTCTATATATAAGGAAAACTAAATGGTGTTTTCCTTTTCTTTCTGACTTGTTTCACCAAGCGTAATCTGTTTCATCAGTGGTTGAAAGAGGCACAATTTAATCTGTTTGAATAACTGCATAAAATTCCATTGAGTATTAATGCCACAACTTCTTTATTCAGTCATCTGTTGATGGGCATTTAGGCTGTTTTCATGTCTCTGCTACTGAATTGTACTGCTATGAATATAGAGATTGAAATTGTTTTTCTCAGAAGTGTTTGATTGTTTTTTTGTTTCGTTTTGTTTTATTCTTTGGAAATATACCTAGAAATAAGATCTGCTGGGTCAAACATAACTTAATGGTGATTCTGTTTTTATTTTTTGAACAATCTCCACACTGTTTTCCAAAGAGATTATGCTAATTTACATTCCCACAGTATAAGAGAGTTACTTTTTCTCCACACCTGCTCCAACAGTTGTTATTTCTTCCCTTTTCAATATAAGTCATTCTTATGCTTGTGAGATAACATTGTGGTTTTGATTTGCATTTATCTGAGAATGAGTGAGGTGCAATTTTTTTTTCATGTGTCTATGGGTCATCTGCCTCTTCTTTGGAGTTACATATATTTAGATATTTTACCTGTTTCCTGAATGGGTTGTTAATTTTTTTGTTGTTGAGGTGTATGTATGACCTCTCTACATATTTTGGAGATTAGCCTATTTTATGTTGTATATTATGCAGAAATCTTCCCCCATTCAGTAGGTTAACTTTTCATTTTAGTGATGGTTTCTCTCACTGTATAGAAGTTTTGGGTTTTTTCTTTGTTTGTTTGTTTGTTTTAGTTTGATGTAGTCCCATTTGTTCAATTTGTCTTTATTTTCCTTTGCTGTTGGTGTCATTTCCCAAAAGACTCTCTGAAGTTGATGTCATGGAGCAACTACTAAGTCTTCTTCTGTGTATTTCATGGTTTCATAACTTAAACACAAGTCTCTGATGTACTTGGAATTAATTTTTGTGTATGGCATTAATAAGTGATCTAGTTGTTTCTTGGTTTGGGAGTTATTTTATTGTTTGTTTTTGACTTTTCAGGTAGCTGTCTTAATTACTCAGCAACATGTGGAAGAATCTTTCCTTCCTCCATTAAATATTCATGAGTCCTTGGTCATAGTTCACTGTCTATATATTTGTGGCTGTTTTTTAAAAGAATAATTGTTTAGTGCATTCAATCAAAACTGGAGATTTAAATTGGGTAGTGACAGAATTTTTTTTATCTCTTTATTAAGTTAACTTTATTAACTTCAGATGTCTAGGACTCACTATTTATAAACTATACGGTAACACACAATACCCAACAATGAATTATCCTCTACCACTGTCCATTAGATCCCCTCCACTCTTTGCTCTCACCCACTACCCCTTTTATATCTGGTAATATCAGTTCTCAGTTGTCAAGGGTTAGTTTTGGTTTTCTGTTTGCTTGATTTCTTTATAGTCCACTTATTGATTTGATTATCCATTATTTGACTTTCTACTTCTGACATATTTCACTTAGAATAGTCCTCTTTAGTTTCATCCATGTTGTTAAAAATAATAGAATGTCATCATTTTAGAGCTGTATAGTATTTCATTTTGTATATATATGTAACATATATTTACACATACATATATCCTATCTTTTTTATCTATTAATCCATCCATGGGCACTTAGCTATCATTTCCTCTCTATAATAAAAGTCCTGCATAATCATGAGTGTAAGGTTTTTCTGGGCTCCGCGAGGAGAAAAGCTCAATCAGACAAAAAATGTCGAATAGCCAGGGCTTTATTGGGGTTTGCACACCCGGGCGAAACTCCCAAGTCCGCAGAGGGCCGGGAAGTCGCGGGCTTGGAAGTCGCGCCCAGAACAAAGGGGTACCGGCTCTTTAAAGCAGAGGAATTTCGCGGGCTTCCCATATGGCGATTGGGATTGGCCCTGTGAATGCAGGTGTGGGGGGTTGCATCCCTTATTCTGACGTCATCCACCTTTTTCCCGGGCTTGGCTGCCGTTTTCCCGGGCATGGCCACTGCCGCTTTTGTCCCTGGGCCAGCCTAACAATGAGGTGCACATATCTTTTTAAATTAGTGTTTTCATGGTTTTTTGGTAAACACCCAGAAATGGAATAAAAAGATCATATGGAATTTCCATTCTGAATTTTTTGAGGAATCTCCATACTACTTTCCAACTCTCACATATAGCTTAAAAGGGTTCCCTTTTCTCTATATCCTTGCCAATATTGTTATTTCAAGTCTTTTAGAGAATAGTCATTCTCACAGGTATAAGGTGATAACTCATTGTGGTTTTGATTTCCATTTATCTAATAACAGATGAGGAAGATATTTTCATATGCCTATTGGCCACCTGTATTTGAAGAAATATCCTTTTACAGATTCTGTCCATTTTTGGTTTTATTTATTTTTCTGTTGTTGAGTTTTTTTTTGGTTCTTAATATAGTTTGGAAATTAAACTCTTATCAGATGTTTCAGGTGCAAATATCATCTCCTAGTAGTTGGATGTCCTTCTGTATTGAAGCTAGTTTCCTTTGCCATGCAGAAGATTTTAGGTTTGATGTATTCCCATTTGCTTATTTCTGTTTTTGTTAACCTTGCCTTTGGAATTGAATCTCTAAATATCTCTCATGTCATGCCATGGACTATAATGCTTAAATTTTGTTCAATGTACTTTGTTTTCTGGGATCATGTCCACGTCTCTATCCTTTTTGAATTAAGCTTTGTCTAATGTTGAAGAATGATCTAGTTTCATTATTTTGCATGTGGTTGTCCAGTTTTCTCAATACCAGTTGTCAAAAATCTTTCTTCATCATATACTCTCAGCTCCTTTGTTATAAATTAACTCAGTGCTCCCTGGTAGAGCAGCAGTTAAGTCAGTTACCTCTGAAGAACACAGATCACATACCCCTGGGTCCAAATCCAAGTCCAGAGGCAAACAACTGGTGTTAAACACTAAATGGAAATAAAATAAAAGGCTTCTTAAAAATTAATTAACCATATATTTATGAGTTTGTTTATAGGGATTTAATTTTATTCCACTAATTTGTATATTTGTTTTTTTATTTGTTTATTTTTAGGAAAGAAATCTCATTCACAATAGCAACAAAAAAGATAAAATGACTAAGATAAACCTAACAATAGGGGTAAAAGTCCTCTACAATAAAACCATTAACATTTAGGGTCATTATTGATATGTAGCTGTTTAGTGTCATTTTGCAACTTCTCTTCTGTGTGTTCTTCCAGTCAGGTCTGTGCTCCTCTCTCTCTTCTTAAGTGGGTTGAGTGTAGTTGTGTTTTGATTGGTTTCCCTTTTTTCATTTTTTCATTGCTTTTTCTCTGGAGATGTATTTTGAGATTACCATGAAGTTACCATAAAAAATTTTACATTCATTTCTTAGTTTTATTTGGAAGCATATTAATCTTTCACTCATTTTAACCATCCACATTTTTGTTCTCTACTCCTCCCCATTTTTTATATTTGCTGTTTTATTGTTTTTAAGTAGGGCTTCTGTACACTTTATATAGCATCTTTTAGTATTTTTTATATAATTGCCTTTGTGGTGATAAATTCCTTTGACTTATGCTTATTGAAAAAGATTTTTTATCGTTGCTTTAGTTCTGAATGATAATCTCATTGACAATTTCTCCCTCTGGAAGATTCTCTTCTTCCTTAAGCCTGAATGCAGGATTTCTGGCAGGAGGGTCCAGGGAAATATTGTGGAATGGCATGGGGTGGGGGTGGGCAATTCCCTTTGCTGCCTTCCAGTATGAAGCACCCAATGTAATTTTCTCACTGGACCTCCCATTGATAACATTGTACCATCGGTGCACTGATGCTCCTTCTGCCCTGTGCCTAGACTGTCTCCCCTGGCTCCATGTCCCAGTTCTACTAAGCAGACTCCACTGCTTTCCTGATTCATGGGAGGACCAGTTCTTCCCACAGTTCCACCCCTTCTGCTATGGTTGGAACTCCAAGTCCAAGTCTGCTGTGTAGCTAGAAACCCCGTACATTTTTGCCTTCCCTTTATTGTCATGATTACTGCTGTTTCCCTACAGCCTCTGTGCCTGCTTTTCCTCAGTATTTGCTTCTGGAAAATAGATGAATTCCTAGTTGCTCTGTGGAGAGGACATGATTCTCACTCCTACCATGTCACCATGTGTACCGAAAGTATGTGTATTTTTTTAATTCCAGTTCCATACAGTTTTTATTACTACCACTTTTTAGTATATTTTGAAATCCAGGAATGTGATACTTCCACTTTTTAAATTTTTTTTTTTCCCCTCATGATTACTTTCACTACTCAAATTTTGTTGCGATTTCATAAAAATTTTAGTGTTTCTTGTTATATTTCCTTAAAAATTGTCAATAGAATTCTGTTGGGAATTGCATTAAGTATGTATATTGCTCAGTAAGATGGCTAATACACACTGTTAAATTTTCCCCACCAAGATGGAATATATTTCCATTTCTTTGTATCTTCCTCTATTTCCTTTAACAATGCTTTTAGTTTTCATTGCACAGACCTTTTGCTCCCTTGTTAAGTACATTTCAAGGTATTTATTTTTATTTCTATAGTAAATGAGAATAGGTAGTACAACCATGTGGTCCTGAGTTTTTCTTTTGGGGGATAATTTTGTTATTTCTTCTATTTCCATGCTTGCAAAAGGTTTTTTCAAGTTTTCTACTTTTTCCTCATTCAGTATTGCTGGGGAGTATGATTTTAAGAAATTTTTTATGTCTTCTAGGTTGCCCATTTAATTGACATACAGTTCATAGTTGTCTCTTATGATGCTTTGTATTTCTTATATGAGATGTATCATCTCTCTTTTCATTTACAATTACAGTAGAGTTTTCTCTTTTTTCTTAGGAGCCTAGTCAAAGTTTTGTAAACTACATATATCTTTTCAAAGAACCAGCTTTTGATTTCATCAATCCTCTGAATTTTCTTTTTAATTTCTTTTTGCTTGTTTCTGCTCAAATTATTAATATTCCCTTTCTTACACTGACTTTGACTTTAATTATTCTTTTTTTCTAGTTGCATTAGGTTTAGTGTTACATTGTTTGTTTGAGATTTTTCCTGTTTCCTGAAGTAGAACTGAATTGCTATAAATTTAATCTTAGTACTGTTTACTGCATTCCATAAGTTCTAATAGCTCATATCTTCATTCGTGTCTATCTTCAACTATTTCCTTATTTCTCTAAAATTTATTTTTTACCCAATAGTCATTCAGAAACATATTGTTTAACCTCCAGAAATTTTTTGGATTATTAAGCTTTCTTTTTGTGGTTGATTTTTAGTTTTATATCATTGTGATCAATGAAGATACTTGGTATTATTTTAAGCATTGTAAATTTGTTTATACTTCTTTTGTTCCTCAAGATATGGTCTATTCATGAGAACTAATGATTTAATGGGTAAGCATCCACTAAGTGACCAAAGTGTGAAAGAGTGAGCAGGCAATGAAATAGTAGACATAGTAAGTATATCCTGCTTTCAAGAAGCAAGCATAGTGTAGTGTGTTAAGATGGCAGCTGAATTAAGAGGGGTTTTTGAGTGTTGCAAATGTTCATTATCTGGAATAATAGTCTCAGAAGTGAGAAAGGTCATAATTCTTAGAAGCACAGGTAAAACAGAAAAAGGAAAATGATACAGAGCTATTTTATAAATAAAAGGGAAGGGAATTTGAGAAAATTAGGTTTATTCATCTTGGTATCCCTAAAGCGAAAGGTAAGTCATTTTCTAGAAATAAGAAAGTCGGTAGCAAGATCAGTAACTGAATGCCGTTGCTAGTTAAATGCAATGAATAAAAAGGATAGTACAAGTCATAAGGGTCGAGTTACAATTAGGGAGCATGTATGCAATAGAGATTTTCCTCAATAATACTCAGAAGACTGAAATGAGACACAGAAAAATAGGACTGCACTGAGGACAGACCCCATGAGGAATGGGGGTCCTATAGTCAAGCCAATACATTTGTGAATAACTGTAGGTCTTAAGTCCACACCTAAAGTGCTGTACATGGGCTCTGAGATTAGACAAGGAGTTCATGGTAAAGCTGGATTCATGGTGACAGCAAAATAGTGAAAAAGGAATAGATGAAAGAACAGGAATTGTCATCAGAGGTATGAGTGGAGTTATGTAGGTGAGAGGGCTTTGTAGTCACAGAAATAGGATGAAAGAAAGACCCTTGAATCTGATGTCAGAAGGTAAAGGGAAGGGAAGAAAACTATAAGTCTGATATTGAGAAAGATTCTTTCCATGAACACTTCACTTAGATTCAACAATTATCAACATTTTGCCAATTTAATATGGATCTTCAATTCTTAGCCTCAATATAGGAAGCCTTTGGAAGAGCTTCTTCAGAAAATATTGAAAAGAGTAATACATTCAATAGCCCTAAAGTCATTTAGATAATCAAGAATGTAATTGATAGTCCTGTGATATAACATTAATCTTCTGATTGATACAGCTGTGGACTTATGAGTACTTGTAGTGTGGAGAGATCTATAGTGATCTAGAAAAACACAGGTTATTGTTTTACATCTTTATCTCCTCTGCATTTCTCTCCTTCTGTGTTTCAAGAAATGTGTAAATACTATCAGAATGACTAATTCAATTTACTTAATGGAATGCTTGTTTTTGTAAATGGCATATTAACTACAGTGTGTCATATCAGATAGAAAAGATATGCAATCCAGATTTTATTTTAAGTTCAATATTACTATGATTTAGAGAGTCTGATTGGCAGTTCTGAAACATGAGAAAAACATTCACCAAAGATTTAAAAAAATATTTCTAAATTCCTCTGTTATTTATTCCATCTGTTCTCTGGGTTGTACATGTATATTTTTTAACATGGTTCTACTTTTATCGATTCTTTGATAGCTTTCTCAGGGAAATACTTAGTAATTTTAATCAATACTCATTCTGTTATTAACAGTTGACCTGTCAAATTTTTTTGACTGTCACTCACTGGAAAAAAGTCCAATTTATGCATCCTTTAAGATTTATAGGCAAGGAATCATTATTATTATGGAGTTTGACCTATATGTTAACTTATATTAAAGTTAATGCACTTTATCATATTTGAAATACGTTTTGCATTACACATATCCTCAGAGAAAATAACAGAATTTCCCTCCTTATTTCAAGGAAAAATTAATTAAACCGACTAATGCTTCTGCTCCCATCCATTACAGAGAAACACATTAGACTTACCTTTTTCCATAAACAACTAGGAAATTGAACAAAATGTATGAAGCAATTACTTGCAGATATTGAATAGTAGGTAGGTCCAGACTATAATCCTTATAAGAAGTAAAGCGAAAGAGCAAAAACTATGCAATATCTCTAGCTTTCTACCAAAAGGAACTTTCCAAACTATGAGACAGGAAGAGAGCACTCAAGCAATCATGGAGATCTCACCAAGTTGAAGAAAGGGAAATGATTTGTGGAGGTTGGTGTAGTGGGATGTGTGGGTCAGAAGAGAAAGCTATGCATAGAATAATCTGATACCTGTGTAGGTATCCTCTCAAGTCTTTGGCTGCATATCTGTGCATATGTGCATATACTGTCACTTCATGAAGCTTCCAATAGATAACCAAAGGCTGGGTAAAGAACAATTTGTCAGGAAGCAGTAAGTTTAACAATCATCAGATCAGAGATCTGGGGAGATGTTTGGATTCCTGTCAGGTAGAGTGGAGACAGTTGTTTGACCAGGACATTCAGGAGAGATTCCAGATGTGTTACTCCTTAGAATTAGGATTAAAGCAGCTTTCCTGGATAGACACAAGAAGCTTAAAAACAACCCAACTTTTTAAAGGAAGTAAAAAACGAAACAACAACTACAAAAACAAACAAACAAAAACCCTGCTATATCAACATAGCATTTCCTGTAATCAATAAAAAATTAAGAGACAGGTAAAGAAATATGAAAGTATGATTTTCCATATCCTGGTAAGATATTTGTACCCAAGTAGCTCTTGAAGTGAAATATTTTTTTGCATCATTAGAATAGCAAAGTTAGTCAAGGATGACATAGCCAAGAAAATAATAACTAGGCAACTTGTGTCTATGCTTTCAGACTTCCATCATCTCCATTCTGGACATTAAAAAAAAAAAAAAGTATCTGAGAAGAAAAACAATACAGATGAATTTTCAATATCAAAGGCGGAGTTGTTCAAACTAGAAGAGAAATCTTGCTAAAAATATTAAAATTAATCAGAAAAGATCCATGGTAGTTCTACACTGCTTGAGTGAAAAATGTTTTATCTTGACTTATTTGTTGCTTATTTAATTATTACCTATGGTGTTTTTTATCACCTATGGTAATAAGTGATTTCAAAATGGCCCTTCATTCCTCCCAAAAAGAAGAGAATCAAGAAGGGAGGCAAATGAACTTAAAGCATATATAAAAAAAGAATTAGAATACAAAAATAAATAAATAATAAACAACCATCATATCACTACATGCCACAAGTGAGCTGGATTATCTCAGGAAAATAGACAACCTTCTGTTTTGCTCACTGATAGTGTGAAAATTTCCTAATAGGTCTGTCTGGATTTGACATCAGGGAAGCATGGTTACTCTTGGTTATGTGGATGTATATGCATATGCATATGTGTATACATACACATATATATGCATATATTTACATAAACGTGGTAAAGCTTTCTTTTATCCTTTTTAATTATTTTGTTATTTCCCATTGAAATATGCTTTTCAGGATACTGAATTTACAACTCAGTTTGTCTGCTTTTCACACAACATCTACCTCCAGAGACCCAGTCCCCTTACTAAAGTTACATGGTCTTCTCTTCCAAAATAAACTAAAAAAATGTATATTTTTAAACTATGATCAATCATATAAAGGGCAGAAAGGATAGAAAGTGGGAAGAAGGGAAGGATATCTTACTAATAGCATTTTGGTAATAAATTTGAAAACTCAGATGAAATAAATAATTTCATAAAAAATACATATAACCAAGACTGATACCTGAATAAGTAGAAAGCTTGTGTTACAGCTATTAAGGAAAATTAAATTAGAATTAAAAAAATGTATCCACGGTTTATGCAGCAGATCCAGTAAGATTAAAGTCTTTGCCTTACAAAATCATCAAATAGTCCTTAAGTTATAGAGAAAAAAGAAAGGAAAGAAAATTTTAAAAATCCTTTTGAAAAGAATTAAAAAATAAAAACTAGCCTAATTATAAAAAAAAGTGCTAAGAAACCGACAACAAAAATCATTTATTCAAATAAAAGACATTTTATATTCAAAGTAATTGCTCAGATATTAAATCTAACTTTCAGCAGAAATAATGAAAACCAGAAAGCAAAGGAATGACATCGCTAAAGTGCTGCAAAGACGTCCAACCTAGAATTCTATATCTAGAAAAACATTTTAAAATTAAAGAAAAACAAATTCATTTTCATTGCAAATAAAAAGAAAACATATTGTCAGTAGACCCACAATTTTTAAGAACTTAAAACAATTTTTCAAACACATGTAATAACAGAAATGCAGAAAGATAAAAGGAAGAACAATAAGAAAAGTAAAGAGTATGTAACTATAAATTACTTATTAACTGTCCAAGGAGTAAACATGTTATATAGGATTTGAAATATATCTAGATTTAAAATGCATGACAAAAACAATATAAGAGGCAGAAAATGAATAGTGTTATAAAGTTGTAGAATTTAGGAAAGTGACGTAGTTAGCTGATATCAGAATGAATGAATTTGCATGTTTTAATCTCTATGAGTTTAAAAAGAACACAAACCATGGAAAAGAAAAAATAAAAATACGTTTGATTAATCAAATAAAAAGTCAAAAAGATAAAAAGAAAGGTTAAATAAAACTATTGCAAATTCAAACACATATAATTATATAAGGGTTTAAATAATACCATTAAAGAACTAATATTATTATTTAAGATTTTAAAATATAACACTTAACTCAAGTTTTTCATGAGACAAATTTGAAACATAAGGACAGAGAAACATTGAAAGCAATAGTATAGCAAAAGTTATCTCATGAAAACAAACACGGAGTCAGATGAAAAAAATATATATTAAGGCAGAGCGCCCTGCTAGAGTGGTGGTTAAGTCTACTGACTCTGGTCAGATGCATCTACATGCATCCCAAGGACCCAGGCTCACATCTTAGGATCTCGAGAAACATCCAAGATGAACAATTAAATAAAAATATATAAAAGCATTTTTCCTCCTTACTGTTCCTGCTTGCCTCTCTTTTTGCTTATCTTCATTTTGTCTGTATTTTTCCTTTAAATATATATGTACATACATATATGTATGTATGTATTTTAAAGCATGAATATTGTCAAAGATTAAAGATATTTTATAATAATGAGTAATTCAATCCATCAGATAGAAGAGGTCTAAATCTGTATTCATTCAACAACATAACTTCAAAATATCTTTTGATAGCTTTGAAACTGGAAAAAAATTAGCAAAATATGTTTAAAAAATAGTTCTATCATCTCAATATCTGATAGAACAAGCAGATAGGAAACATCAGTAAGTATATTGAGGAGCAGCGTAGTAAGACTGAGTTAATCTATGTATGTAGACCATTGCGTCTGCATCCACCAAGTGAACAATACAAAATCTTTGAAGTACACATGGAATATTTATTTAAAATGACCAAATGCTGCCCCATAAAACAAATCTCAATAAATTGTGAAGAATTTAAATAATTTCAGAGTATTTTTTCCACTCATAATGATCAGGCTAGAAATAAATCATAAAAGCTTGAAATTAATAATATGAAGATAACTTGATAAATCCTCCATTACTTGAAATAAATAGCACATTTTAAAATATACTTAAGTGAAGACAAGTGTAAAAGTGATATCACCACAAACTTTAAATTAAATAATGAAGATATAACATCAAATTTTAAAACTTATAAGATACAACTAAAACAGTACTCAGAGTTTATAATCTTCAAAAGTTATACTACAAAAGGCTAAAAATAATCAACAGTCTGATTCATTCCATTCATGAAGCTAAAAAAGCATAAAATTTTCTCTAAAATAATAGAACATAGTGAAGATAATTTAAAATTCAAATTAAAAAATTTAGATGCAATGAACTCTAGTTTTGAAAAAGAAATAAAAATTAAGTCCAAAATTTCTACAAAGCTTGATGTATGCATAAGCCTTCTCAATCAAGTTTCTACGAGAAAACAATCTTAAAGAAAATCATTTGAATACTTTCTCAATTCTTCCAGAATCAATAGTTAGTTCCAGTCTAGGTTCATAGGAGAGAATTTTTACATTACATATTATGAGTGCTCTAGAGCCACAGGACTTAATTCTCTTCCACAAGCCTAACTGAGAAGGGCTAAAGAGAAATGCATCCACGTGTGCACAAGAAGACATGTATTCAGATACACAATGTGCTTTGCTTTTAACAATTAAAACATTTTTTTATAGAAAAATGTATATGAGGATGAGTAAAGTGGTAGCATATCCCACAATGGAATGAATGGTCTAGCTATATATGTGTCCGAATGATAAATTTCAATACTGTAATATTAACTGAAAATTCAAGTTGTAAAAATATATACGGAATAATATATCACATGCAATTTTCAATAATGTGTAAAATAATTGTATATATTATTTTTAGAAAAATATATATAATAAAAGTTTTAAAAGTAATGAATAGGAATAATAAGTGCAAGAATCACTATAGTCCTTATCTCTGGGAAGGAAGACATAGGAAGAAATTTCAACTCTAAGAGTAAAATGTCATTGCGTTATGACTTTATCCATAAAAGGAATTTGCAGATTATTAATTTATACTATGCTAAATAAATGGAGGTTTGTGCTATTATTTTCTGTACTGATCTATTTAACACCTTTTTAATGTTTTAAAAAATAAAGAAAAAATAAGAATTACTGGTTTGACTAAAGAGTAATTGCTCTTTATTTATTACTTAGCCTGTGCCCAATACTGTGTTAAGCACTTTACATGGGTCATCTCGTTTAATTATCATCTCAATCCCGTAAACAATATACCATAATATCCTTCTTATAGATAAAGTAATTAAGGCCAAGATCTTACCCAAATTTCTGATTGATTAGAGTCAGAGTAGTTTCAACTACAAATCACTTTTTCCATGGTGACAAAACAAGCAAAACTCAATTTCATAAAATGATTTTAAATTTTCTGAATTAATTCATTCTTTCAAGTATTCATTTCTACTCATGTCCAAGCACCATACCTTATCAATTCTGTAAACCTGGGCAAGTTTTTCAAAATTTTTTTAACTTCATTACCGATGTATAGATGAAAAAATAATAGCACTTTCCCTTTGGATTGCTGACAGGATTTAAAACATGTAAGTTATTTAGAACAGTGTACAGAACAAGTACTTATTATATTTTGTAACTATATTAACTCATTCACATATTCATTATCTGTTAGCGATCTTACCATTTGCTAAGGACAGAAGTTGACCTTGACAATGCAGTGATGAAGAATGAAACAGGATCCATGCACTCAAGGCATTTCTAATGGGTAAGAGGCTCAAATGAACATTTAAGGACAATAAAATACAGGAATGAGACTCACAGTTAAGTAAGGTCAAAGGGACATGTAAGTGGAATTTCACAGGTGGAGGAAAATAAACTATAAAGAGGGCAAGAATATTTTTTAAAAAATCTGATTGTTGCTTCATGTTGAGTCTGAGAAAATTCACCAGTTTGGGCCTAGCAGACAGGATAGGGGATATAGATAGCACTAGAAGGAGAAAAGCATTTAAGAAGAAGCAAAAGCAAGCACGGAAACAGGCAGCTGACTTGCTTGGTAAATTTGTGGTTTGGGACACAGAGAGATTAGTATGAAGGAAAAACTAGGAAAGATGCTTAGGGACTGGAGTGTGGAGAAACTGATATGCCTCCCTAAACCTGGGCTTTTTAACCTCAAAGAAATGGGAAGATACTGAAAGACTTCAAGAACTGTAAAGAGATTTGCATTTGGAAAAATGACAGTGGCAGCTGAGATTGTACAAAATTGTTATTTTGGATTCATATTTCCATCCCTGACTAAACACTAAAGCCCACAAGGGTACTGATCATCAATTTTGCTCAACAGGATGAGCACCCAACACAGTTTGTAGTAGGGACTCAACCATATTAACTGAATAAGTATATGTGGGAGTTGAGAACAGGTGGAGGATTCTGAAGATCTGAAATTAGCATGGTGGCAGCAGCGTTGAGGGTGGGTTTGAGATGCCGGGCTGTGGATAAAGTGAAGTACCGAGGGATATGTATTATTTGGAAAAGAAGTGGAGGTGTCTGTCTCAGGTGAGTCTATCTGGATGACTATGCCCATGGTGCTTGCTCATGACTGGACTTGGGAAGAACCCAGGAGGAAGCATCCTGCACACACGGGATGTGGATCTCTGCACTGTGATGGGCAAAAGGTTAAATAACATCAAATTTTAAATTCTTCTTTCATAGTCACAATAATAAATAAAAAATGTGAGCAGACATTTGTATCTAGATCATTATTCCCCATAGATATAAAGGTTTTATACATTTATATTTTAAAAGGTTAATGCCAAAATGGTGACCAATATTTAAATAAAAGAAATATTATGGTAATATGGAAGGGATAAATGAATTAAAAACTAAGAAAGATTTGAGAAACCTTGACATAATGAAAGAAATAAAAAAGGAATTAATTATAAATTTGAGATAAAACATGTGAAAGAAACACAGTGAAGAATCCATTTAATATCGCTTTTATATTTAAAACATGATAATGGGGTATTGCTTTAAGTTGGTAGGTGCTGTCACTTTCAGTGGAACAATTTTCCAGGCCTATTCAGTTAAGAGTTCCGAATCCCAGTTAGGATGTTCTCTGCTCAGAGAACCCAGAAAGTGGTATACTGGGAGGAGGAAGCACTGAATTGTCATATTAAGGCAACCCTAAATCCTACTAGATTTTAAACAACTTTAAAATTGAAACCTGAAATGCCGTTTCTCATTAATTGCTAAGATATTAAGGGATTCTTACTATCTCTCGACTAAAAGATTTGATAGGATGTGCCTAGTGGTGACCTTCCATTGAACATTTCTCTAATTTTTTAAGCTATTGGTCAAGCTTTATCTTCTCTTGTTTTATTTAAAAAAATGCATACACATCTACCTTCTCTACAAAGGTCACTCTAATTTTATAAAAGAAAAGCAATTACATTTTCTCTTTTCCAATCCTAACTTCCTCTCTGCCCAGCTCTCAGACAATGGGCATTTAATTCTCCACAAGTTGCAGAATAAATATTGATGGTTCAGTCCTTTTTGCTGTAGGAACAATGTTTTATGTTTTCATCCATTCCTATGGCAGATTATTTATATGTTGTAAAATGGCATGTTGCCATGTCTCTATGTGAGGTTGTGGGAAAAATATGAACATGAGGGATGAAACATAAACAATTGTTTTTTCTCAACCCATGATGACATAGCTGCTTATTAATGTAATGATTTCTGGACAACTACATGTCTGTGCTCATTTTCATTTTGAATACAAGGTAAATAAGCCAGATTTCACAAGCATCATTATTATTTCCTGACATCATTTATTTCATGCACTAAAAGGATTTTATAATTTATTTAAAAGGTGTACTGTGCAGTGAGAAGAGTATGTCTTAAATAATTCCAAGGATCTGCACAGACTGTGTTGATAGAGAATTTATTGCACAGAATAAGAATTCTCCAATGTGTCCCATTAAACTATGAGGTAGCCATGTAAACACCAAGAATTTCTAGCCCCTCAAGATGGAAGTGTCAGCAGACAACCCTTTCACACACCGTGGCTTACACAGGAGATCTGCAGGGAACATTATCTAAGAAAAGTTCAGAAAAAGATGCTCTATAACAGCTGAGAGACACGGTACAGGGCTTTAAACCACAAAGCATGACAATGTGGGTCCCTAAGGACCCCAAATGAAATATCTGTAGTAACACAATTTCTCCCACAGTTTCACATGGAGACATTTGTGAGTAAATGTAATCAAAATTAGCTAAACACCACACAGCCACTCCCTGCAATATTAGAAGCAAGTCACTAAATGGCAGGATGAAGAATCAAGAGCAAAGAATAGCATTCATTCGTTCATTCTTTTCTTCTCCAGAACTTAATTTGAAATATGACCACCCAATGGACGACTTTGTCACTTGGGTTTCCTGTTGGCTGGATTTTAACATGCACCTGGAATTTTAGTGCAGACATGCAAAAAAAATAAAATAAAAAAAAATAACACTAACCCTGGACAAATCTGACCCTGTCTGTAGAACCTTAGGTCTTAGGTGTGCACAGCTTGTGATGCATGATGTAAAAATATTACGAACCCCCCTGAACAACTTGGTGTCTCTTTTCACACATATGAATGGTCTTTTTGTACATTTTATGCTTCAGATTAAAGGTGCATTAGTGATGGTTCTCCCTCAAAACAGAACCATTATGATGTTTGTGTGTGTGTGCGTGTGTGTGTGTGAGAGAGAGAGAGAGAGAGAGAGAGAGAGAGAGAGAGAGAGAGAGAGAGAGAGAGAGAGGAGGAGGAAGAGAAGAAAGTGGGGAGAGGAAAGAAGGGAGGGAGATTTATTTTAAGGATTAACTCATTTGACTGTGGAAGCACAAGTCCAAAATCTACAGGGTAGACAAGTAGGCTGAAAATTCATGAAAATGCTAGAGTCCAAAGCTCATCTTCTTGCTCAGGGAAGATCAGGCTTTGTTTCATCAGAACTTTCAAGTGAATGGATGAGATTCACCCACATAGTGGAGGCAATTTCCTTTACTCAGAGTCTACTGATTTGAATCTCATTGTTATACAAAGAACATATTTCACAGAAACATTCAGAATAACATTTGGCCAAATATGGGTACCATGACCCTGCCATGTTGACATTTAAATTAGCCATCAAATAGGTTATGTTGATTATGTTGTTTGTTGTTGTTTGATTTTTTTGTTTGTTTACTTGTTCGATTGTCCTGAATAATCAATTACTCATACTTTTCAAAAGAAAATCATCTCAAATGATTGAGTGGGTAGATCTTGGAGAAAAATCTAGAGAGACATTTCCTGGAGTTCTAAATTTTGCCCAGTCCTCTGCTTCATCCACTCAAACTCACACCTTCTTCTAACAGAAATACCAGCTTCCCACTTTTTCAGACACAAAACCTAGGACTCAGGCTGGTTAAGTGATCTCCACCTGCTGTGAGTAGAGACCTAAGAATATTACCTCAAGTTTCTGATTTTGCTGTCCCATATGGTACATTATTGATTGTATACAGAAGAGCCTCAAATGTATATTGCAACTAGAATACTTTATACTGCCATTTTGCTTCTCAATTATCTATACTGTGAAGATAGTCAATGTTCAGTAGTCCTAAGCCCTGTGATCAAGATGTTATATGACACAAATGATGACAAAGTTAGTGATACTTGACTGAAAAACCATGAATTCTCATCTGTGTTCTCATCTGTGACTAGAGTAGATATTCATTCATTCATTTTGCTATCTCTTCATTTGTACCAGATGTCACAAGACGTTGGCCTAAAGGCCACATTTGATTTGCAGACATTTTGTTTGAACTCCCCCATCCTCAGTTCTACTATTTTATGTTTATAGTTGCCATCAATTAAAAAAGGCAAGAGCTTTCATATCAAAAAAAAAAAATGTGATTTCCTGCTTTCCTTGAAGATTAAGCCAATTTGGCAACAATAGATCTCAATTCCCACATGGCAAAGGGAGAAGTAGGTACATTCACTGGTATGTAGCGTTTGGCTCTCTTTCACCGCATCGCCCACCCAGCACACTCTGCTCATTTGCTCCCTTCCTGCAGCTTCCCCACACCCTCGACTTACACTCTACTCTGGGGAAAAGGCATTGTGTGGAGGTGGTTCTGAGACTAAGCAGGATAAACAAGTTTCTTCACAATTCAGAATAAAAATGTGTTCAATGGGACCCAGGAATTATGTTGAATCCTTTCTCTTTTTAGGAAATTCTAAGAACCCATGAAACTTCGGAATTGAGGAATGAGGTTAAGGCTCTGCCTCCACTCTGTAAGCTGAACAGTTCCATGCAACCCTTGCTTGGGCACCTCAGGAAACTGCTTTTGTTATAATCCCTAGGAATCTTCTCATTAAATTGAATCCAGTTATGATCCCTCCCACTCCCTAAAAAATTCGTCACATTCATTGGTTCTATTTCCAGTTTAATGCCAGGGACGTGCTTCCCCTCACAACTTCAAATATTGAGGGAAAACTCTTGCACCTCCTCTAACGACATAATGCTTCTTACAAAAAAACAGTGTGTTTCCCATGGCAGGATGTGCAGGGTTTCAAAGCTGTGTGATATGGGAAGAGAAATACCGCTGTATAAGAAGGATCAAAGTTACCTAAACCTAAAGAGATCCTCATTGATAGTATTACATTTTAAGAACATGAAAGTTCTGATGATAGAAGATAATCTCCCAAACTCACAAGACCATTTCCCTGAGGGGTCTACACACCACGATGTTTTAGTGGACAGAGTGTGTGCATGACCCTCTGACCTACATTAATGTCCTAGAAGTTTTCAGCTTCACATAGTGTATGTATAAAGACAACTGCTATACGTATGATACTCAACAGACAGAATGAGCATCAGAAACATCCCAGGTCAGATTAGGACAAGTGAAAATGTCTACAGGGCAGGAGGTGAAGATTAGAGAAGTTAAAAGGGTAAGAAGATAGTTACTATCCTTTCATGTATATAATTTCACATGTGATAAATATGTGTCTAGTTTTTAATATATAGTTACTATTCATATACTCTTTGAAAGTTAAAAATCTATGGAAAATATAGTGATCCTTAACATGCATGTGCAATTGAAATCTCTATTAGAACATATTATAAGAGCTAATAATATACCAATACTGGAATTTTGATTAAAGAAGCATTTTGAAATATACAATGAATGAGCAAAAGTTTCTGTCTACATGGAATGAAAACATCAGAGGAAAGTCTCTCGGGTTCAAGTTTGGTGACTATAACTTCTCCCTTTCAGAAAGATTCTCTTCTGACTACTGCTGTAAGCAAATATCAAAGGCAATTTAAGGATGAAAAACATAGAAGTTACCTGAGTTATGCAGAAGAGTTAAGGCACTAAGTTTCCTGAGTATAGTGTAGTTTCCAAACTATAGTGTTGGCTTCTAGGATCTATCAAACACACAGTAAACAAGTATGGTTCTAGAACTTTCATTTTTATGGCAATTTCCCCCAGCACCAATTTTTAACAGACCGTCTATGAGCTTAAGAGATGTCAAGAACATGCCTAAGGTCACACAACCAGTAAATGACAAAGTCAGAATTGCATGTCAACATGGTCTGACAGTCAGGAACTGTGGTCTTTAATTGTCTTCACAACTGCTTAGAACAGATGACTCATTTCTGGGACATTTATTGTGCTGTTGTAGAAACAGACTCAGGAATGCTGGCATAATATAAACCTCAGTTTCCAGGATCCACAAAGGAAGTCTAAGAATAAGGTAAATATGAGAAGAAAGAGGAAGAGCAGCTGGCCAACTCCAGGGAGTGATGCTCACTCACCCTGCTTTCTATGTAACAGGCAGGTTATGTAATGCAATGGTCCTGACTCAGATATGGATGCTGATGACATCACTTAGACACTGAATCAAATCCCTCTAAAAACAGTTCTAATCTTATACCTAGTAAATAATGAGAATTAATAGATTTTCTGTTTTGCTTAAGCTTGGTCATAAAATACACTCAATTTATACATTTACTTAGACTCTCCTAAACACTAAACAAAGTAATGGATGAAAAGTCTCTAGCACGTGTTGAAAATGCAATAGGCAGTTTAATGTTCACTCTAATCCTCTCCAAACTGTTTTTACTTCATTAAATCCCCACTTAGATTGGACATTATACATTAAAGCTATTAGTAATTTCAGCAAATGTGATTAAGTCAGCTAATTATCATTTTTCCTCTGACAGTATGGGAGTTCTTCGTCCTCTTCTGCTGTCTTCTGCTCAGTTGCAGAAGAGAGAGACAGAGAGAGCAAGAGAGAGAGAGACAGAGAAGGAAGGAAGGAAGGAAGGAAGGAAGGAAGGAAGGAAGGAAGGAAGGAAGGAAGGAAGGAAGGAAGGAAGGAAGGAAATTAAAAAACAAGTCCAGAAAATCTCTAACTATATCCACACCCTTTTTCTCCCATCTGACTTTTAACTATGTTGGAAATGTGAACTAGGACTTCTAGAATAAAGCATTCATTTTACTACACTAATTTGCATTATTTGACTAAAAATAGCATAAACTAAATGTAAAGTATTTCAATTTGTTTAAAAGGTGATTTACTGGATCACAGAATCAAAGCATGGAAAGGAAAAATAACACATCCCCAAGTTTGATGGGAAAAATGTCTCCAGGAACCTGGGACTTAAACAAGGTAAACCATCCTCTATCTCTAGCTTAAGCTCTTTCCCCATCTCTTCCACTCCACTTCTAACCATTTCTCATCTTGACTGCTGTCTTTATTGACTTCATTCTTTCTGATATATTCTGTTTCTAGGGGTCTGGCATTTTGAAGTCAAATCTTCGCAGGGACAAGGGGAAATAAAGAACTCTTGTTTCTCAAGTGTTCAAGGTCAGGCAGAGTAACATCCAGCCTAGATGATAGTGTGATGAAATCACAAGAAGACAGCGGTAAGGACATAGCCTTTATTATACTCACAACAGGTGATCCTGATGGTAGCAGGCCAGGAAGAAACCCACTTCCTAATGGCCAATCAGCATGTTTCATCTACTGATAGTGACTGGTTGGGTAAGTTACCACAGGTTATGGTGCTGCCAGCAAGGAGGGAGGTTCTTTTAAAGGAGATATCAGCGGAGGGAGGGTAGTGAGTGGGCAGGAACAAAAAGTAGCAGAGTAGGCAAGGACAGCAAAATTCCAAGGCAGGACATCTTTGCTAGAATCAATGTGGGTGAAGGCAGTTGTCATACAGAAATTTTATCTTGTTACATTCAAGTCCATGCTCAGTGCCAAGCAGCTGTGGAGCCCATTCTTCAAGGGGGGCAGCGGGGGATGGGTCATGTTCTCACACTGCAACTCTCCTTCTCAGTTTCAGCAAAGAGCCCTGATTACGTGAGGTTCAAAGAAGGGTCTCTGATTCCCAATTCTTGAAAAATCACATTAGGTAGAGGAGGATCAGGTCTTCAGAGAATATGGATGTTGCTAATAAAGAAAAAAGAAGAGATGTTTTCTGGAAACAACCATTTTTAACTCCATCTACTTTCCTTTCTGAGACTGGAACAGGTTTTAGGTGGCCAGCACCATGAACTCTGTCTCCAGCTGGCCCCGTCATGGTTCAAGTTACAAAGTCAAAATTGTCTTCTAAGCATTATTAAGAGAGAGAGACTTCCTAAAACCTCAGAACTCAAAAGATAAAAGATCCTCATAAAGATAAAAAGATGCATTTCTATTACTGTTCTTGCCAAGGTTTTGCTTCTAATTGTCTTCCTAGAAGTCCTAGAAAATGAAATTTTTTTATCAAAAAGAATGTTTTCCAAACCTCTACCCCGATAAGGAAAATCATTCCATTGCGTCCCAATCTCAGTAGTCTGCATATCTCACTTTTGTATTTGTTGAGCTGTTTTTCTCTCTCTGGGTTCTGACTCCGCATCCCTGACCCCTTGTAGCTAAGACCCTCCCTGGAGGAAACTGAAGTGAGTAGGGTACCCAAAGAAGTCCAGTGGAGTTTGGCCACAGTGATATCTGTTAGACATCACTGGAAGGCACCACTATTCTTGACAGCCATTGTCAGTTCATTTGAACTGTGCGCAGAGTAGTGGACAAGGAAATATGTCATGTAGCACAAACACATTGTACACTAGCTTTTCAATACAGTTCAAAAGGAAGATATTTTTGAATGAAATATTCAAGAAGATTATATGTCAAGCCAATGTAGAAACATGACTATGTTTCTTTCTAGTATATTCTTAAATACAGAAAAACTTTGAAAAAACAAAAAATACTTATAATCTACCACTTCAGCACAACTACTTTAATTCTTAAAGGTGTTCATTTAGTCTTAGACATTGATTTTAGGTTGCCATAACAATTACCCTTGATACCCTTTAATTTTATTTAAAACCAATCTTAGAAAAACTTTTTTTCTGAAAACTCACAGGACTTTATCAAATAGTAATGCATAGTGGCAATCATATTTCCACCTCTTGTCTGTGTTAGGATGAAGGTGAAGACATAACTAATCTTCACAATTCCCATATGCAGGCAAAAAGACTGGGAAAAATATATCGAAGAAAAGATGCAAGTCAGATGTCAGCAGGAAGATTTTCTTTCACCCAAGACTGTTTTTTTCAAAGAGGCATATTATCATATAATCATCAGTGTCGTTTACAAGTGTGTGTAAGGCAATAGAGGTCTCTTCCTGCCATCTCTAAAGTTGTCAAGAAAAGGATTGTAATTAGATGAGATGATATTGATTGTGCCTAGTCTGAAAGCTGAATAAGCAATTAAAAGTTTGAACAATATAGAGGACCACTTATTTCTATTCTAAGGGAAAGTTCTGGGTAGAAATGGTACCATGTTCCTGCAACCTATGTGGTTATCTATCATAAAGACCTTCTCCCTGAATAAGGACTAACAACTTTGACCACTAGCATTACCATTCAGTCATCTCTGCCCATCATTTCCTCCCTACCTGCAAGGACTCAGTGATTTGCCTCAGAGTTACATGTTTGTTAGTGCATGAGATATTGAAGCTCAAACTCATCCATCAACCAACACTGAGCTCCCTAACTTCCCCATCAAAGTGATTGGCTCTTCCCCCATTGGAGCAATCCCATATATGACAGTGCCATTGTTCAAATTCCTCAGACCAAGTCCTATAATCACTCTTAATTTCTCTTTCCTTTTCAAAAAGCAAATCTACTTGACCCAATCTAAAAAAAATATCAGAATTTCCACTTCTCACCACCTTTGCTCGACTTCTCTGGTTCGGAATGATAGGAATAGCCTCCTAACTTGTATCTCTGCTTCCACCTTTATCCCTGTTCCTTCCCACTCCAGTAAAGCTTTTTCTCAATACAGAATTCAAAACCTAAGTCAGATTATTTCCACTCTTCTGCCCCAAATCTTCCATGGTTCCCCATCTCATCCAGAATAAAAGCCAAAATCCTTTCAGAGGTCTTCAAGACCTTATTATCTTTTCCCCATATCTCTCTGACTTACCTTCTACTACTATGTCATTTCTGGAGACACTTCAGACACACTGGCTTCTTGGCTTTTCCTTAAGAGAACAGACATATTCCTGTCTCAGGTATGTCACAATCACCGTTTCTTTGGTTGAGTCTCTGACCTCAGATATTTGGATGCATCCCTCCCTCATGTCCTTTAGGTCTTTGCTGAAATACCACCTTCTCTATCCGTTCAATTAAAATCACAGCTCCCTAGCCCCTTCTTTAATTTTTTTTTCCATAACACCTAAAATCACTTGACATACAACTTAGTTTAATTATTTATAATCTGTTATTTTCTCCTACTAGAATATAAATTTCATGAAGGCAGATATATTTTCTGTTTTGTTGACTGCTGTATCCTCAGTTCTTGGTGTTTGTTAGTAATAAATATATTTTAAGATAATGGATTATTCATTGGCTAGACAGAAGAAGAGATGGGCAGGTAGATAATTGAGTGACTGAATTAATGATGATAGTAGCTCATTTCATTTTTTGTGAGTAACTTATCAGTCATTTCAGAAAAATATAAGTTCTACATAGAATATAAATATTATATAGTATAAGCTATGAAATACATATATATAAAGTTTTCATTTATAAATATAAAAAAAGTAAATCATGCAAATAACCCATGCAAATTTCAGGGCTAGTAAGTATGAGAGTTGGTCTATGCACTAGGCTGTCTGACAAATGAGTCAGTGTTCTATCCATGCTGCTATTTTCAAAAGTCCTCCTAGATTAAACTACAAATTTATAAGAGTATTAAGATGAAATGGCTTGGGTGAATAATCACATCTTCATGCATATCAACTATAAGCAAGCATAATAGAAAAATTCAGGAAAAATTTTTTACCCTAATCAGTATCAAGTCACAAAACAAATTAAATTCTAGCCAGTTAACCAAAACAAAAGAGAAAGAGACAGAAAAAAATACACATTAAGGGACAAACGTTCTTGTTTGGCCTTCTATAGTGAGGAAAATTAAACACATTTTCAACATTTTATCTTGCCCTGTAAGGTTGGAGAGTATGTGCAACCAAGTGTTTTCTTTCCCCATTTCTGATCAATACTATTTCATGGCCTTAAAGGATTAGTAGATATTACAATCGATTCCTCAGAGATACAACTATTGAAGCAAAAGAAGTTAACATGTTTGTGATGCAGATGGCTGTCTGAAAAGAGGTGGTCTTAAAGAGAATACATCAGATTTTATCGTTCCTTGATAGAATGTCATTCTTTTGGGGGTAAAAGGGAGGGAATATAGTGGTTAAAATACTTTGCTTTGTCTCTTTGAACATAAAGTCAAGGACACATGGCCAGGATGCCTGTAGTTTACATTTGGATCGGAATGATGGCCCCATCCCACCAAGCCCCGACATTAGTCACTCCAGTTCTACAAGTGGCGACCTGTCCTTTCTCTCTGCACAGTAGCTTCTCGAGTCACATACACGGAGGCTGACAATCAGTGAATTTGTCCTTACAGGGAAGAAAGATAAAAATGATTATGTGATTTCTGTTTCAAAACCAGGAGGAATGAACATGAGAGATTTTTTCCACTTTTTAAAAATCAACATATAACTAAATCAATATAGTGCATGGAACAAATGGGAGGGACTAAACTAGTATAATGAAGTGATTACTATTTCAAAGCCAGGGAGAGGGAGGGTGCCAGAAAGTAAATATATGGGGTCAATGTTATTTTTCCCGCCCTTTTTTTTTATATTCCATAACTGGTATTGGGAATAAACACAACTGAGGAGAATTGAGCAAGTATATGAACAGTATTATTTTCAAAATGTGAGCAAATAACCAAAAGCAAGAGTATACAAAATACGGCATCTCTTAGATCCATACTCTAGGACACTTGGTTTAGTTTGCTCTTAGACAATTACACTGATTTATCCATATGCAAATATTATGACTTTGTAGACTTTCTTAATAATTGCTGTTTTATTTTCCATCCCTCTCCCTCCTCCTACATATATATATATATATATATATATATATATATATATATATATACCTTTGTTGCAGGTGTTTCTCCTTTCTCCCATCACTTACATTTCCTCAAAGATTGAATTCACAGATCTTGTTTAACTAATTTCTTGTTTAACTAACTCTTCAGTCATATAGAAGAATCTTTTCTACAGACAGCTGTTCTTATAATTGTGATAAGGATATCATATCTTAGGGCTAATTATCCAAGCATTAGTATAACTTCTTAACATTTTCTAAATGTTCTCCATCACTTTACGTATAGACAACTTAGTTGTCAGTCTACTGTTATTACCTGTTACTTTTTGGGATTTTGCCAAATCAATGAAGGAGAAAATGCTTATTTACATGAGATCTCTCCACTAGAAAGTCATTGTATTACTGGAAATTATCAAAGTTTTCCTTGGTTCTCAAACTACCTACTTTCCTTCACTTCCTCACTTCCAAATTCCTATTTCTCATTGATTATTAATAGAGGAAACATGTACCTTCTCAGGAGGGAAAAAGAATAAAGAGCTGTCACCCATATTATCATTACTTATATTTTGATATTGTAGCTTAAAGTGAGAAATTGTGTGGTGAATGGGAAATGGATTGAGTTTAGATATGAGTTCTAGAGTCGGATATGCCACTATCTAGCCCTACAACCTTAGCAAACCATTAATCTGTTATAGCTCTCCCTGGGACAAACCAAGCGAGCTCTCTTTGGAAGTATATTAGGCAGATTTATTACGCGCAAGGATCCTTCCCTGAAGGCTGAGCATGGGCTTCAGGTTAGGGTAACTTATATAAGTTAGAGTAAGCTTGGGAAGAAAGAGATGTAAATTAGAGTGGGGGGTTTCAAGTGTGGGAAGTTCTTTGTCTATTGGTGGCTTCACTTGCCTGTAGCATTCCAGTAATCTTACATCACAGGATGTTTTATGGCTCTGCTAGCTCAAGCGGTTTTTTAATGACTGCTTTCATGGCTATCGGGAAACGACAGACAGGCCTTTTTCCCTCACAAATCTACAGGCCTTCATTTTTGCAAAAGAAAACTGAAGGGTTTGAACCAGGTCAGTTTTTCAAGCAGTATTTCTTATAGAAAAGCAGTTTTATGTAATAAGAATATTTTTAATTTCAAATCTCACTTCATTCAAGTAAGATTTGCTGAATGTCTACTATACACTATGAAAATAAGCAGAATAAATGAACTTTAATGCAGTGTAAAAATGTGGCAGAAAATACAGAAGATGGGGGAAATATAATGACAAAATAAAATACTAAATAACTAAAATGAGAGAAAAGACAGGCCAGGACAATATTTGATAAGACGATATATGGAAATTATGAAGGACTAATTAGAGACGGCAATACAGATTTAAGAAACCTACTACATCCCAAAATAGAATAAATTAAAAGAAATTCAGAGCTATATAAATTAAAATTAAACTGCTGAAAATCAACTAGGAGAAAAAAAGTTAAAGAAACCAAAAAGAAATCATAAAGGAATAAGTGAGACAGCTGATTTCTCAGCATATCAATGGAGTCTTCATAATAGTGGAATGAAACCTCCAAACATTAAAAGAAAATGACTGCCAATCTAAAAATATATATTCTGTACAAACCTTTCAAGAATGGAGTAAGATTAAAGACATTTTTAGAACTAATAGCTCATCACTAGTATACCCTCATAAAAGATCATCTAAAGGAGGCATTTCAGGCAGGTATAAAAGCTAATTGCTATGTAATATCTAAGATTCAGGATGGAAGAAAGTAAACTGTTATTAATAACACTGATTGCATAAAGCAATAATAACAACAATGTCTTTTTTTAAGTCAACTTAGAAACACCACACAATGACAATTCGAGAGGATAAAAAAATTAAACTTTGAAAATAACTTGCATTACTAAGAGGAGTGTCAAGTTTTGATTAATTTGACTTTGATAATTTAAGTATATTTGGTAAAATTCCTAGGATAAACAGTAAAAAAAAAAAAATGGCACATGTACCTTCTAAATTATTATAAGGATAAATAGAAGATAAAAATTACCCATTCAGTTGACAATAAAAGGAAAGATCCAAGAGAAAAACAATCCCAGAACAATCCCTGAATTTGTAGAGAGTTTGTAGAGTTTCTGCATTCATGAAGGAAAGGGTAGATAAACGTACATGTTGAAATTCCTATGCTGAGAATACCAGGTAAGAAGAAACCAGTTTCTAGACACTGCCAAATTGACAGGTTGTGATTTGGAAATAAATGGATTAATGAGGTTGCTAAAATGATAAACATTAGTATTAGCTGTAAAACTTATGCAGTCCCTTTGTAATCTCACCTGAGAATTCTCCTTCCCATATCCACCAAATCGTTCCCCCTTAAGGGGAGCCTGCTGAAAAGACATCTGCATTCCACAGCTCTGAGCTATGTTTGGTGGTACCCCAGGATTTCCCCATTCCCCACATGTTTATGCAAAAGTCATTCTAATTTTTCACTTCATTTCAGTATTTCTGAATGCTACTTACCACGTAAGATTGCATTTTCAGACTGCCTTGATCAGTAAAGGATTTTCAGTTGTGCTGGCCCCTCTCGCTACTAGCTCCCTAGGCGGAACAGCTGCAGAGCTTAATCTAGCTTTTGGTAATGAATGCATTCATCTTATTTGTATGCAACTCAGGCAGACTAACCCCAACTTTAAAGGAAAATGAATGCTGATCTTTTTAAAGAGAGTGGATACAGAGCAGTCTGATCCCCGAGAGGCTCCAAGAGATGGAAGTTGTTCAAGTCTCACCCCCAGGGCCTTACAAGGGTAAAGCCACACAATCAGGAAGCGATTGGACCATCCTGTCAATCAAAGATGCTGCAGCAAATCTCGCTCATTCAGACTGATTAGCCAGACGGACATATCTTAAGACTAAAATGAACACTACTGAAAATCAGCAGCCTTACGTGGGCTCTTTCTCTTTTTAAGCCTCAATTTACTCATCTGTGAATTAGGATGAGTTCAAAAATAATCATCTGCAATCCTGGTTCTCACACCTTAGTATGAGAGCTTGTCAAAACAAAAATTGCTGGGCTCCCCACCCCCTTTTCTGAGATGGTAGTTCTCAGGTAGACCTCAAGAATGTAGCTTTCCACCAAAATCCCAGATGCTGTTGCTGCTGCTGTAGAGACCACACGAGGGAAACACCAACCCTTTTTGCTTTACTATCACACTCTAATCTACTGCAAAATTCAAATTATGCAAATGCTTACTTTAATATTTAGTTTACATAGAAAATAGCTTGCTATTTTTTAATGGTCAAATGTATTATCAGGCAATATTTTACATAAGAATCATTTTTAATTATTCTAATTACTTGCTTTTGATAGACCTTTGACTCAGTTTATTTTTCTCTATAACTGAGTATGTAATATGCAAAATCAATCCATCAAACATGCTGTAAAAGTAGCCATTTATGGTTCATGGGCACCAGCAAAAACTGTTCAATTTTAAAAATATACTTGCTTGACCAGTTCCTTATTTCCAGATGTATTTATTCCTTTGGATGAAGACCGAATTTCTATTAAAATGTAAATGTCCCAGAATATAGTAAAAAAAAAAAATTAAACCTTATCAGTCAATTACATATTCTGCAAATGATTTTATCAAATTATTTCACAAACCACCAATTTGATAGAAGGGAGATGAGGCATAGGCATGATTCTCGAGGGAAAGAGGTGTGGCCTCATATAGCAAGAAAAAATTGATCCACCAACTTGCCTGGGTCTGGGCTCCTCTGTACCATTTATCAAGACTTTCTCCACAATGGGCAAAGCCAGGTCCAGAGGTCTTGAGTTAAAGGTTATAGATTACAAATGAATAAAGCTCCCTAGATTCAGATTCATCTAATAAAACATGGTATCGTTCAAACTCATGCAGTTTTCAAGATGTGTCACTGGTGTCAGATACATGACAGAGCATGATATCATGCCATCTGAGCCAGCCACCTACCATTTGGTGGAAATGCTCAGACAAAAGAAACTTACATAAGACCTGACCATTCTCTGTGGCACAGAAAGCAGTTGAACATTTCAGATCCCTAGGACTAGGCTTAAAGGAGAAGCAGCAGAATGAAATTTAGTAGCTGTGTATTCTTATTGCTTATTACTTGTTTCTTCCTAACTGGAAAGTATTAGAACTCCCACAATCTGAAATATTTTAGAGTAGCACATGCTTTTGAACCCCGGATGCTCTCTATGTTACAAGCAAGGCAAATTAGTGAAAAGAAACAAGCAAAATAATGAAAAACATGAGTTTTATTAAGATAACATCACAAAAGTCAGCCTAAGTATCACTAACAAATAGGGTATTCTCTGCAGTCTTATTATGACATTGTATCCACTTAGCATGTAACCAATTCAAGGTATATTTCCAAGATAACAAAATGAGCAGATATTTAATTTGATTTCAGTAAATATGGGTAAGAATCCCTGCTGCTCCCTAACTACTCTAAAATTAGATGCCGGTCACACAATCCTGAGAAGAAGCATGTTTTTAACTCTGCATAACAAAGCCTTTGGGTTAAGGTAGAGGGACTCATTCTGCCGGCTGCCATTTTGCTTTTGTACACAAATATGAAAACTGTGGTATGATATGAAAACTATAGGGTTACAAATGCCAATTATTTCCTCCAACTATGCAAGTTCTCTGGAACTGGACTGCCAGTTTAAATCACAGCTCTGCCACTTAAGACTGCAACTTTGGGAAACGTACCTAAATCCTCAGTGTCTACTTCAACTGTAAAATGAGGTAACAACAGCATTTTAGTGCTATTTGTGTTATTAGTGCTATTAGTGCTAATTGTGTTATTTTGAGGATTAAATGATTAAAAGACTAAAACATGTAAAGCAATTAAAACAGTGCCTGATGCAGAATAATTGCTAAGTATTAAAATGTATGGTCTTCTCCCTTTCTTTTGCAAGTCTTTCCATGTTAATGGATGTGTGGATGGGCTCCCCTCAGAAACAAAAATCCTCTTTCAAAGAGAACCACTCATTCAAAGAGAAAAGTCTTTTCTTTAAAAAAATATCGGCACACAAGGGGACACAAAAAAGAATGGACAAAAATGGAAAACAGCCAGAAATTGACTATTCCCCAGAGCCCGCACAGGATGCCTTCAGAGGTCTTGCAAAAGTCAGCTTGACAATGGAATTTTATGCAGCTGCTTAAAAAAGGTAAAATTGTGCTCCTTGCAACAACCTGGAGGTGGAACTGGAGGTGATTATGCTAGGAGAAATAAGACAGAAGGAAAAAGAGAAATATAGGAGGGTTTCACTCATATGCGGAATATAAAGAAACAAAGCAAATGAACAGACAAATCTCAACAAAATTGACAGGATGCAGGACTGTGGCTACCAGGGGAGAGAAGGAAGGAGAAAACGAAGCGGTGGTAAAGGGCACTGGAACTCTGGTGGTGGGTGTGGTGTGAAAAACTATACATAGACTGGTTTCTAGTTCAATATGCTAAAATGAATATAACAATGAAAACAAAGAAAATAATACAGCACTTTTTAAAAAAGACAGTTTGAGCCCCATTCAGGTTCCTATGGGTCGTCCATGTTACAAAATACTGATGGGGTGCCCGTGTGTTGTCCCAGGTGCCGCATCACACTACTCATTTGGAAGGGAAAGTCATTTCCTCAGGAGCCTCCGTGGTGCCACTTGGCAGAAGTCACACTAGAGCCAACAGTGCTATTCTTCCCCCTAGGCCACTGTGTACTTTTTAAAAAATATGTTTAGTTTCAATAGTCAACACATGTTTACACTTTATTAATAAGAATAGTGACACGCAATTTAGTGTTCTGGGTAATTTCATCATAGCTTCTCGGCTACAAGTGTTTTTGCTGAATAATTACTTGGTCATAAAACAGTTTTGCCATTAAAGCTGTCAACCATAACTGGTTGACAATTGATTTCAAGCTTGGTTTCAACAGACACAGACCTCCTTTTTTTGTTATTATATGAAACTTAGCCCTCAAAATGGTCTATACAGTCACAAGTAGACATGGAGGTCTTAAAACAACAGGTGATAAAAGCCATGTATATCAACTTGATAGAAAATACAGTGATAAAACTAGAGGTGTGAAATAAAAGTACAAAACCAGTACCTACTATCCAAGAAAACGATAATATACTCATTTGCAAACTGAGCATAGTCATTATTCCACCAAGAGTTCACCAATACATGGCAAATATAAAAAAGATTTTGTTGTATCAAGAACTTATTTCTAGCTAATTAATTTACATATTAACCAAACTGTTAACCAGTCATTTAATTTTTATGAAAAAATTACCTTGTGGCCAATTATTCACTAAAATATTTTTGGCAAAGTGAATCTTCCATACAAGGCAGTTTACTAATGGCCCTGTCCGCCTCGCTGCTTTTTCCCAGTATTAACACTATTCTAAATTTTGAAAATGAAGGCTCTGCAAAGTTAAGTACCTTTCCTAAGGTAGGTAGCAGGTCTGGGGTGTGACCACAAGTTCAGCTGACTCCAAAGGCCATGCTTTTCCCTCAGATGATGGTTCCTTCCATCTGGTGCAGAGATGGAAGATTGCTAAGGACCTCACTGTCGACTTCAGCTGTGTTCTTTGGGAAGCATTTTGTGTGGTCACTGATTGATCTACAGTGCTCCCCACTGAGATAGGTATCTACATACCTCTAATTGCAGTCCAAACTATCCCTGGGCTCAAACTGGAGAGGAATCTCCTTCTATCTGCTCTTGAGAACGATTGGAAGCATCCTTACTGGTGATACTAAAGCAGACGTTAGGAGTCAGCTGGACCCAGGTTCAGTTACTGCCTCTGAGCAAAGCTGCATAGTCTAAGCTCTCAGCTCTAAAAATGAGAATATGGTTACCTGGTAGATTTCGTGATGAGAATAACATGCAATCATCTATGTCAGTGCTGGGTTCAGAGCCTGGTACAGAGAAGCTGCTCCTTAAACCGAGAGTAAGAGTAACAGCCACATGCCAGCCAGTAGGAGATGAGTGAACAGAGGAACCCCAAAAGATACGGGAGATTTGTCATTCACGATCTTTCCTCCCAACTGACTGGCTTTCCCAGTTGTTCCTGTTTGCTCTGAAACTTCATCAACTTGTTCAACAGGGTTAACAAATTTAAGAGGAAATGTTAAAGGAAAATAGCATTCTTACTAAGCATTTCTCTATTCATAATGTTCACACATTTACCATACACTTATTGATCACAAGTACTGATTTGTGGGCATATGTAGATGTTTAGTCTCATTTTATATATATTACATACATAATGTCTGTCTATTATGATATATATAATTTACATCTTTGTGTCTATGTATTTATGTATATACATGTATGTTATGTATGTATACATTCATATACGTACTCAGGAGTACATAATTTTCAAAGGTTTCTTTAATGTCAAGACCTATTCTTAGGAACGTACGCAGACTTGGATTTTAAAGAAACTTACCTCTCTCAGAGTTAGAATTAAAGCAACCGGGCCCTCCTTTTTTGAATTCACTTGTCTCTTTATTATCTCCTCAGGCTGAACTTACTTTCTAAGGTCACGCAATCTTGTTGAATCAGCTCAATTTGTTCATTTAAAATCTTCCCATCTTTTCCACTGATGTGAGTTTAAGTGAGAGCAATTCAGACCCTGTAAGTTGGTGATGTCCTCGGGTCCTCCGGGCTCAAGATCACTGCTGACCCTCTCAACCTACTCCACCCACCTAGCTTTTCTGGGAATGTTAATGATCAGCCCCTTAATGCTTTCTACCTATGTGTAACTCTCCTGAGTCAGTATTGGCCTTAGAATGGCTGGGGCTTACATTAAAATTCAGGCCTGAAATAGTCCACCTGCTGGTATAACTAATGTCCATTTACCTCACCTGAAATCCTACAGTTGTGAAAAGGCCGAGAGAAAGCTTCAGTTCATTCAGAGTGTTAGCTCAAGCCCTCTCGGGCAGTTCACATTATCTCATGAAACCTACTGTAAAACCAAAGACCATGCCAAGGCCACAGAATTTGTTTTCACTAAAATTGTCTCCTGAACTACAAAGCACTGTAGTGTTAAAATACAGGGTCTTGAATTATTTTACATTAGAATTTTTCTGCTCACAATAATTGAGCTGTTCAAACTCTCACTCCACCTTCCTTGTCTCCACATCTCCTAAGTGTTATAGCTTATAAAATACACACATAATTTTTGTGTTTGCAGATCCATATCTGAGGAAAAATTTAAACAGAAAAATATCAGGAATAAGAAGAAACAATCCTACAATATTAACTATTAGAAAAAAATAGTGTTACCCATTGAAAATATTTTGCTCTGTAAAATAAAAAGCGGTCATGTGACAATCTTCTTTAAACATCCTCTCCCCATCTAGAGATACCCTTTAGTGTGAATTGCATATGTATACTTCAGGTCTATTTTTCATACTTTAAAATTCCTTTGTGTCCATTTAAATATAACATACTATGTAACCTTTTTAAAAAAACTTTACATACATGATATGCTATATCATTCTGCAAGTTATTATCATCAATATATGTTCTGATGATATGTACATATAGAGATCTAGTTAATTCTTTTTAATTGATAAAGTTTATAGAATAAGTTAGCATATGAGAAATAAACTTACCTATTTACCTAGTTACACCAGAGGCTAGGAAATTCTAACCACAATAGTCACATAACATAGCCTTTGGGGGGAAAAAACGTTTATACTTCATGAGTGTTCACCATGCCCTACACTGAACTAGACAAATTGAAGTCATGAAAGGGTCCCTGCTCATGCCCAATTCACAAATGAGTGGGGAATGCAAATTTAATCCTTGAAATAATCACAAAATAATGGAGTGGATCCTTAAGGGGAGTATTTTGAAGTAAAAATTTAAATCTCTCCAGAGATTATTGTGAATAGGCATAGTCAGAGATGTCTTCCTGGAAGAGATGGTAGACAGACAATGAAAGATGGGAATATTCAAATATCATGAAGAAATAGAATAGGAATGGCATTATGTATTGGAAACATTATGAAAAGAGGTGTGTAGGATGGAATTTATATGGAATATACAGTGTAGGTAACGCTGAATAAATGGAAGCAAAGTCATTGAAAGAACGGAAAAGAAATCCTAGAGCTGGAAGATAGAGCTATGCTTCATGGTAACCAGGATGGAGCCTTTTAAGGATGTTCACTTCAAATTATATCTAACAGCTCTGTCTGTATCTCCCAGAATGTTCCTAGTCTTCTCATACCCCCGTAACTTTGAATGCACTGTTCCCTCATCCAGGAATGCCTGTTCTGACCCCTTTTCTTCATTGTTCGGCTTTCCTCTCCGCCTACCTACCCAGGAAGTCTCCCTTGACTCATGCTCCCCACCCACAACTATGTTCCCCCTCCGCATACTCATATAGTATTTTGAGCTTCCTTTGAGTATGCATTTGTCAAACTGGATTGGACATATGTCTAGTGATCTTTTACATCAAATTGGAAACTTGTTGGGAAGAAGAATTTTGACATATTTATCGTTTTACCCCAGAATATAGCACAGTACCTTTTTCATAGGTAAACTTAATGAATATTTAGAGCTGTACCTTAATTAATTATTAATCAAAGACTTGTTTATATTCACATAAATTTACATATGTTCAATATTTGTACATAAATATTGCATACGTAGACTGAAAAATCATTATTTTGATGCCTCTTGACTTGTAGAAATATTCCCATGAGAAAAAACAAATTGTAACTGGTAGCAACTTAAAAGAACTGTCATAATACATGAAATTAGCGATGTCAATTATGAAAGGTAAGTCAAAGTTCTATTTGTTCTGCAACCATGCAAACTCAAAACCTTTCATCTACAGAAAAGAAAAACTGTACGCTTTGATATAACTGCCTATGACACTTCAATCATGCCATCTCCAAATGGATGTACCTTTAAAAAGAAGAAATCATTTGAAATTTTCCATATAAAGTTCTACTAGTAAAAACAATCATTTTTCCATTATTCGTTTATTAAAAAAATATGTTCTGAGTGTAGACCCCAGGGATGTTGAGCGAGTGAACAAGCCAGATGTCCCTATTCTTATGGAGCTTGTAGTCAAATGGATGGCAGATAGAAAAACAAAAATAGCAAGTCAAATAAACAAATGAAATCTTTGCAGAGTATAGAAAGTACATGCAGAAACAAGAAACCAACGAAGAAATTCTGACTATGAGGTGTGGCCAGTCCTCCTTCTGAGAAGAGAATGAGCGATACTGGTCACCAGCTCCAGGAGGGAACACTCCCGGCAGACACATGGGCACCTGCAAACACTATAAGATCATGTGTGACCAAGGACAGGAATATCACGACCAGAAATCAGAGGTGGACAGAACCAGAGAGGTAGAGCTGGCAGACCCTAAGGAAGGGTCTAGGTGTGTTTCTAGGAGAATTAGAAGCCATTAAAGGGTTTAAATAGCAACAGTTTCTTCATATATCCAGCACTATGTGCCAGACATCCTGTATGCCAGAGAGGAAGTGAAAAGCACTGATCAGAAAGAAGACTTACCTGGGTTCTAATCCGCCTGCCAGTCATGTGACTTGGTCAAATCATAGGCTGTCCATATTTACTTGAGACAAAAATGGGGCATTAGGATGACAAAAACACGACAGGGCTATGCGCTGGTGACTAAGGGGAGGGGAGGAGGTGGAACAATCCAAGCAGGAGTAGATCAGCCAGACCAGTAACAAGTAAGTACTAGGTGTTGCAGATAGGTGATGACATGGGTGACAGTGCGCCACAGGATGTCAGACAAATGGTACAAAGAATTTTGGCACCTTTGACAAAAAACAAATTTGTAGTCCCTGTAAGTTCTAAATGTCCTGCATACAACATATGCCACTTTAAATATCCCAGTGCCAGAAATGTCCAATAATCCCCACAGTGTCAGAGATAATTCCCCAGTGACAGAAATAACCCCCTTAGACTTACTGCTGCTTGACCACACTGAGTTTCTGATCCCTTTGAAGTAAAAGGCATGTACTGAGTGGGGGAAATCTCCTCACCTGACTCCTGTATCTTCACAGGGGTGGGAACAACAGTAGCAGCAGTGGCCTCCTGCAGTCAGCACCAGCAAGGGCATCTTTAACACGAGAGAAAAGATGCAGATATTTTTGAGAGAGATTGACCCTGGGGTCACTCAACTACCCCTTTTGCCTCGCATTAAAGATTGCTCTGGTTTATTAAAAACGGGACAAAATTGGCATTTGTATTAAGGATGGGAAAGTCTGGAAATATGAAAAAACTGTCGTGCTTAAATTCGTCACCTTAGCAAGTCACCATCCTAGGGTTGTGTGGGGAATGAACAGACTTGACACCTAGCGGCACCAAAACGTTTCTTTTAAAGGAAAGATGCAAGCAGGAATGAAGATGAGCAAACAGGCAGGCAAAAAGAGAGAGATAAAGAAACACTTCATTTTCTTTTGTTATTTATCTTGGTTGTTCCCCAGCCATGCAATGTGAAAAGTATCCTTGGGATATATGTGGACTATGCCAAACCACTACTCCACCAAGGCATGGCTCAAACTTGTTTTAATTCAACTCATTGCACATGATTAGGTTTTCCACCGCACTTAAAAATTTTATACTAAATCTCTTTCCCCTGACTGACAATCTCCTACCTGATCTAGATATTTCTCTAACCTTTTTCTCTAATATCCCCTGTGGCTCTTACCTCTATTACTGACCTTCAGTTATTCCCACAAGCACACCAAGTTTCTGGGTTTTCTTGTTATGCCCACTCCCTGAGTTTTCTTGCCCCAGACAGTGCCATAGCATCACTCACTGCTCCTCCCTAACTCCTCAAATATCTCTTTATCAAGAGGACTTCCCAACGCCCTGTCTAAAGCTACGTCTTTCATCACTCTCCTGCCCATTGTTCTTCTGTCACTGCACAGAAACTGACACTCTTTTTTACATCTCTGTATTGAGTTGTTTACTTTTAGCCTCCGTGGTGGTGGAGACTTTTATTTTGGCTACTGATATACTCATTACCAAAAGGGGGAAAATATGAATAGATAAATGAATAAATAAATGCATGGTTTCATTTAGTATTCACAATTCTGTAAGTATCCCCATTTCACAAATGACAAAGATCGAGCACTGAGAAGCCAAGGTTGACTAGGTATGGCCCTGTGGTCTTCACACAATAGGCTGTGTTTGGCTTCACAGCCTCTGCCCCACACTCAACCCCACCCAAAACACCTGAATAATCTCTCCCAGTGGCCAGCCTATCATGATGTCAGCAGCACTTGTCACTCCTGCTTGAGAAAGGGAAAACAGTCTCCATCCCTCAACCACCTTACACCCCACTCCAAAGTGACATCCACATCAGATGGCAGAGCACAGTTCTGCGTTGGCCCTCCCTCCTCAGACTTTCCAGCCACTCCTCCATCACATTCATACTGCTGAGCACCACTTCCTTCCAACTCCCAGCTCTCTTTCCTCTTGATCTTTTCTGGGTAGACTTAGAGATGCAGGCCACATCGGAATGAGGGAGTTGTGAATAGATAATCTCCTTTGATGCTTTTCCCCTAGCTGCCTACATTCTTCAATAAAAAGGCTACTTCGTTCTGCCAGAAACCTCTTGGTGGTACCTGACCTTCTGTGGTTTGATCTTTTCTCAGCCTGTCTGCAATTCCCTCAAACCTGGTTTCCTTTTCAGTGCCTGGAATACTGATTTATTTTGAAGGAGTACCATCAGCTGTGTCGTCTCTGCTCCGTAAGTTAATCAATAACTGAGCCCAGCCCAGCAGTGAATCAGCTAATATTCCCCCTTCAGCACACCCTGCCTTCCAACTCTGCTACCCTGGGTTATGACAGCATTGAGTTCCAGGATTTGGAAGGCCCAGGACATACAAGGGAATCAGATATGCAAGAGCTGATCAATCTACAGAAAGTAGGGTAAAGTCAACTACCTTTTGAGGGTAAACCTCTGCTTTCTTAGAAATTTGTTTGAAAGTAAATACAGAAAAGAGAAATCAATGCTGCTTTCTCCTTCCCTACCCCATTTCCATGGAACCCTGAGCATCCTGCAAAGAGATGTGACAACAGACACTTTCAGCCCAGCGGAGGGAATCATTTCAGGCTCTATCTCCCACTTACTTACCCAAATGATGCAATCTCAGAGTTCACTACGCTTTATATTGCATTGGCTTCAGAACCTAGAATTTCCCTCTGCCCTGCCCCTCCAGGTCCATCACTGTAGTGATCACGTAATATTGTGAGGTATTAAGTAGATGTCCTCTGTACTTTCCTCTTTGATGAGGGAAGCTCATTGAAGCAGGTAGCCAACGTTTTGATTTGCTTTGGGGCAGGTACAAGGCAGAGAGCAAAACAGGAAGCCTTCACACCAGCATGTGGTTTGCATTTCCTTAACCCTAAACCCACTGAGGAGAGGAGACTTTGACACAAGAAGCAGAGGGCCTTGGAGAAGTAGCAAGTGCAGGAGGGGGTTCCCATGAGCTGAGGGAGGAGAGGGTGCTGTGGGTGCTCAGAGCAGTGAGAGAGCTCCCTGGTCTAGCTCTGTGGTGGCGCCTGGAGGCACTGAGATCTCAGAAAGAGATGCTTTCTGGGGCACCCATGGCGGAGCTTAGGGAAATTGAGTCCTGGCTTCATCAAAGCCAGTGAACACAATAGACTTAAAATTCAAGAACCTTCTTTGGTGCAACCATTGTGTGAGTTCTTTCCCCACTCCAGGCTTTGTTGTAATCTCAAGAAGAAAAATGACCCCTAGTAACAGATAGAATCTACCCTTAACTGAACAGAAATGTGCGGAGTCCCAAATCAAGCTGATTTCAGAAAACAAAACAGTTTCCTCTACTAGGAGTTTATTTGAATGGATGAATTAATAACTTTAGACAATCCTCCTGGTTTTTCAGTTTTCCCCCAGGTATTGTCTCTTAAATCTATTTGAGACACATGCCAGGTCAAGGCACTCCCAGCGATTGGACCTGGGATTCCAAGTCCAACGCTGGTCCAAAGGCTCACTTCTTCTCTGTGGGGACAAGGGGGCATCTTCAAAGAGACATTTTTAACTCACTTAGACCTACTGTGTTAAATAGTGCATTTTTCATTTTCTCCATGTAACATAGACGCCTTGAATCAAACATTCCCAGAACTCAGTTAATAGTGTCTCCCAAGAGGAAAAGCTCATAGTTACACAAATTCTCTTGCCCCGCCTTCTACATAGAATCCTTTTCCTGGGGATTCTACATTAGAAATGCCCTTCAGATCTCCCCTCTTCTTGTTATCTCCACCTCCACAGCCCTATTCAAGACTTCAATAATCCTTACTAACACTGTCTTAATACACTGTAGCAGACATTTAGTGAGTGTTAAGTGAATGAGCAATGACAAAGAAGAAACATACGTCATGAATTTTATTACCTGAATGTAAAATCAGTAAGTTCTAATATTCATTGTTGTAATGTACACCAGAGAAAAATTCCTAAATTAGATATGCATCTCTATTTTAATATTTTTAACTCACATCTTTTATCTTCTTATGTCACAGGGTTTGGACATCATTTTGTGAAAATGCTAACAGTGCTGAGGTAAACCAGCATGGTCAGGGAATTTGTACGTATCATCTGGCCTCAATTCAGCTTAGAAAGCTAACCAAGGTCAATAGCTGCTGTCTAATAAAGTGAAAGGCCATTCCAATTGATGTTACAACGATCAAAATTCTGCTCTCCAGAAACAAAAAATGTTAGTGGTTATTCTTTCTTGGTGGATTACATTTGATCAGACAACTTACCAGAAATACGTATCCCTTTTCCAGAACTACAGCTACTAGGAAAAAATGGATTTGATTCAGTGAATGTAAATTAATTAGGTGATATTTCAGAAATTTGAAGAAGGCTTTGGTGATCAATGCAGGAAACAATAAGTTGTGTGAGCTTATAAATTACGGCCATGAGACATGGGAGTATAGGGGCAAAATTCGACGTGAGCATGCTCTAAAAAAGAAAAAGAGACCAAAGTAAAGAAGAAAAGCAGATGCTTCCTTGAGATCCCTATGCCTCGGTTCTTTCAAGCTTGAATGTAACAAATTGTATTTTCAATTTTTATCAGTTAAAGAAGGTAACCACTGCATTCCCCAAATGATGTTTTACCTTTAACTCACTGGCTATCTCTTTATGCTGTTGCCAAATGGTGACAAAACATATTTTCTTGAATTGCACATAAATACCCACTATAGACATATTTAGAATCAACATTCTGTTGACTCTTCATAGCTACAATTGCTTGTGTTTATCAGTATATCCTTTCCTCCTGGTTTGTGCTCATACCTTCTGCATCCAAAAAGAACAGATGTTTTACCTAATGCTTTATTTTATGTAACTCTGGAGCAACAAGTTATTCATGAATGCTACTAGGACATGTTTCTGATGAACTCATTGTCCTCATCCGTGGGACCTCTGAGTCCAGCATCCAACAGTTACACCACCAGTGCCTTCTGACATGTCCTACCCCACTATCTCATTACTATTCCTGCAATTTTACCCCCAGGTTTTACAGTCAATGTTAGAGAACTGTGTTCTGTGCTCTTATTATCCCCTATGTTACCTGAAGCAGAACTCATTATCTTAAGGTTTCATCATCTAAAACTAACAGATATATGCTGGTTGTCTAGCTTTTTATTTAGACTAAGTGTTTTAGGCAATGGGGCATCTGCTGAGTAAGTGCTTTCATGTGGAGTTCTTCTGGAGCTCATCCATTCCAACAGCAAAAATGAGCCCTCTGAAGATGAAAAACAAACACACACACACAAAACAACAGTTTTGGTAATAAAAATACAGGGATGGTGGGTATACTAAGGATCAGAGATTTAATAATACTTAAGAGGAAAATTGTGACTTTCATTCTTTCTCCTTCTTCCACAATTTCTTCTTCCATACTTTCTTTCTTAATTTATAACTCTTGAACTCAAATACCTTAAAGGCTTTGTCAGAGTGTCTCAGGCTTCTAAGACCAGGAGAATAATGACCCTGCTCAGGAATTTGACAGGGTTTGGAAAAGTACATATAAATCAAGCCAAACATTTCTTTTAAATAAAATACATAGAAATAAATTGATTGGTAGACAAATGATGACTAGATATGGATTTATTGTCACAGGCAAAACTATAAGAATATATGCCAAAATATTAGAAGAATTTATTACTAAAGAATTTATTGTTGCCAGTGATATTTATTATCTTATTTATGCTTTTTTAAGACTTATTTTTAGAGTAGTTTTACGTTCACAGCAAGTTTGAGAAGCTATAGAGATGTCTCATATATCTTCTACACTCTCACATGCACAACCATTGTTTTATCAACATCCCCAATCTAAGTGATAGATTTATTATAATTGATGACCCTGTATTGACATTATCATCACTCAAAGTCCATAGTTTGTCTCAGGGTTCATTCCTGTGTGGTACGTTCTATGGGTTTGAGACAAATGTGTCCACCGTTATCTGAACATACGTAGTATTTTTCACTGCCCTAAACATCCTCTATGCTCTATTCATCACTTTCCCATATGGGTTTTTGTGTATGTGTTTATTTTTCAGATTATCTACAAAGAGAACTATAATTTGCAACGATAAAATAAAAGTAATTTGGTCTGAAACCCTTTGAAGCCAGTAGGCTAGATAAGACTGCAACCACCACTTGGACTTCTTACATAATTCCTCAGGAGAGAGTGTGGAAACGTAAATGTAAGCTCTTTAGTCTAGATCAAAAAATGGACAACATAATTTCTGCTATATTCTCTTGTATAAAGCAGTTACATGCCAACCCAGATTCAAGTGAGTGGAAGTAGAGACTAAGATTCTTGCGGGGGTGGAGGGAGGTGGAAATGAAAGAAAAACATGTACATACAGGTAGGGAAAGAATTGAATACAACCATTTTTCAAGAAGAGCTAACACCTACTCCCAGAAGAGCCTGAGAGGGAAGGAAAGGAAAAAGGAAATAGTCTCACAGAGTGTTTATTGGCTTCTCCAGATTTTTCTGAGGAATTCTGGAAGAAAGTCATGCTCAGAGTTGTCTCAACCTAAGGAAACACAATTAGACTTTTATGCTATTACACCAAAGAGTTAACAGAATGAGTGAACCAAATTAAAAATAGGCAAAGGACCTGAAACATTTTTCCACAGAAGCCATACAGATGGTAAATATGCACATACAAGAAAATATTCCAAGTCTTTAGTCATCAAGTAAATATACATTAAAATCACAATGAGATACACTTCACAGCTGCTAGAATGACTAGAATCAATGCCAGATAATAACATCTGTTTGTGAGGATGTAGAGAAATCAGAAACCTGATACAATAATGGTGGGAATGTAAAATGGTGTGCCACCACTTTGGTAAACGGTTTGACAGCTCTCAATTAAAAGAGAGTTCCTGTATGACCCAGCCAGTTCCGCTCCTAGGTATACACTCAAGAGTAATTAAGACAAAAAGAAAACAACAACATATGTCCACACAAAAGCACATACATAGATGTTTACATTATCATTATTCATAGTAGCCAAAAGTGCAAACAACCTTTATTCCTATCAGCTGATGAATGAATAAACAAAATGCATTCTATCCATCCAATTGAATTTTATTTGACCAAAAAAAAAAAAAAAGAATAAAGTACTAGTAAATGCTACAACACAAATGAGTGTAAAAAATGTTATGGTAAGTAAAGGAAGTCAGTCACAAGAGACCATATACGATCCAATTTCTAGATAAGTTCAGAATAGGCAAATTTTGTAGAGATAGAAAGTTGATTAATAAATGTCTATGACTGAGGTGAGGATTAGGGGGATAAAGGGATGATAGCTAAAGGCTATGGAGTTTCTTTGGGGGGGTGATGAAGATGTTCTAAAATTGGAAACAGTTGCAATATCTTTGAATATACTAAAATCTATTTAGGTGTATATTTAAATGGATAAAGTACATTGTATGTGAATTATATCTTAATAAAAATATTTTTAAATTGGGCAAAAATGTGAAAAAAAAATACCCTAAGACACAGAAGGGTAATAAAAATTCCTGGCCACCTCTAGTTCTCTGTAATTGGGATAAAGTGGCTGAAACAGCACAACAGTGATCCTTGGAAGAAGAATTATCATGACTGACCCTTGCACATTGAAGGTGCAGTGGCAGAAAATAAGAGATCCCAGGGTATGTAAATTGAACCAGCTTGAGCCACGTACCCACTTCTTAGTCAATCTCTGTGATCAATAGCATACAAGGTCTAGGTCTTGACCATCCCCAAACTAGACTAAGAATATGAGACGAGTGAGCCTCAGTGGAAAAGAAGAGACACTGTACCAAAACAGAAAGGAGAGCTAGGACATCACAAACAAAACATATCCACTATAAGAACGTAGACTTTATGGTTCAGTCTAAGGACATTCCGGAAGTGGAATGGGGAGAGCTGTCTCAGAAGTGACAAAGCTGCAAGCAGAGCAGAAATGTGATTGCCGGGAGAGTCAAACTCATTGGCCTGTGTGGTAGACAGCTTTCAAAAAATCCTCAGTAGCTTCCTCTTCTTGGTATTCATGCCCATGTATAAGCTCTTGACTATGGTCTGGATTTAGATACTTACTTCCAAAGAATAGGATGCAACAGAGGTAATGAGAAGTTATTTCCAAAAGTAGTTGACCTCCATCTAGGTTGCCCTTTTTCCCCTCTCTTAACCTCTTATTCCTGTACTCATTCCAAGGGAAGCCAGCTGCCATATTGTAAGTATCTCTATGAATCCTTGTAGGAGCAGGATGTCTCCTGGGACCCACCAGTACTCTTATAAGTGAACTTAGGAGCAGAGCCTCCTCCTACTAAGTCTTGTGGGAATGGCAGCCTCAGCTGACACCTTGACTGAACCTTCCTGAGACAACCTGAAACAGAGGCACTCATTACTCACGTCATGTTACTTTCCTGACCCACAGACTACGAAATCATAAATGTTTGCTAAGTTTTTGTACGATTGGATATACAGCCTTTAGCGCTCCATTACATCTTAGTATTACATTAATTTGAGAACATTTATCAAAGCACTATTATTCTGGCTTGAGTATGCAGACGCCTGTGTGTGTGAACATCAGCATGTGTTTGTATGTGTCTGCATGTGTTTTTTTTGTTGTTGTTGTTGTTTTTTAAAGGGAGCCCAGGAATGTGATGTAGAGAGATAAGGGAAAAGGACAGCAATTTTAGAGACTCCAGTCCATTTTGATGTTCATGTGTCCTGGCTTTTCCTAAAAACTCACTGATTTCTGTGACCAGAACTTGCCCTTTCTCTTAGAAAGAAGAAAAGTGTTGCTGTGACAATGGTCACAAAAAAACTAGTACTATCTGTCTTAACCTGGCTTCATGTCCTGTAAGAGATTGTATCTGGTCTTGAATTCAGCCAGATCAATTAGGTCCCAAAGAAATTGTTGAAATATAATCAGCATCACTCAGACTTTTTTTCTGTGTAGTATGGGAATGGTCTGAAGTTTCTCAAGCAGCATTTATCCCACTAATTCTCTTATTTGCTTTGCAAGAACATGTTAGCCTCCTCTTCTGCCCAGAAATCAATGGCTGCCCATTCTCAAGCCATAAATTATGCAGGAAGCTCTTCTGTGCAGAGATCAAACCTGGATCACTACATGGCTGTTATTCATGCCAAAAGCATGCAGTCTGCCTCAACCTAAAGAGAGGGGGCTGCCCACAGCGGGAGCCGCAGAAAGACTGTTGACATCAGAAGCCCAGTTTTGCTCCTGTTTCCTACCTGTTCCCAACAATTAGCCTCCTTCAGAATATCAACTGGCCTTACACGAACACCACAGTAACAAAACACTGTCTTAGAGCAATGAGGACCTGTCTGGGTGCCTTTTCTAGCAACGATTCTCAAATGATGATCCTAAAGGAGAAGAAACAATGCCTTTGTCACCTGAGGCCTCTCCGATATGAACTCCCAGAGACTGACCCTGCCCTGTGTGATTAGACATCATAAGGAGTCAGGAACACAAGGGCACAAGGGTTTTCGAAGCACTGCTCAGGGGCCCACGAAGAGGGGTCTGTAGCACCGATGTGTGTTCTGAGTGAAGTCAAGTACTGAGCATTAGCAGATCACTCAATCCAGAAACAATATGGAGCAAAGGGTTGGAAGATGGGACCATTTGAAAACAAAAAACAAAAAAGAACCCCAAAACTTCTGACTTAATTTCTTCTGGTCCAACAGGACAGAGCAGAGCTGTCAGCAAGAGATTCTTTACTGTAGTCTGAAGTTAAATCGACACACAGAAGAGCTCGTTACATAGGCAAAATGTTGGCCTGGAGATAGATCACCTGGATTCCAGTCCTCAGACTTCCTTTGTTCATTTTATCTTGGCTAGCCCTTATTTTTCAAAATATGTAATTAAGCAAAACCCACTCAAATTAGCTTGGGTCAAAGAGGGTCTCTGATACGGGTTTTCTACAGAACCCAAGGGGGAAAAGCAGAGTTGAACTCCAGGAACTTGATTCTGGTCCAATAGATGTAAGAGTGGGAGTCAGGATCATACAAGACAGAGAGAACTGTCAACAGCAACTTCTAAGAATGGGGGAAGAGTGGATACCAAGAGTGGCCCCTCAGACTGGGCACACTGCCAAAACACATCTACTGTAGGTCACAGCCTACTTGGATTTCAATTCTTTGAGGAACTTAAACTTCTGGTGGCTAAGCTCCTCCTCTGAGAATCTTGACCTCTGTTCTACAAAGACATTGTCCTTGTAGTAAGATAATACTTAACTTTGCCCTCAGGAAGAGCAGACAGCCTCTGCAACAATGTAGTCAGCCCGCGGGTCACAAAGGAAAGATGAAACCGTTGGACAAAACTGAAAAAATTAGGCATACAGAAATTAGAGACAGATCATGTTAACTACTATCTTCTCCAAGGCCTCTCTCCCCCAGGGGACTAAGTCAGGAGATAGCTGGACCCTGAGGAAGGGGCTTTAATTAAATTAATCAGTCTAGGCTCAGAGGGGACCATTGACAGCATTATCACTGCATTAAATGCATCAGACATTCTAAACATTTTATCACCCTGCGTTCCACCATGATACTCTGCTAGAGAACAGATGGAGTCTTGGGGAAGATACTCCATGAGCAGCCAAAAGAGGTCTCTTTTAAGGGAGCACAGACACACCTCAGCTTGCAGGAGACAAGCACCCAGCATTAGATAAACAGGCCCTTTTAGGGGTTTCTTATCTAGTACCTTCATGTTGGCTTATTTCCTGTCTTAGCCCATAGATCATCTCTTTTTCACTCTCCCATCCTCCTGAAAAATGATTGAGAAACTATGACCAAAGTCACTATGCTTGGACTGGGGTTTTCTTCTGTGTCAGTCACTTTTGAATCATGTGCATTTAGCTTCTGTCTTGCTATTTTTCTAAATTACTATCTTCTGCAAATGCTTCAATAAAACAGTCTTTTTATTATTCTGATGGAATTCAGCAAACAGTGTCTATGGGACTTTTGTTTTTGTGAAGTGCTCTGTTGCCAGGATACCCAGGGTGAAGATGTCAAAAGAAGACACATTGAAAGGACAAGCTATAGTGAAGATTCCAGAATTGGTCCCCTGCATACAAATCATTTCTGATTTACCCTATGCTGTTTCTGTTTGCTATAGGAAAGATACTAGAGTCCACAGTTTCTAAATAATAAGCTATCCAGAGAACAGAAAACATGCATTATTAAGGAGGGCAAGGCATGCTTAACTCCCTTCTTTTTCCTTTTTTGCCTTTCTTTTAAAATGTAGCACTAAGACCATTAGAGACAAATTCTGGTATTTCATTAATGCAAAAAGGAAGATGAAAGAGAAATATATTTCTATCCTGACAACTTCTGGAAGGATTTAAAATACAGTGAGTATGAAAAGGAAAGGATGAGTGGAATTAAAGTTACTTCTAAATATAGCAAAAAGACTCAATGGCCACCTAATCATTTAAAGGCATATTTTTTTTAATGAGCATTTATTAAGCACCTCCTAGATTCATAGTATGCTACTGATCTAAAGTAGGTTCATTTAAAATGACTAAATATAAATTCATATATTCAAATGAATAGAAAAAAAAAAAAAGGCAAATCAACAAGTCAAAATAAAAAAAATAATTGAGATTGTCTTGACAGTAATTCCCCAGGCCCTAGTAGACAACAGATTTATTATAAGCAGATAGTAAAATGTGTCGGGGCAGGGGCTATTTTAACCTTGGATTATCTCAATAGTATTATCCTGATTACATGAATACTAGCCATAGCAGAGGTCACATAAAGTGTTGTGTTAGTGCAGACACAATGTTTTAAGAAAAGGTTGGCTAACTCTTTATGTTCCAGATGAGAGCGACAAACTTGATGGGGATATAGAGGAGGGATGACCAGAGGGAAAGTTCTAGAAATCATCGTATTAAAATAATTATTGGTGCACCCTAGTGGAATAGTGGTTGGTCACAGTCCACATACATCCCGGGGTCCCAGGTTTACATCCCAGGGCCAGAGAGAACAACAAAGATGAACAACAAAATAAAATTACATTTTTAAGAAAGGGCTTCCTTCTCCTCATCCTTCCTAACTGCCTGCTGTTGCTCACTTTTATGCCTGCCTGCACCTTTCCTTAAAAAAAAAAGTTTAAAGTAATTATTGAAGTAACTGAATGTATGGAAGCCCAGGAGAGAGAAATGTACAATACTGGGGAAAATGCTAGTGAAGAGCACCTCAAAATCAACTCTGAAGACATCCATCTTGACCAAATATTATTTGGGCTCAAAATTAGCATTGTTCTCTCATCATCCAATGTTGAATGTTATTTTTTGCCAAAGAAAATTTGTTGTCGGTCACCTCGTCAACCCACACTCAGCTGCCTTACAGCACAGGCCTGGGGACTGATAGGCTCCGTGCACTCGGAGGAGCCATCAGCACCCAAGTTCACATCTTGTCTGGGTTCTGAGAGTATCTTCCCTCTTGACCAGGTGCTTTTTTGTCCTCACCAGAGAAAAGGATTAATAATTCAGAGGTCCATTCTCCTCTTCATGGAAGAGGGTTTCCTATGCCAATGACAGGTTCTGAGAGAACTACAGACATGGGGCTGTCATTTGGGGCCTGAAACAGACACAAAGAAGCCACAGATCCTGAGCTCCCACGTGTGGAAATCCATTCCAAGATTTCTGCCCAGTTTTTAAAAAGCTCATCCAAAGAAGCTAACACAGTGTAAAAAAAAATTATTCTTTTTAAGACTAAAACATCTTTTCCACAATTTGTGTCGAAATACGTTGCAAATGCCAGAAGTATAGCCCTCCTGAGACTACTTAAGCTGTTTCTAAAGGAAGAAATCTCTGCCCTTCCTCCCTTCCTGCTGCCAGCCTGGTTTTTAAAATAATGTGAGTACAATGATGATCAAGAACAGGAATCATCAAGACTCCCAGAAAAACATCAGGTGGTAAGAAATCACAAGAATAATAGAACCAGCCTGCATCATCAATATATCAGTGTAGGAGAAACCAGAATGTTGATACTCAAAATTCCTAATTAACACATATGCTGGCTTGACCATGAAATAGGTTAGGAGTGATTAATTAAAATTATTATACTTAGTGCCTGCCACATTTTATTAAAAGGATTGTAGAAAGAACTAATCTCAAGTTTGTTGTGAACTGATATAATTTCTCAGTTTTTTATTAAGTATAAAGAGGTTTAAAATGTTTATACATTTGACCCTATAATTCCTCTTCTTAATTTTCACTCCAAGGAACTCATCCCAAAGGCAGATAAGGATTGATAGACACTGTTGATATTTTGTCTATTTAAATCATATGAAATCTAACACGCAGAGAATAACCATGGACATCTTGGGTGGTTTATGTAATGGAATTCAACATAGCAAAATTTTAATGTAAACAAAAAAGGAAAAGACTAAAAAGGGACATAAAATTATAGAGATGTGAACAAATAAGCGCTACAACAATGGTTGCATTTGAGTGGTGGAATTAGGGACAGTATTTCCTATATACCTTGATGATGAAGACTGGTAAGTGAAAACACATCAAGGGTTTTAACTTTTCATAGCAACGTGTCTCTATTCCACATGACTAGTAAGCGGGTCAAAGAAAGAGGGAAAAGTGGTAAGATGCTTGCCCTGTGACCTTCACATCTTGCAGACACATAACACATGTCACTTCATTGTAATTCATGCCAAACCAGTTAAAACCAACTGCCTGAGAAGGACATGTCTGGATCAACTTTGCTCTCAAGATCTGCCCAGCATGGGGCCCCGGCTTTTTTTTTTTTTTTCCTGTTAATTTTCTTGTTACTGTTTTCGTAGTTCTCAGAGCATCCATAAGCCTTTTCACAGAAATGCCATATTTTCAGAGGAAGCTGAGCCTGCTTCAAAAGAAGATGAGAGAGGGACTGGAGCATAGAGAAGCATCAAAAGCCTTAAGACATAAAATACTTGGAGAAACCTCCGACACAGCCTGGAGGACTGTGTGCAATTATGACATAGCCCTAAGTGGAAATTATTTCCATGCTCTGTTTCAAATCAGCATTCTTGTTTCTTGCACTAGAATTACTTCTAATTCATTTCCTCCTTTACCCTCTAGCTTCTTTTTTTCACTTAATTTGTTGCCCCATTTCCATCACAAATTTCATTTAAGTTCTGGCTAGGTATGACCCATCCCTACCTCACCTCTAATGAAAGGACTTGGTCTTCAAACAAAGATCATAACTCCCTGTTGGATTCTATGCACGTTTCTGGGTGTTTACATACACACACACACACACACACACACACACACACACATATATGTAATCAGTTAATTCTCATAATAACTCTGAGATATCATTATTTCTATTGTTCGGATGAGGAAACTAGAGCTTAGAGAGATTTTAAATTATTTGTCCCATCACCCAGGGAAAATCAAGAGTTTAAAGGAAGATTTTTAGTTATAAGTCTCAATTTCTATTGCACCACAATAGGGGGTTAGTGGATGACATCTCTCCTAGATTCCCTAAAAAACAGGAGAACCATGTTATTTCCCATACAAACGAGGACAAATTTGAGAAGGCAAGAAGCACTATTGATAATTTTGCTGAGACAACAGGATTAAATTTGAAGCAGTGACAGAAAACGGGGAATGGTTATTTTAACTGAGTTTCAAAATATAGTCAAGAGACTCCTGTTGTCTCCAACACACAGCCATGTGCATTGAGATGTGTCCCAGCCTGACAAGAAAAAGTTGTCCACTGAATGGAAGTCACTGAATCATGTTTGTGTTCCTAAAAGGCATTACTAAAAGAATGGACCCGGACATTCAATCAAAGCAGCAACTCAAAACAATTCCTGCTCGAAAGAAAGTCACACTCCTGGGATAGCGTTAATAATAGAAATTTTGAAATTGATTTTTAATGATATTCCAAGCCAAGCATGGAAGGCCATCTCTTCCTGTAAAGCTATTTTTTGGTTAAGATTTAAGTGCCACCAAACTTATTGTTCAGTACAAATGACATTCAATTAAATTCAATATTTATACTTGCTTCCTTCTCCTCTCCATAATCCCAGAGACAAGCACTGTGGGCTCAAATGAAAACTACTCCAAATCCTTACTGACTCTATTGGCTGAGGCAAGAGGCCCAAGTCAATAGTTGATTATCTAAGGAAAACTTGCATCTCTTTTCGTATACCTGGTCATTGTCAGCAGCAGATTAAAATTAAGCAGGACAATATCTTATAATTATAATGTCAGTTTCTTTCTCCAAACTTTCCTAACCAAGATTGACTGCAGCATGTGTCTGGGCTGGCACAGAAACAGCACAGTAAGTGGACTTCTCAAGGAAACCCTTCAATGTTTGTTCTTCAAAGGGACAGAGGACATAGTCACTGCCTCTGCCCATGGTTTCTGAGTCAAATCGGATTTTCTCTCTTGTAAAGAAGTCAATGGAAGTTTCAGGTTGAAAGGATCTCAGATGACACTGCTTTGGAGGCAAATGAGCTACTGTCTGACAGACAGAAAAACTGAATCTGTGACACAGCATGGTTATAGGGGATAAAGAAGAGGAAGATGAAACATACAAAATTCCCAAGAGAAGGTAGAGTGTAAGGGAAGCATGTTTCCTATTAGACTGTAAAATTACCAAAAGACACCAACAGATATTTTGGAAAATTTTTTTTTCAAAATAAAAACCAATAATCCATGCTAAAGTTAGAATCTCTAGCAGTATCTCCTGGGACTTAGAAAACCAAATGTGTCTGCTAAAATCGCTATGCATTCTAGTTCCTGAAGAGTAGCCGTGCACATTCGCTATCTCCACAATATTTGGTCCCAGTTCACTGAGCATTGATAGGTCTGCTCATAGCATATGAATAAAAGCACACATCACACTCAGTCATCTATCAGAAGGAGGCCCATTACTCGGTAGTCAAAGGTCTGGAGTCTACAGTCAGATACAGATTTCAAGTCCCAGTCCCATCACCCATTAAATATGTGACTTTGCCACAGGTACTTAATCGCTCTAGCTTTCAATTTCCTCCCTTTCAAAAGGTTGGGAGAGGATAATAATGATGCTTAATGCACAGCAATGTTAGAGAATTAAGTGAGTCAATATACATGAAATGACAGAACAGCACCTGGCAAATACTATTATGTTATGCGTAACAGAGACACACTGATTGCCTTACACACATGAGCAAAGTGTTCTCACTGTTCTTTGAGTCCCTGCTTGCTCTGGAAAGAATGTGAGGCAGCTAAACAAAAATAAACACAGCACAGAAGAAGAGTGTAGTTTTCAAGTGGAAGCAAAAAAAAATAAAATAAAAGGCAAGAGTGAAGATAAAATTACACAAGGATATTTATTGTTTCCATTTTCTAAATTGTGAATTGACCTTTCAAAGGAATGAGAAGGAAGACTATATATAGCTACACAAAAACGTGGGGAAGGTGAAGTCTCATGCGTATGCTTTGTAGTAGACGTTACAGACTTTTCTTAACTAATATTTAGGTTGAAGTCTTGTTATTACTTCTTTTGAAGTCAACATTTTCCCTGGTTTGGTTATCTTTGCTTCTCATCACTGACCCTTAATTCTCATGCCAGGCTATGTGACAGAGATGAGGACTCACTGCTAAGGAGAGGGAGAGAATCCATAACGAAGGAAGAGGATCAGGGTATCTAAGAAGCTACAACCAGCTCCCACCTGGCCACCTAAAGCCGTGCTCTATCTGTGCCAGAGTCCTCTGGGGCTTCCAAGAACTACAGGGAACCCCCAGCCTGACCTCTACTTCCAATTAATGCTGCCCATTAACATTTCATGAGGTGATGAATTTGTCTTCTGAATATGGTAATGATCTTAGCATTCCTTCTTGTCTTGGGAGAATTTATTCACTAAAAGTGTCTGCTCCAGAAACCAATTAGGAGAGCACTGTCTTAGAGAATTTCACTGTGGTTTGAACATCAGGATTGACTTCCTGTAGGTCATGTCTATGTGACACATAAACAAAGAAGTTATTGATATTTTAGAACTAGGTAATTACAATAACCACTTGTGTTCAGATTCATGAAACTAGAGGGGTCCTTTTAGAGATCACTGAATCCCGCTTCCTAATTTTGCAGCTGAGATGAACTGACTTCCCTAGACTACTGTAATGTTCTTATTAGAGTCAGAGCAGATAAACAAAATTAATTTTTGTCAAAAGAGATTAATGAAACACAACATACAATTTTCTCCTTTTATCAGTGTGAGAGCATCTTTCCCTGCTCTAAGCTTTGTCTTGGGGACTGGGTGTGTCAGGATGCTCACTGCAGTTGCTCAGTAGTGAGCCATTTGAGACCTTTTTTTGATTCCTTCCCAGATGTCCAGTTGCCATCTGTCAGTGTGGACACTGCTATTTCTCATGAGAAATGTGATTTGAGAAGAGTTGTCCCTTGTCACAGGGGACACATCACTAAGACTGTTGCATTGGAAAGGATAATTTTATTTAAAATGTAGTCTGTAAATACTATCTGGAGGAGCATACTTAACGTGCATGAACTTTATGACACTTATTTTCCTCATTTCTCAGAAAGATGGTGGTAAAATGGAGGCCTCTGGAGACAGACCTCCTTTATTGTATCAACTATAGCCATTTAATTTTAGGTCAAATTCACTAAGCCTCAGTTTCATCATATATGAAATGGAGAGTCTAACAATATTACCTCTGACATATAGGTTATTGTAAGATGTGAATGAGATAAACCTTAAGTAAAGCACAAGTACATATAAGTAACAGACAGGCCTCCCAAGATGTATCACTTTGGCGTGTGGATTACTTGCAGCTGAGTTCAGTGAAGTCCCTGTAGGCTCAGCAGAAATGTTTACCACTCCCTTAACTACCTAGAAGAATAAAAATCAGAGTTCATTATCCATAATTATAATACTTGCCAAAAGTAATCTTTGTATCAGAAGAAACTACATGGCAGGGCAAACAGGTAATTTGAACATTTAGTTTTTCAGTGAGTCACCCCCTCCTTGTAATGTGAGAACCTTTCCTCTCTTCTCAAAGCCTCAAACCCTATCCATTTCTTAGCTCAGAATACATACTTTCATTTCACTCCACTGACTTTAGAATTTACATTCATGGAGATTCTCTGCACATGTGTAATTAAATATCCTATTTTCTCCCACTAATCTGTCTGGTGTTAATTTGACTCCTCCATCAGACCAAGAACCCAAAGGGGTAGGAGGAAATTTCCTTTCCACCCCACAGAGGCATTAAATAAAGCAAAGAGGTATCTCAAATCTGGGAAATAGCCTTCCATTTAGAAGAGAGGTAATCAAAAAAGCTGCCAGACTGCAAGGAAATAAACTCCATAATGCAAGACACCTCAGTACACTTTTTAGAGATTCCATTCTGAGAACTGAACTCTGAGGGACTTCTTCTCCCTCCTCTTCTTTACCTTCATGATGTGATACTTTCAGAGCTACCCTCTTCCTTCTTTCTCTTTCCCTCCTGTTTATCAAAAAGTCTACAAGAACTGAAAGATGACTGATGACTCAAGTTTGAGGATGGATATAGGACATGGCTAAAACAGGATGGGTAGAGAGAAAAGGAGTTAAAAGTACTGAGAAATTGCAGAAGGTTCAGAGTAACAAGAGGCAAAGGAAATGCAAGGAAAATGACATCCTCAAGAAACTAGAGTACAACTTGTGGGCAAACTGACTACAGTACGGGATTTATTTTTGATTCACTAGCCAAGTGGGAGGCTGGGGGGTTCTACTTGTTGATTTTCACCATCCCCACCTCTAATTTCTAGCAAATAGTTGATTTCTCCATTTGGAAGAGGGAAACAGAGAGAAACAGGTATAGCATTTAACAACCATAAAAGTAATAACCCAGGATAACATTATCAAAAGATGACAAAACAAGTGAGGGAAAGTTTGATGAGAAACAATTTATTTATAGTTTGAAAATACTAATTACAAAAAAAGTGTCCACTCTAGAGTGGACACCCCAGAAACACACAACTCAAGCTAGCACCTCCAATAACAGGACAAACTAACACCACATGTCTCCTGATGTGATGTGCTGTGGGCATAATATTACTTATTACTTGTGCTGTATTCCTGCCCCAAATGCATAACTTGTAAGTTGTCATGAGGAAAGCGTCAGAAAAAAAAAAAAAAAAAACACAAATCAAAGAGCATTTTACAAAACAGGCCAGTCACTCTTTCAAAATGGCAATGCTTTGAAAGACTACAAAGGCTGAGACACTATTCCAGATTAAAAAAGACTAGAGTACAATGAGTAATGCTAAATTTGATCCTGAATCAAAGCAAAAATTATATGAGAGATACTATCGAAAGAAAAACTAAATATCAACTATATATTGTAGAACGTTATTTTATAATAGTAAAATTCCTAAAACTGATCAGTCTATTGCGAGTATGTAAAAAAAATTGTTTTTTTCAAGAACTACACGCTGAGCTATTTAAGAGAAAAAGCCATGACATCTATAATTTACTCTCAAATCTTTTGCAAGTATAATAGGGAGGAGGCAAGGACAACTAAAGAAAAATTGTACGTATGTTGGGGGTGAGTTGTAAAAGAAGAGAAACAAAGTAACAATCACAAAATGTTAACACTGATGAGTCTAGATAAAGAGTATATTACATTATATTTGCAATATTTCATGTTTGTTTAAATATTTTTCATAACATTTTGAAAGGCCTTCAAAATAAAAAATTACAAAAAAAAAAAGGAAAGGAAAGAGGGAAAGAGAGAGCAGAGCAATGTAAGACAACTCGTTGATTGCAAGATGGATGTGTTCTTGAAGGCACTGTACCTGTCCGCGAGCGACACACTGAGTGTCACTTGGGATACTTGGCTGAGTTCCCATGTCGTTGCAGTCTCCAGGAGCATGACTGCCAATTACGTGATTTCACTGTAAAGCTATACTTTTGATTTTATGGAACCATTATCCTTTTTAAATCAACTAACTTTTCTTTCATTTTCAGTAGAATTCTTCCTTTGCTTCCTACCAATCAGGAAAAAATAGCGGAATGGTTAATTGTAAAATTTTAATGAAAACAGAAAACCACTCTCAAAAAGTGTACATACATGGCTTAAATATTTCTTTTCCTTGAAACTTTACGTGCACTTTCTTTGAGTAGGTGTTTGCCAAGTGGCGTTGTGCATTGTCTTTCTTGCATTAAGCACACTCATTTAACCCATACCTCACCAATTATTTCCAGATTTAGTTTGATTGAAAGTGCCTTTCTTCTACATATTTACTTCTTTTCAATCATTCCTGGGTGTCTCACCTAATAATTTAACAGACTTTTTAACCACTTCATATGACTGTGTTCTTCTAGGGTATTTCAGGTTATGTAGTGTTTATTAAATTCTATAATTATACTCTTAAAGACAACTGGAAGGGAGAGGTTTGGAACCAACCACACTTGGCTCTTGGTCAGCATATAGGTCCGTAGCTAATCAGGAGAGCAAAGCAAGAATATAATGCTGAGTGACTGACTGACCACATTCATTTGCCATGAGCGTCACTTACCGTGCATTAGAGAAAAAAAATGGAAGGGCATTTGTTAATTACATGGGGAGAGGTGTGTCAGTTAAGTACATGTCATTAGGAAATCTGTATTTTCATCAAGCAAAAAAGATTCATTATTCTCCAATGACATTCTTTCTGGTATCAGAATATCAATTTTCTGGGGAATTGATCACCTGCTGGGGAGTGATGATTGGTTAACCTACAGCAACTGGGCACCTCAGGAGATAGGCAGGGTCCAGAAGTGGTGGGCTCATGACTACTGATCAACACAAATTTACCACATTGTGACAAGCTTCAGTTTCTTAACCGGATATAGAGAATCTTCTCTTGTCCATAGTTCGTGCTCAAATCTTATCTACCCCACACTGAAGAAGGTTCAACAGGTTTAGAGCAACTTAACCTTGATAGTCAAGTCATGCAGAGCCCCTTGTGGTGGGGAGGGGTCTAGAAATCACCTAGCTCTACATTCTTTTGGTCAAGAATTTCTAATCTGCTGACCACCTATGTAGAGACGGCAGAAGTATATATATGGAGTGATCTGTATTTTCAGCATTTTCTCTGGTATTTTTGGAACGGGGGGGTGGGGGGGGGGAAGGGCATCACTTGAGATTGACTGACAATTCCTAATCCTTCACTTTACCAAAACTGTCTGGCTGATTGGACCAAGCAGATTAAAAACCTTGTCCCTCCCTTATGCATTTTAGACATAAGCTTTAGTAAACTTTGAACTTTGTCTGAGGAGCAGTCTGATCTCTGGTTGATTCTATTTCTATTACCTGGGAGTCCTCATGGGATGGTGGGAGGGTCTTCTGTTATGCTGCTGTGTGCCGGGCACTATTTAGGATACAAATTCCTTTGCAGAATTTCCACCACAGGGAGTCTGGTTCTGTGGTGGAGCCTGCTGAGCCCTGCTTCTCTACCCCAGTGGAGTCTGCAAAAACTGCTTGACGCAATAAGTAACTAATGAATTCAAGACTGTCCTTTATCTCCTCTGAGAGACTGGGATGAAAATGAGGGAATTTTTTTTTCACCCTGTGTCGAGTTAAATGATGTTATCATTTACCACATGTACAACATGCTGCTGATGGTACAGTCAATTGATCATGACGTCTGAAACCAAGTGATAGATGACACATGGCTGTAGCAGCAGCAGAAAAACAAGGAAAAATAGCCATAATTAACATATGGAGGCACATTGATGTAACTTTTTGCCTTCTTTTATTTTAGCAATTTTTAAAATTTGAGATGATTCCTTTAATTAATCATAAAGTCATATCTTTTCAGATTTATTATTTATCTGTGTCTTCAAATTACTTTAAAAGACGGTTGTTGCTTTTATTTATTTTTTTTTAACTGAAGGAACACTGCATCATAACATTATAGAGGTTTAAAGTGTGTATCACAGTAAATCATCATCTGTACATAACACACTAAGTTCACACGCACACTCACAAATAATAGTTATTTCTTTTAATAGAAAGACTATTGCCCTCAAGTGGGGAAACAACTGGGAAGATTCAAAGGTGGAACTCTGCATTGCCTACCTCCATAACTGGTTCTGCCTATCTCTTTGCCTGTAATTTCTGTTCCTCCCCTCCTTCCTTGGCCTCAGTCCCACAAGACAGGTCCCCCACTCTGCAGAGACACACTCACGTCTAGGTCCTAATAAGTGTTCCTACTAACTGTGGTTCTTCTTTCTGTCCATGAATTAAATCCTATGCTTTGCAAAATGCTCAAATCAAGGCTCCCGTCCTCTAAGTAATTTTCTTTATCCCTACTTCAGTTTTATGGATGCATGAAAGTGCATTTCATGGCTACAGCTCAGCAGTGATCAAGTTCAAACTCTTCTTTATCAGTGAGAAAACTCAGACTCGGGGAAAATGAATGGCACAGCCACTATCATATAGTAGAACTGGAGCAAAACCCAAGTTCCCTCTCCCAGCTCAGTGCTCTTTGCATCATTTCACAATCTATTTTTATTTCTTTAGTACTTATTCACACAGCCTCGGCATAACTGCCCTGAACTTTCTTTCCATCAGAATTCATCTCACTGGAGTATGCAGAGTTTGCCCACCCAATTAGCATGCAGGTTCCTTGAGGGCAGGGACCGTGCCTTTCATGTGCTGGGCAAGCTGGGAGCAAGATACTGACAAAAGGGCAGGTGAATTTAATTATCTAGATCTCAGATCAGAAACATCAGATCCCTCCTCCCAGGAACCTCGCGGTCCCCCCATAATATCAGTCAGCACATGTCTTTTGATGGCATTTCCAGGCCCCCACCCTGCGCTTTTGATTAACTTCTGTGTTTTTCAGCCTTTGCATTGCCGAAGCATCCATTTTGCTTCCCCAGGTGGGATATAGAACTGTAGCTAACAGGCAGTTAATAAGCCTAACAGGTAGGGACAGAGGCTCATTAATGGTTGCTCTGTGATTTGTGGCCTGTTCCCCCAGCACCTAAATCTTGAAATAAATATATTCAGAGACTCCGTTATCCCGGAAGAGGACATGGATCATTTTTCTTTCATTAACAATGGAGCCGCTACAGCAACATTTTTATTTATATGCACATTTCCAAGCCTAAAAGCTTGTCCCTTTAAACCTCCTCACACTAAATTTTGATCAGCCCTTGATGAAAGAAGACTTATGGATCAGAGACAACCTGGTAACCATCTGTGCCCAATGCATATTAAAGGAAATGTAAATTCACAAAAGGCTACCCCGGCATGTATCAGTTTACCCACACCGGGAAGACAGAGGATGATAATCTGGGACGAAATCTCCAGATTCAGGGGCCATATTAATGAGGAACTTCGCTGAAGTACACAGCAGGAAAGTGCCTTCAAAAAAGGAAATTTAGATAAAGGTTGAGTCCATCTTTCCTCTCTATCTAGTTATCTGTCTGATTTTGTGGACACTTTTGGAGGCCTCTCCCCAGCTCTAAGACCACACACACAAACACACACACACACACACACACACACACACACACACCCTGAAGCAGCCATGTGTTAAACATGACTTTGGCCTTTTTACTACCTACTATTCTCCCTCTCCCACTGCCCTATGACCATAACAATGAAGTTGCTCTGGACGAGGCTGCTAGACAGTGATAATATGATTAGAACTGAGGCAATCCCATCCCCCCTCTGAAAAATTTTACCTTTCTGTGACTTAATCTAAACTAATCTGACTTCTTGCTATGACTCTGGAGCTGTCAGGGAGAGGGTCAGCTCTGTTGTTTGCCTGAAATTAAGACTTTGTAAAATTAGTAGCTAACGGTGACCATCTTCCACCACGCTCTTGAAATAACAGCAAAAGTTGTTGCAGTGAGACAAAAATTAAGTAGATCCACAGTGACAAGTGGAGAGACAGTCTGGCAAGTCTCCATGGGAGACAGAGAGAAAGAAATTGTGTTGCTTTCTGAATGCTTTCCAGGTGCTGGCCCAGCCAGCAATGTGTTCAAGCCCAGACACATGTTCTTCCCTTGGGTTTCAGGCAATAGCCCGTTTTCTTAGCCTTGCTCTTCCATTCTGCTTGGTTTGTGTGCAGTCACAAAGAGCTTGGAGGAACACCCCTGGCAAATGTGCCAGAGCCCAGTTCCGACGTCGAGGTCAACTCTCAGCAAATGCCTGCTGCACTGGGAGCCTTCCCACCACCGGGTCCACCCAATGCCTGAGCTGTTTCAGAACCTGATCTTCATCCTGGCTTCAAAACAATCATTTCAACAGCTCTGTTCTTGCCAGGAGATGTGGAACTGGAAGAAGGAGGGCACTGTTGGCAGAAATAAGAGCAAAATCAGTGGTGGTATTGACATTTGCGTCATGCTCTGGCTGATTTTTCTCCAACAGTTACCTGTGAAAGCTCCAAAGAAGTGTCGCTGAAATCTGCCCAGGCTGTGGACAGAGAAGTGAGCCCACATCACCACGTGGCAGGTGGTCACTCCAGGGAACTGCAGGCTTGAGTGCTGGGCTGGAACAAATTTCTCTTGCCACAAAGTCAGCAGGAGAAATCAGTAGGTCGCTCCTTCCTCTCCGCCACACTGCAGGCCTATCAGTTATTTCAAAGACATTGTGTACACCATCCCATAGCATTAAATCCTCAATTCTTCACCTGGTCAAAGTTCAGTCTTTTATTTGCTCTAACACAGGTCCTCAGCATCTGATCCCTAGACTGGAATTGGTTGCTCCCCCTCAAAAGACTAAACCCTGTCCACCCACAGCTCCCCAGGTGGTGCTCACCTTCCCCGCCACCCTATTTTGTTTCCACCATCTTTGTTTGATGAGCCTCCCCATCCATCCTGTAGCAGACCTGAGCCGGAGGGAGTATTCAGTACCACATGGGATACCTTATCCTTGGAGAGCTAAATACACATTAAGAGTCGTAAATCTTTTCAGCTCTAATCACAGACTAATTTCTCTGATAAAGCCATTCCAGATTTCTACTCAGCTCAGACCCTTGGCATCAGGCCTCAGAGCTGTTCTGGGCTGGGCTGCTGGGCAGATCCTCCCCCACGAACCTTTTAACCTGCTTTGTTTTGATTATTTTAAAATCCTGCCAAATCCATTAGGGCTAATGCTCAGCTAAAAACAGCCAGGACTGTCAGCACTTGGCATGGCAGGGCCGTAGAGAAAAAGAGGAAGCTCACTAGTCCTCTGAAAGAGGCCAGCACCTTCTGCTTCCAGTGGAAAGACACCTCCCCTGGGAAGAAGTCAGTCAAAGGTGCCCCTCCCCCTCCAGCTCAGGTCTCAGCTCTGAAGGAACCAAGCAGCTGCAGAAGCAAAGGAGGCCTCAGGATTCCAAAGTCCCACCAGTCACTCTCAAAGCTTTGAGTTTGTAATCAAAACAAAAGCACACCTGTGCTTTGGCAAGCTTCAAAGGGGTGATGAGTGGAGTAAAAACAACTCTGGTAAGAGAAGTGTTTTGAAGCTCTGAGTGCACACACTCACCACCGAGTTCTAACCCTTGGCTTTTCAGTGACCTTGAGAGGTCATGGTCAAGCCCATTCATGTCAAGTGCTGACCCTTAACATGGGAGAGGTTCACAGGGGATTTTAAAGTGTCCTTAGAAACTCAGTGCACATTTAAACACCTCTCAGTCTATCTTTCTATGACTTAGATGTGTAGCACTTTTCTCTAACTTTGAATACTAACTTCCATTCTAGGCTCCAAGATGTCCTTCCTGCTCCTGCTCAAATCTGGCACATTCTCTAAGACTCAGCTTAAGTTATTTCTCTCAAAGTCTTTTGTAGTTACCTACCACAGTCTTCGACATTCCTCTTCTACAGCCCTTTCAGTCAGTCGCAGACAATGCTGCAGCCATTTTATACTCCTTTATATTGTGCTCAACTATTATGTCTGTTTATCTTGTGTTCCTCAATACCGTAAACTCTTGGAGTCATAATCATTTTAGTACTTTTTAGCATTCTTGGACTGCCTGATTAATTCAAAGAAAAAAATAATAGAACAGTGACAATACACATTGCGAGGCCTGGTTTCCCGGCCACCTTCCCATAGCGTTCATACTCTGAGATAAGAGAACATAACACTCTGTAATTCCCAAAGGTCAGGAAAAGGTGATGGTGGTCAGCCAACAGATGTCCTGCAAACCACGTCCGTCTGAACATTGCTGATGTCCATTTCTGTGTGATACTCCTCTCTGTGAGTGTGTCAGTGAGGCAAATGGCAGCAGTTGCTGCTCCATCTTCGCAGCATCTTCCCCTCAGTTCCAAGTGTGGAGAAGCCCCCAGATCCCCACTTTGGGAGCCAAGTGCCTCATTCACACCTTGTCAACTGGAAGAGGCAGTAACAGGACCACAAGCCTCGTAAAGATGCAGGGGAAGACCACAGGTAGCCAGTAACCACCAGACATGACCATAAAGACTCTGCCCATTTACTTCACCTTGGTGTCCTTGGAGGCCCAAGTGTGGTTGAGAGAGAAGTTGGGAAATGGAACTGGGCTTTGCAACGGAACTCAGAATAAAACCAGCTCTACGGAAATAGGTTAAGAAGTCCCAAACAACAACAAAGTCAGTCATCTTCATTCCTGTCATGCTCTATAGGCCCTATAGGTACAACATTTGTTGTGGCCTACACCATCCTGCCTTCAGGTGCCCCAGGAAGCAAGGGGGACAGCCCTTATGAGTCTTGAAGATCCTAATCATTAGCAATGGTGGAGAAAGAAAAGAGAGAGAAAATCCATTTAAAAGCAAGTTCTAGCAGAACCCAAATAAGATGATTTTTTTTTAAAAGAGGGGAATGAAAGGAGAGGAAGAAGCATTTTTAAGGAAGGAATGAAGAAGTGCTTGTATTTTTTATTTTTTTAAATAATTTTTGGTTGTTCTCCCTGAGCCGTGCCACAAATCCTGCCACAAGCATGGTCCACACCCCAGTCATTGGCTTAGTGCCTAAGAAATGAGGACAAGCCAAGAAAATTTCTTTTTAAAATCATTTAGAAAAATCTAGTAACTTTGTCATTAGCTAGCTTATCTACATCCAATCCATTACAGACAATAAATATTTTACTCCAATGTTTCTAGATTGAGGTATGAGGTAAGAGAAATTGTGAGAGCTGACGCTGACCTTGACAGGCTCCAGGCAAGCTAGATAACGCTGGTATGTGACCCGCCGGGCCAAAACGCTGACGCCTATGTAACAAAACCCTATAAAAGCCTGCTAAAAAGTAAACCCGGGGTTCTTGACCAAATCCACTGCGTTGGATGAGGCTCGGATCCCAGCATGCTGGAAATAAAGTCCCTTATGCTTTTACATTGTTGACTGGTGTGTGTGCGCCCGTTTCTGGGAGGACGAACGCTGACCCTAACAAAACATTGCATCTTTTATTTTGTCCCAGGAGAAATCAATTGCCAGGGTAGCATTGTTAAGAAAGAGGAGCACACTGAAAAGAAACTTGAGGTTAAAAAAAAAAAGTAGAATTGAATACATCTACAAATACCTCTAAGACTCAAATATATAATTGCGCATACCTTTGACAGAACATTTGCTATAAGAGACCCAGCTGGGTTTGACTTGGGCCTTCCTTTTCTTAGAAAGCTCCTGTTCTCTGCTTCCACCCCACACCCATCATTCAGCCCTCGCCACTCACACATCAACCCCTGGCAGCTTGTACAGATGTCAGGAGAATTGCTTGTTATCAGGCTTATGTGAGAATAAATTTAGTCATTATTTTAGAAGAGAGTTATCCCATGTTAACAAAATCCCTCAGAGTTCACTGTAGCGAACTTTAATTTCCACATTCAAATGAGATTTGGATTTGATCTGGCATCAATTAAATAGTGTGTTACATAGGGACTGGACTTCTGAAGAAGAGACGCAGCCTGCTCCGGGCTTGTTCAGCTTTCAAGTTTTGTTTGCTCCTCAAATCATCATCTGAGTTTATGGGGCAGGCTCAGAAGCAATGAGCAATACATTTACAATAATACATAAACGTTTGATTGCTGCTTTTAAAAAGAGATATAGCAATCTAAATTACAGGCTCACTTTCCCTGGTCAACTCAGTCTCAGGAACACAACCCTGTGACTCCATTGTCAAGGGCTTGAGGAGGGCTTGGTCCCAGTGTCACTATCCATTTTCACTGTGCCCAATCAGGCAAGCTAATATATCTAAGTTCAGTCTCCTCATCTATTACCTGAGAATAATAATGAGATCATGAATACAAGAAGCATTGCACAGTGCCTGATAGGGAACAAGTGCACAATAAGCAACAACTGCTTCTTCTCAGTGTCTCTCTTAGGGTACAGATGATTTTCTACTTTGAATTATTTATTTAATCATATTTGTGTAACACCTACCAAACTGTTGAAGAAGATAATGGGGATAAAGAAATTAAGATATGTGGTTTCTTCCCACAGAGCTTGCTACTTGGTGTGAGACGGAGATCTCAACAAGCTTATAAGACTGTATACAAAGTGTTCTGAACAAGCATCCAACTTTGATCTAAGAAATCAAAGAGGCTTTACAGAGGAGGTAATTCTTGAGCTCAGATATGAAAGATATGTGCTAGGGACTGTAGGAGCCGGATCACCGCCATGACAGGCTCCGGACAGAAATAGCTATAGGCCTGAGTTACGCTTCCTGAAATAAGAACCCCGTTTCTTTCTGGCCCTGAAACTAGAAATTCCTTAGAGAAGACATACCCGAAAACTGGGGCCAAAAGATACTAAATATGTGAATGCTTCAAGGTCTGGAATTGTAACTAATCCCTTGCTCTGTAACCTTGGTTATAAAAACCCTGCTGAAACAAAGCCTGGGGTCTTTGTCTGACTCCAGTGTGCTGGAGGAGGCTCAGACCCCAGCTAGCTGGAAATAAAGTTTCCTTTTCCTTTTGCATTGTCGACTGAAGTGTGTGTGCGTTTTCTTGGGAGGACAAACGCTGACCCTAACAGGACACAGAGGCAGGGAGGCCATTTCAGCAGAACTTATGCCAGGAACTTCACCTGGTCCGCCATGCCTAGTGAGGAGAGATAAAAGTACAGGAGAAGGAGCAAGCAAGAGTTGGGTGATAAAAGACTAGTGTAGACTCTCTGTAAAAAGAAAATATTTGAACAGTTCTGCACCTGCAGGATAAGCCAGCTATTAGTCAGTTATGCCCAGCACAGAGACCTGTTGTGATGGTTAATTTTGTGTCACCTTGACTGGGTCACAAGATGCCCAGAAAACCAATTAAACATTATTTTTGGACGTGGCTGTGGAGGTGTTTCCAGAATAGATTAGCATTTTAGTTGGCAGACTGAGTAAAACAGATTGTCTTCACCTGATGTAAGTGGATAGCTAGCAACTCATTGAAGGCCCAAACAGAACAAAAGGCAGAGGAAAGATGCATTTATCCTCTCTGACTGACTTCTTGAACTGACATCAACTCCCATTCTCAGACTGGGAATTACACTCTTAAGTGTTCCTTGTTCTCAGATCCTTGGACTCAGACAGGAATTCATACCACTGGCTTTCCGGGTCTCCACATGGCAAATGGCAGATCAAGCTCCACCATCACATAAAGCAATTTCTTATAATAAAATATCATTAAATAGATGATAGATAAATGATAGATGATGATGATAATGCTGTTGCTGCTGCTGATGATGATGAGAGAGAGAGAGAGAGAGAGAGGCTTCCTACCTAGCTATATCCTATTATTCTATACTTTCTCTGGAGAGCCATTTTTGTATATAGCAAATGCTCAGTAAATATAACTTGAAAAACAAATTAATAAATGCATGGAGAATCCCAGGATTACTTTATCGCTATCAAGAATCCTCAAATTTTAAGTGGGGGGAAGAATTAAGAGGTATGAATGGAAGTTTCTACATAAATCTTGTCCATAGCCCCTGGTATCTTCTGCAGAGAAAGCTTCTGTAATTATCGTGCATATTAGATCACAGGACATAGCTGAACACACTTCTCCATACCTGTGACTATTCTGTGGTCACTTAATACTCAGATGATAGTGACTTTCTTTGAATATCCTCATTGTCATCCCCAAAGCAGGAAAGCTCTTATTGCAGGATTTGCATAGGCACTCAGTATCTCTGTAGAGCAACCCAAATGCCTTTCAACACAAAGGATTTAAATACAGAATTCAGAAATTCAAAAGAGTTATATCCAGGGCTCAAGTCTGTAGGCACATCTGATGTGGAAGACAGAGAAGAGCTGGCTGGTGAGGTAGGGAATGGAGGCAATTCATTGGGGATGAACCATCTACCAGGTTCCTCTAAGGAAGGGACAAGAATGAGCTTCAGGGACTTGCCTGGATTCTCCAAGAACTGCATTTCTTTATTCAGCATTTTGTCTTACCTTCACCATGTACATCCTTACAGGCAGAAATAATACCTAAATGTATGTTCTGTAATTTTCTTTCTGTTGGCATGCAAACAAATATTGAAAATGATGAAAACTGTGCATATATAAGCACTTTTCAGTACTTATATTATAAATAAAGAAGGAAACATATATGCCACATAGAAGGGATCTTAGGAAGCTGAAATTTTCAGGATTTATGCACAAACTCTCTGGCTGCTCAAGTTTACACAGTAAATACAGTAAAACAGAAGCCATGAAAAACATGTTTTCCAGATTCAGTGTTTTTGGTAGGCACAGAAAAGTAGCATTAGGATTTAGGTAAAAGAATAGGGTAAGGTGGCTGGTACAAAGAGTTCAGAGGAGCATAGCTCTGCTCATTATATAGGAAGAAGTGAAGTGAAGTGCCCAGTGAAATGTCCCATGAAGGACTGATCAAGATCTCTTTCCCAGAGAAAGCCACTTAAATGCTGTTTCCATTGTTTTATTTTGCTTCTCTCTGCGTTCTTCAGTGAAGAAAATTCTGAACAGAAATTAACCTCCCAGGGAAAAGTAGCTACTGTGGTAATAAATGATTTTTTTTTTTTTTACTTCATACATATTCCATCCTTTCTCTAACCTTCAGCATTGGATGGAGAGAGCAGCAAACAGAAGAAAAGCATTTTGAAAGCTAGAGCACCCTTTGCTGTTCATTTGAAAGAGTTAAGTCTCCATCTCCCAGCCCGAACTGATCTCGCTGCCTGCACTCCCTTAAAACACCGAGGTCTTCTCTCTGGGAAATGACCATTTTTACCACCCCATTTTCCTTTATCAGGTCTTGCTGGCAATGTTAGCAGACACGTGTTCTCCCATGTTGGTCAGACCACGCTTGTTAATTAGAGTGCATGGTAGCCTGGCTACGTGGTCAAAATCACTTTGCATTTGTCTCATTCACAGCTTTACACTTGTAGTCAGGCATACTGGGAGTCACAGTCATCCAGGGAGGGTGAGCTGGGAAAACCAGAAAGTGCTCATTACCCTTGTTCAAAAATATTTACACCACCCAGGAGCTCCAGGGTCAAGAATTTTGCCATTTCAAGATTTTTGTTTTTGTTTTTGTTTTTGATTTTGATTTTGTTGCAAAGTTGGCATAACCTTTTCAAGGAGTTACATAGTTTGTATTCAGCAAACATATATTAAGCATTCTTTGAGCACATGCATTGTGGGAGACACAGCAATATATATTGTAGAGAAAGAGTCCATATGGAAGATGAATATGTATTGATAGCCATAACCTAGAATTTAAGATGTGTAAATATCCCAAAGGAATTTCAGATAAAATGATATGGAAATTCAAAAGAATAAGTTACTTATCACCTCTGACTCATAATCATCTGGCATTTGAACTATGTCCTAAAGGGTGGGAATGATTTCGAAGGCATTCTAGAAGCACTAAAATTTGCAATATTTTATTCCTATTTCTAAAATTAATACTATTTTTGTTTTTAAGATAATTTTTTTTTTCCGTGGCAAGAGAGGACTGGACCTAGAAGGTGTATCATCAAAAACCACCCCAACCATTTCAGAGAAGACACCAAACCAAAACAGGGAAAGCATAAGCCAGACCAGTGAATTTTCTAGATTCACTTTTGCTTGCAACAGACAAAATTTTGGTACAGCAATAGAAACTGATGTTTTTCCGTTTAAGGCCTTTAGGGGATTTATGAACAATGAAGATATTTTCAAACTGTGACCCAAAGAATTACGGGTCCCTAAGCCCAGGCTATGGGTGGGTTTAAGGACTTGGAAAGAGATAGCCCTCAGACTGGAAATCTACACAGGAAAGCTAACTAGCTGTAGTCAACTGGTCAGCTGTCTAGAGTTGTCAGTCCCGAAACACCAGGTATGAGGTCACTGAGAATCTGTCACAAGGTCAAATCTAGCACTTCCCCAAGATACTAAGGCTGGGCAAGAATTTTTTTCTAATCTTATTTTATTATTAGTTGTAGTTAAAACACAAATAAAATTTACAATCAACATTTTTTCATTTTATTTATTTATATTTATATATATATATTTCTTAATGTAGTAACTTATTCTAGACATGGAAATAACCTCATATGTATAAGTTCTCCATTCCTCATATATATGTCAGCATGCCCTGGCCGCCACCAAATCACCAAGTGTTCTTCATCACAGTCCAGTGAGTTCTGCCACCATTCCATTTGCACCCCCCCACCCTGTCCTATTCCCTGTAGGTAACCTCAGTTCTACTGCAACTCTCCAAGGGTTGGTTTTATTTCACCTGTTCTTTACTTTCTCTACTCATGTTCCACCTATGAGTGAGGTCATCTGGTATCTATCATTCTTCTTTTGACTTATTTTACTTAGCATAATCCAATAATAATAAACTTAGGTAGTTTCCAGTCTTAGCTATTGTGAATAGGTCTGCAATAAACAAGGGGGTGCATAAATCTCTGTGATGAGTGTTTTTGTATCTTTTGGGTAAATACCCAAAAGTAGCATGGTGGGATCATATGGGATTTTCATCTTCAACTTTTTGAGGAATCTCCAGACTGTTTCCCTTAGGGGTTGCACCAATTTGCACCAACAGTGTAAAAGTGTTCCCTTTTCTCCACATCCTCGCTACCATTTGCTATTTCCAGACTTTTGGACAATAGATAATTTCTCAAGTATAAGGTGATATCTCATCGTTGTTTTAATTTGCATTTTCCCTGATAGCCAACAAATAGGAACATCTTTTCATGTGCCTGTTGGTCATCTGGCCATATCTTCAGAAAAGTATCTCTCCAATTCCTCTTTCCATTCTTTGATTTAATTGCCTGTTTCTCTTTTACTGAGTTTTATGAGTTCTTTGTACATTTTAGTTATTAAGTCCTTGCCAGAAATATGAAATGAAAATATCTTCTCCCAGTTAGTAGGTTGTATTTTTGTTTTGGTGAGGTTTTCTTTCACTGTGAAGAAGATATTTAGTTTGATGTAGTTTCAGTTATTTATTTATCTTTTTGTTTCCCTTGATGCTGGAGTTGATTTACGGCTGATGTCATGGAGTATCTTTCCTATGTTGTCTTCCAAGAATTTTATGACTTCCAGTCTCACATCCAAGTCTCTAGTCCATTTTGAGTTAATTTTTGTGAATGATGTTAGAAAGAGGTCTAGCTTCATTTTTTTTTGCATGTGGCTGTCCAGTGTGCCGAACATCATTTATTGAAGAAAACTTCCTTTCTCTATCATTTGCTTTTGATAACTTTCTTATAGACTAACTAACTATATGTGAGTGGGTCAGTTTCTGGTGATTCGTTCTATTCCACTGATCTGTGCCTCTGTTGTTATTCCTGCACCATACCGTTTTTATCACTATTGCTTTGTCATATAGCTCAATGTCTGGGAGGGTAACCCCTCCAGATTCTTTCTTTTTCTCATAATTACTTTTGCTATTTGAGGTCTTTTGTTGTTCCATAGAAATTTTAAGATTTTTTTGTTCTATTTCCTGGAAATAAACCCATGGAATTTTGATGAAGATCGCATTAAATCCGTATTATTTTTTAGGTAAGATGTCCATTTTAATAATGTTGATTTTTAAGCCATGTGCAAGGGAAGTCTTTCCATCCCTTTGTGTCCTCTATTTCTTTTAAGAAGGACTTGAAGTTTTCATTGTACAGGTCTTCCACTTTCTTTATTGTTTCCAGGTATTTTGTTCTTTTAGCTTCTATTTTAAAAGGTGTGATTTTTATTATTTCATTTTCTTCTAGCGTGTTGTTTTTGTATATAAATGCAATGGCTTTTGTGCATTGCTTTTGTAGCCAACCACATTAGTGTACTCGTTGATGAGTTCTAGAAGTCTTTTGACAGTTTTTACGGTTTTCAATGTATATAATCATGGCATCAGAAAATAATGATAGTTTTTCTTGCTCCTTTTCAATTTGGATCCCTTTTATTTCCTTTTCTTGTCTAATTGCCCTGACTAAGATCCCCAGTACAATGATAAAGAGCATTGATGACCGTGGACAGCGTTGCCTTGTTCCTGACCTTAGGAAAAATGCTTTCAAATTTTCACCATTAACTGTGATGTTGGCTGTATTTTTCATATATTATTATGAAAATATATTATGTTGAGGTATGTACCTTCCATTCCTATTTTATGGAGGATTTTTATAATAAATGGATGTTGGATCTTGTCAAAAGCTTTTTCTGCATCTATTGATATGATCATGTGGTTTTTTTTCCTTTGCTATTGTTGATATAGTATATGACATTAAAAGATGTATATACGTTGAATCATCCTTGTATCACTGGGATAAATCCTACTTGTCATGCAGAGTGATATTTTTAATCCAGTGTTGGATTTGGTTTGCTAGTATATTGTTTAAAATTTTTGCATATATGTCCATTAGAGACACTGGTCTGTAATTTTCTTTCTTGGTGACATCTCTATCAAATTTTTGTATCAGTGTGATGTTAACCACTTAAAAATTATTTTGGAGTGCTCCCTATTCTTCAATATTTTGGAAGAGTTTGAGAAGAATCAGTGTTAATTATTGTATGAAAATTTGGTAAGACTCATTAGAAAAGTTATCTGGTCTTGGGTTTTCATTTTGAGGGAGACTATTGATTATCTCTTCAATTCTTTGCTTGTGATTTTTCTGTTCAGGTTTTCCAGTTCTTCCACGTTCTTGGTAGACTGTATTTTTCTAGAAATCTGTTCATGTCCTCAAGATTGTCCACTTTGTTGGCATGGAGTGATTCACAGTACTCTCTTATAATATTTTGAATATCTGTTTTAACATCTCCCCTTTCATTTCTGACTCTAGTTATGAAGTTTTCTCCCTTTTTTCTTTGTGAGTCTAGCCAATGTTTTGCCAATTTTTGTTTATTTTTTCAAAGAATCATTTTTTGGTTTCATTGATCTCCTGGATTGTTTTTAACTAATTGTTTTCAATTTCATTTATTTCTGCTTGAATTTTGATTATTTCCTTTCCTCTGCTGATTGTTAGATTTAATTGTTCTCCTTTCTCTATTGTTTTAAATATAGATTTAGGTTGTTTATTTGTGATATTTATTGTTTTCTTGAGAGGACTTGGATTGAGACAAACTTTGCTCTTAGTACTGCTGCATTGCATCCCATAGATTCTTGTAGCTTGTGTTTTCATTCTCATTTTTCTCTAACTATTCTTTAAGTTCCTTTTTGATTTCTTCTTTTACCTGAGTCATTCAGATTCATCCTGCTTAGCTTTCAATTAATGTGGGGTCATGCAGCTTTCTTTTTGTGGTTGATTTTTAGTTTCAAGCCACTGTGGTCATGAAGATGCTTGGTAATATTTAAGTCTTTGTAAATATGCTGAGACATGTTTTGTGTCCCAACATATGATTTATGCTAGAGAATGTTCCATACACATGTGAGAAGAAAGTGAAACCTGTAATCATTGACTGAAGTGTTTGGTATATGCCTATTAGACCTAACTATTCCAGATGTTCATTTTTAAAATAGCTGTTTCCCTGTTAATTGTCTGCCTGGTTAATCTTTCTATTGTTGTAAGTGGGGCGTTGAAGTCTCCCACTATTACTGTGCTGCTGTAGATTATTCTCATCAGATCTAATAATACTTGCTTAATATATTATGATACTCCTTTATTGGGTGCATATATAATAATAAGTATTATCTTCTTGTTGGATTGATACTTTATTCGTTATATAATGTCCAACTCTGTCTTTTGTTATGCTCTTTAGATGGAAGTCTGTTTTATCCCGTATGAGTATAGCTGTCCCTGCTCTTTTGTGGTTGCCAATCCATGGTAGGATTGTCTTCCAACCATTGACTTTCAGCCTTTATTTATCTTTTGAAGAAGGTGGGTTTCCCGAATGCAGCAGAAGACTGGATTATGCTTTCAATCCATTCAGTCACTCTGTCATTTGACTAGTAAATTCAGTCCATTGATGTTTAGGGTGATTATTGATACATAGTTACTTATTGTCATTTTGTAATTTGTCTTCTGCATGTTGTTCTAGACTATGCCTTTGTTCTTCTCTTTCGCTTCTTAGGTGGGTTGGATATAACTATGTTTTGATTGGTTTGGTTTGATTTTTTTCCTGGGGATTCATTTTGAGGTTACCATGATATTAGCATTAATGATTCTAAGTTCCTTTCCTATTTTTATATGAAAGCAGATTAGTCTTCCACTCATTCTAACTATCTACATTTTTGTTCTCTCCTTGTTCTCTCCACTTTTTACGTTTGCTGTCTTAGTGTTTTATGTGGGGTTTCTTTAAATTTCATTGAGCATCCTTTGGTATTTTTTGCAAAGCTAGTTTTGTGGTGATGAATGCCTTTAACTTTTGCTTATCAGAAAAGTTTTTTATCACTACTTCGGTTCTGAATAATAATTTTGCAGGGTTTAGTATCCTAGGTTGAAAATCCTTTTACTTCAGCCTTTGAAAACATCCAGTCATTCTCATTTGGTCTGTATGGACTCCTTTGTATGTGACACTTTTTTCTCTGGCTGCTTTTAAGATTTTTTATCTTGTATTTTTGACGTTTTGATGACAATGTGTCTAGGTCTAGTTCTGTTTGGGTTTATTAGGAACTTGTCGAGCTTCCTGGGTCTGGAGACTTGCTTCTCGCTTCAGATTTGGGGAGTTTTCATATATTATTTCTTCAAATACAGTTTCTTCCCCTCACCTCCTCTTCTCCTGATGGGAATGATGTTCCTTTTTATGTTATCCCAAAGGTCTCAAATACAGTCTTCATTTCTTTGCATTTTTTTTAATCTCTTTGCTGGTTTGCAGGAGTGAGTTCCTCTACTCTATCATCCAGATTTCTCATTCTTTCAGAAGCTTCACCCATCCTACTATTGAGTTCATCTATTGAGTTCTTTAGTTTAGGTAAAATATCTTCATTTCTTTGATATCTTGCTTCATTTCTTCTTTATTTTTTGTTGTTCTCTTGTACTTTCTCCATTGTTTTCTGGATTCCCATGGGTATGTTTAGTATTGTTACCCTAAATTCATCTTCAGGTAGTTTGCATACATCTGCTGTATTCAGATTTTCCCCTGAGTGTTTTATTAGCACCATCATTTCAAGTATATTTCTCTGTGCCTTTGCTCTATTAGGCGTACTGTTTATATTTCTGTGGGTTCAGTTTCCTTACGGTGATGATGTGTAGGGTGATCACCTGGCTACTGGCCCCAAATTGGCAACCAGGTTGTACTTTTGTCTCCACCCACAGGGTGACTCTAATGGGTAGCCTTGAGGTTTAGTCCCTTCAGAGAGACTGCCTTCTTCTTTTAATCCCGCTGGTTTGATATCTAGTGGATGGGACATCCAGTGTGTGGATCCAGAAACCCTGGGACAAAATGGTGGTGGGATCTGGAGGGATAAGGAGTTTCCCTATCTGCCTTCCAGTTATGGCATCAACCAATTTAATTTCACCACTCAGGCTCCAACTTAGTCCCTGGGGTGCTGGCTCTCCTTCAGCCCTGTGCCAATGCGGTCTCCCCTACCTCTGTGTCCTGGCCCCACTGGACAGGCTCTTCGCTGCTTTTGTAGCAGCTTTCCAGGCTGTTGGCAGCCTCTGACAGTTCAACCCCACTGTCATGGCTCTTATTCTGAATCCAGAATCTGCAGTTTAATTTTGTACTGGGATATATTCACTTACCCTTTGTTGTCACATATGTCACTCCATCTCTGCAATCACTGTGCCTGCCTTTTCTTGCTATTTGTTTTTGGAGAATAGGTGTATTTCTAGTTGCTCTGTGGGGAAGATCTGGATCTTGTCCCTACCAGTTTACCATGTTCTCTGCACTCTTCCAACAATTTTTAAGTGTACAGTTTAATAATGTTAAGTACATTTACTTTGTCTTACAATCAATCTGTGAACTCTTTCATCTTCCAAAACTGAAACTTTATGTGAGTAAATAACTCTCCATTTCCTCCTGTCCCAGCCCCTGGCAACCACGTTCCTACTCTGTGTGTTTACACATTTAGCTATGGAATCATAGAATATTCATTCTTTTGTGATTGGCTCATTTCACTAAGCATATTGTCCTCAAGTTTTACCTATATCTTAGAATATGCTTACATTATAAGGCTGAGTAATATTCTATTGTGTGTCTATACTACATTTTGTTTAGTCAATCATTCATCAATGGACACTTGAATTACTTCCACTTTTTGATTATTGTGAATATTTCTTAACTGAATATGAGTGGTCCAAATACCTACTGAAGACCCTGATTGAAATTCTTTGGAGTAAATATCCAGAAATAGAATTACTAGTTGATCTAGTGATTCTAATTTTAAGTTTCTGAGGACCTACCATACTTTTTTCCACAGAAGCTATACCATTTAACATTGCCACAACGGTGCACAGGGGTTCTAATTTCTCTCATTGTGAAAATTTTGTTTTATCCTGGTTTCTCAAAATAATCATTCTAATGGGTATAAGGTGATACAGGAACATATAATATTGTGCCCATTGGATAATCCTGCTCATTCAGGGAGGAAGCTATCAGAGACTGTTGGTACAGATTCAGTCCTTAATAAATATATTGATGCTTCCTCATCAGGCATGAAAATAAAGCAGAAGTTGGAAGCCCAGGGAGCTGTGTACATGGGTCAGGCACACAGGGTTCCCTCAGAAACTCCTGAGATATGTGCATGCTCCTCAAAATATGATGCTATTGTCCTACAACTCAATGGAATAGTCTCAACAGGTAAGGCTTGGATTTGGCAGTATTAATAGAAGGGGAGCATATTACTCAAGAAATTGGTTATTAGGAAGTGAAGAGGAAATGCCTAACCCCTCCTTTCATTCCTAAAATCCAGCCAGAGGGCTGTACCAAAGGCCTTACCAAAGGAGTCGCCACCAATGGGAGGCAGTGCAAGACTGGAAGTATAGCTGTGTCTGTCCTGAGCTAAGGTAATTTGTAGGTCATAGAACCTAAACTTTCTTGCAAGTAAACCATCATTATACTAAGAAGAAGTATAATATAATGGAGGGAGGAGGGAAATTAATTTTTTATAATACTATAGTGAGTCCTTTACAAGGGGATAGACTTGAACTGCTTCTCTGACCTATTTATAAAACTCCTCAGGAGTCTAAGTAAAAGCTTTATCCAGAGAAGCATGGGAATGTAGTGGGGCTCCTTTTATGCTGGCATCTTTAACCCTCAGATCACACTGAAATGTCCCCCAGTGGTCACTGTTCTGTTAAATAGGCTATCATTTCCCTGTCAACATGTACTTGTCTACTTGTGGTCAGTGTCCAGATGTTAGGTTCCATCAGTGTAATTTGAAAACATAAGCATCCAAGCAATTCTTCCCCTGGTTCATAATGATATTTTGGATTACAATCTGCTATTTAAAACAGATGTTGTTGATTTACTTGGGACACATGCTGGCTTTACGTCAAACAGAACACCAGGTAAACTTCTCCAAGGAATCCTAGGAAAAATGAAAAGTGCATAGAAGATAATAACTATATTTATAAATATTTCCCTACATTCAAAGTCCCCTGTGTCAAGTTTTTCAGAAACTCTGGGGAATAATGTGTCTGTCTAACTAAAGTGACTATCTAATTCCTATTTTATCATCCATGCAACTATGCTGATATGAGGCAAAGGAAAAAGGGCAAGCATTCCCTCATTAACAGTTTACTGATAGATCCTTTGATAAATACTGAAATAACAATGAAAAATATAATTCTTTATTTTCAAGGAAGCACCTTACCTCGTCTTCTCTTTTCTATTTAACTTTCCTTTTGTTACTAATCTCAACCAACTCTCGTCATCTCTGTCCTGCTTGGTAGGCAGTAGTACATTCTTGTTATGGCCTCACGTGGAAGTCAGAGGGAGGTCTCTGAGATGTCTCTTATAACACTAGTTCTACTTATGAGAGCTCTGCCCTCATAACCTAATTACCTCCCAAAGTCTCCACCTCCTAAGACCTTTCGGGGTTAGGGTTTCAACAGATAAATTTTGGGGAAAATAAACATTCAGACTATAGAAGGACAACTTCAACATGCTAGACTTATTGTAGATACTTAAGCTTCAACTGCAAACTTTAAAAAAGTTCTTGCCTTTTAAGAACTTATATTTATTTTAGAAAACAGAGAAATGCAAGTAAAAACAAAAAATTCAGATACTAATAAATGCTCTGAAAAAAGAATCAGTGTGAGGGGTCATGGTGAAACAAAGGGCAAGGACTGTGTTAGCAGGTGGTTCACAAAAGGGCTCATCAATTAAAATCTTTGAAAGATTTGGAAAAGACACTTGAAACAGATGGAACAGCAATTGTAAGGGTCCTAAAGAGGAAATAAGCCTGGCATGTTCACCAAATCCTTGAAAGCTCATATGACTAACAGGTTGTACAATAGGGACAATAGGAAATTAGGTAAGACAGTGTATGGAAGACACATATGGGACTCATTGGCCTTGACAAGAGTTTGGATAGCGTAGGTGTGATAGTAACATCATGCAGGATTTTTAAGGTGAAATGAAAAGATATGACTCAGGTTTTTAAAAGATTATTAAGACTTCTGTGAGAAATCTGAGACATGAGCCCCAGAGCATGTCAAAATCATGATCAGAAAGGAGAGAAGGAGCCAATGGAGAAAACTGGGAAGTAGTTGAGGATACAGAATAGATGTCAGGAAATTGTCATGGCCTAGAAGCCAAGTGAACAGCATTTCAAAAACAGTAAGTGAAAATTTACATCGAAGTTTCCTGAGAGTTTGTTAAAGATGCAAGTTATAAGGCGATCACGAGATTTGGCAATATGGCAGTATTGTGGACTTTGCCAGAATGGTTTCAAAGGAGTTGAGGAGACAAGGGAATAATTTGGAAAGAGATTTGAAAATGAGCAACTAGAGAGTATGGACAACTCCGTAGTTCTGTTTTTCATCAAAATGAGCAGTGAAAGAAGGAGGTAGGTAGAAGAAGACATCAGACAAGATATTTTTGTCTTTGTGCTTTGTTTGAAGATGAGAACTATTAAGTATATTTGTATACCTATGAGAATAATTCAGTAGAGAGAACAAAATTGATGATCAATTCTGTGGACTGAATTCTTTGTCACTGCAAAATTTACATATGAAGCCCTAATCCTCAATGATTTGTATGATATGTATTTGGAGGTAGAACTTTGGGGAGGTGAGTAAGTCATGAGGGTATAGCCATCATGAATGGGATTAGTCCTCTTATAAGAAGAGACACTGTAAAAATGCTGTCTTTGACCATGTGAGCATACAGCATGAGGGTGCCATCTACAAACCACTAAGAAGACTCTCAAAATGTGGCCTACACCTTGATCTTGAACTTCTCAGCCTCCAGACTGTAAGAAATAAATTTCCATTGTGTAAAGTCACCCAATCTATGGTATTTTGGGTATAGCAACTCAAAGTGACTATGACAATACAGGATGGAAATTAAGACTTACTAGAGTTAAGTAAGTAAAAGGGGATGTGCTCCAGTTTCTAAATTAGTAGAATTGATTTTATTAGACAATTTTTTTCTAATCTAAGGGTTTTTCTTTCAGAATAAATATAGAAAGAATTTTGATATTTCCTCCTTTAAGAGATGACCCTATAGGGTCTTATAAGATAACCATATAGATAATGATAAGAAATGTGTTGTTTTTTTCTCATCTCAGAGGACTGAGACAATACTGGCTAAGCCTGGTCTGAAATCAAACAGATAATATCAATATCAGAATCAGGAGTCATACTCAGCTTCTGCATGATTCTTCTCCTCTTCCACACAGCACGAGCATGTGTGTCAGTAATAGGCAATGAAATGCCACTCTCAGGGGTCTGATTCAAAACCATCGGTTTAGTATCTTGTGGAAATTAAGTAAGGCAAACTTTTGAAAAAATTTTTCAAAATGAGTATTTTAAGCTTTGATCTGCACCTGTCTTTTCCCCAATCAGCCTAGCCCGGAGACTCAGAGATAACAGATGGTTGTTATGACTTACCAAGGGAGCACTCCTGTCCCTTCTCTTCTGCAGTCCTTCCAGATGCATTTCTTCTCAAATGGCAGTCTTAGGAAATATATAGTTCATCCTGCTAGCAAAAAGCCAAGGGACAGGCCAGAAACATATTATACAGCAGAGGGAAGATGATCTGGAATTATTAATTTGCTAGAGCCAATGCTCATGTGCATAATTAACAGCTGACAATTGTTCTGGGCTGGGCACAGTCCTATAATGGTCAGATCGAGGCATAGGCTATAGTACTTTAATCTGGGCATTTGTAATTCTTTCCCTCTTAATATCAGTTAGGAAGTTGGGAGCATTCTTTTTTAAACATATTTTTCTTTTTCCTTTTTTTTTTCATCTCTTCCATTACATAATTTGCCCTTTAAAAATATGCTCGCATACCTCCAATGATAAAACCAGCATGAGAGACAAAGAAGAGATGAATCTGAAAGTGGTCTTTACTGTTTTGCTATATCTGCTTCAAATGCCACAGCTGGCACCAAATCCTTGAGATTACCAGAATGACTAATGAGTCACACAGCTCTCCATCTTCAATGTGCTTATGAAAATGTTCAGGGATTTGACCACAACTTTTCAACATCAAGAATGAGAGATGTGAGAGCTCCCAGATATCAGTTAGCTTATCTCTTGCCAGGTCTGGAATTTTCCTTCTGGATAAGATTCCAGCAGATGCTTTAGCTAGTCTTGTTTTAAGTATCTTAAATGATGGCACTCCTCCCTTTTGCACTGAAAGGCTATTTCACAGTCCAGTGGATCTTAACACCAGACTACGTTTTCCAGAAGTTGCCTGAAATTCATCCTTTGTTAATTTCTTAACATAACTCATGTTTATTCACTTTGGCAACTCACTTGCAAGCAGCCTCTCTCCCTCCTTGACAATTAAGCAAGTCAATCTACAAATAAGAGCCTATCCGCCAATCACTTCGCTCTATCCCTTTTCCTGCTGGGTAAATCCGGCATGCTGAGAATCATTGGGCACTGAACATTCACTGGTTTCTGTGTCTTTTACTCTTTTTCTACAATTATCATCTCCTCAGTCTCAGACATTGCATGGACCATTCCCATTTACCAGGCTTGGCAGAGGACTCACTGGGGACTCAGTCATCAATGCAGTGCAGTCATTTGTACTGATTACCCTCCAGACCTTGACCCCATAAGGATTCTTAACAAATTCCACTGTCAGGGATTGCAGAGTGGAGATAGTCAGCAGAAGTGTGTACTATAAAGATGTTCAAGGGAGAAGACTCCACTCATCTCTCTCAAGTGATTCTCCATTTCCCACAACTACAGTATTGAATCTTCTCTCCTACCAGCTCCTCTACTCTGCAAACTCCCTGATGCTATTCTTTCAGCCCATCCTCCTCAGTCTAGTTACTACACTGGGCCCCTTTGTCCTTCATTCTCAGATTTTCTCTGAACCTATTTCTCTTCTTCTACCTCACAACCTTCATGTGGACTCTTGCTGCACTATGAACCAACCAAAATATGTAAATCACTTTCATCTTTCTCCCATGTGATGAAGACAATGCTGTGGCAATAAGAGACAGATAAAATGTCTTTTACCTTTTCACATACTGGGATACCGAGTCAAATGCTCATGTAACTTATCTGAGGTCAAGCAGCTAGCATCAGAATTAGAGCAGGACTCCCCCTGATCCTTGGGATGCCCCATCCACCATCTTCCTGCTGTCCCACACAGCACATCTATCAGGGACACGCAATGGAAACGGGCCTTGCTGTTGATGGCCCTGCCTTCCTAGGGAGGTGCTTCAGACCTAAACATCCTTATTTTACATGCTTTAAAGAACCAACATTCTAACTTTCCTTTCTGTAAGAACTGTGTATCTCAGATGTTACTGTAAATTATAAAAAAAAAAAAAACCCAAAGCACATGAACAGTTTCACCCAAAGTTAATTTTTTCCCTCTTTGCATTTAGGCCAAATGGGTTTTACTGTCTAGAAATGCTTAAGTACAATATGTGATGGCCGAAAGCAGATGAATAGAATTTATATTTTGAATCAAAGAAATTCCATTAGGCTAAGGATTTATAAATACAACTTTTATTTTGCTCAATTTTTGCTTGAATTAAGCACCCACCTGGCCACCACCAAACAAAGAGCTTCTTTTCTCTTCCTGAACTGAATTTACTTGAGTTGTTCTGCTTTAGAATCCATAGGACTGGAGTGAAAAAAACAAGTAGTAACTGAAAAATAATCAAGATCAGGAGAATGTGACTAACACACCCATGTTCTACTTGCTAAATTGCTTTGACTCTCCTATGCAATGTAAACTGTGGTCTGCTTCAATTTACACACTGTATTTTAAGAGTTTTTGCTTCACTTTCCTGCTTTGACGTCTTAAAAAAAGGCCAAACATAAAAAACTAAAACTGAAAAAAACAATCCAAACCAGGGTTTCACAGTTATGGCCAACTGCTTATCCCAGACAAATTAAATCCAGCCCCTGGCAGGCAACTAAAAGTTTGTTTCGCCTAATTGAGCAGCTAATGGGTGTGGATGAATTTGAGGTACAGTAAAAAAATATTGTTTCAAAGAGTCTTTCTGATTAGCACACTCTGAGATGGGCAAATAAAAATATTTATGCAGTTGTTTTTAGAAGCATGTTCAAATCCATTCGTTAAGCTCCAGGGACAGTTCCAGAGGGCTCCATCCTGTCTTTGCTTGAGGTGATCTGCTCATTGCTAAAAGAGAGCTATAACCCTTCACCAAAGAGATTTGGTGTTGTATCAACACCTATTCATTTCTTATAATTCTTGCATGAAGCCCCATTGTTTTATCTAATAAAGCACCTCATCTAGTAAATGGCCCTGGTGCCACTAAAACACTGGTTAATGGGATAGAGGAGAGAAGAAACAAATAGTTGGGGAGGATTCTCTGAAATATTAACGTTCTAGAACATGTTGTATTACATCCCTATCATTTTGCTGTGTTTGCTTTTATAGCAGTGAATGTCAGGGCAGCTGGCCATTTCTCCCTAGGAATCTCCTTCTTCATTATGGTGCCTTTATTGAATAACATTCAAAAAGTTTCCATGAACAGCAAAACAGGTGCATGTATTATTTTCCACATCTTAAAATCATAAAACAAACATGCAAAAAAATAAAAAAAATAAAACCCACAATGCTCATTCCATTCCCATGCCAGTTTAAAATTAGTTATACAACTTTAAAGACAGGTATTTATTTAATTTTTTTAAAGGATAGGTATAAGCAGGAATGAAGAAGGTGAGTAGGCAGGCAGAAAGAGAGAGAAGGAAGAAGCGTTTATTTATTTTAATTAGTTGTTCAACTTGGTTGCTTTTCCAGCCCCAGGTCATGAAGCCTGGTACCTGGGATGTACATGGAGTGCATCTGGTAAACTTAACCATTAAAACACCGGGTGCCCCCTAAAGAATGGTATTTTAAATGACAACTATCATTGTGATGAATTTGTCACAGATTCCATCTATTATTTCTGATATAATGAGTTTCCTAGGGCTTTGTTTAATTTGGATTTTCTTATTAGCTCTTCTGCCTACTTATTACAAGACAATGGAGGACAGACTATGAGCAGCAGCCCGGTCGTCTGACCAGCTACTGTCTTTGGTTCATCGGTGAACTTGTCACATACACTTGCAAGGAGAAATAAGCCTTTTTGTTTCGGCATGTCCTAATAGAATTTTTTTCTGTATCCAAGTAATCTTTTTTCTATGTTGATGTCTAGATTTGATTGTTAGAAGCATAGAAATGACCATCTTAGTACAACATAGCCCCCACTCCCTTTTTTCACTGTGGTAGTATCCTAACATATAGCAGAGACTTGCAAGTTTCAGAACTGTTCTGAAATTCAGTTGATTGTATTCCCCGCCCTAAATTATAAGTTGAAGTTCTTAACCCCCAGTGCCTGAGAATGTGACCATACTTAGTCTTTACAGAGGCGGCTGAGTTAAAATAAGGACATTGGTGTGGGTCATAATCCAATATGATTGATGTCCTTACCCAAAAGGGAAACTTGAAGACAGACACATATAGAGGAAGATGATGTGAAAACATATGGAGAAGATAGTCATCCACAGACCAAGGAGAGATGCCAAGAACAGAGCCTTCCTTCACTGCCCTCAGAAGAAACCAACCCTGCAGACACCTTGATTTTTTTAATTCTAGCTTCCATAACTGTCAGGCAATAAATTTCTGTTTGTTTGTTTGTTTTAAGTCATCCAGTGTGTGGTTCTTTGTTATGGAAGTCCTAGAAGACTAATACAGAAACTCCTTTATTTATCTATTTCTCACAATCACTTACTAAGTAATGGAAACTAACCTGAAAAATCTTCCATAGTTATCTGTGGAAATCCCTCACCTGGCTATTGAGTAATCTGTAAAAAATAAATTGTGTTTTTTCTGATGCTACTTGTCAGTCTGACTCATATTAAATTAATTCTCACTCTTGATTTAAAGAAGAAACTTTAACTGTTGTTTGCCCTTTGAAAGATCTATTACTTTTCTGCCTACAAAATAACTTTAGCTCAGGAAGTAAGCTCACTCCAAACTGAGATAAAAGTTCCAACTACATTTCTTCTCTGGGTGCAAATAGATGCTAATTGCAAATAATTTTGTTGTTCACTTCGTCTATCAAAATTTATAGGAAGTATAAGCTTCCCTTCATATAACACACAAACCCATGGGCCAAATTCACGTACTTGTACACACATTTCTACTTTTCTTTGCTCCATAAATTCTAGATGTGTGTCCTGAAGTGGTCCAACCAGAAGTCACAGGTAGAGTTCTCACCTGGAATGGGAGGGAGAAGGGGAGGAAACTTAACTTACAGCTAGTATGTACTATAGGATATAAAATTAAGAAATATATTATCTCAGTATAACAACCCTGTGTAGTGTTTATTATTACTTTTGTAGAACTATAAAATGAGCTCAGAGTATGAATGGACAGTCACATTTGATGTCCTGGCCTGAAGAGACACCCTCCCTTTCCCAAAGTCTTCATTACAAACCTACCCACACTCAGATATCCAGGCTTCCTCCACAATTGAAAGAAACTTGTGGAGGCTCAGGCAAGAGCACTCTGCAGGCCTTACACCCACAGCAAAGCTTTCTTCTTGTAAGTTTCCACGACAGGGCCATTAATTGGGGCCAGGAGTAGTGAGGAGCTCCTGGAGCAGAGCTATCATCTCTCCACCTGTCAGGACTCCACTCACTTGCCATCCGTCTCCCAGGCCCAGGGAGTGTTTAATGAAGCTGGTTTGGATCAGCGCGATTGGTGTTTAGGCTGTTCTCCAAGACTTTTCAAATGCCCGGGAAACACGCCCATTTTTGGACAAAGAGTCCAGTGCTTACTGCGGTTTTATTTTTAAATAAACCCACTAACGTTCTTTTTCAGTTGTCTGTTCTATCGAAAGTCCTTTCAATTACTCAAATCAATTCAATCAGAACGTATTGAACACCTGTTCTGTGCCAAGCACAGAAGGAATATAAGAAAGTCAGCAAGATTCTGCTCCAGAAATCTGAGGAACTAGGAGGATGCAATAAACCCACAAGTCATCCAAAGAGGCAAAGACAAGAGTCATAAAGAAGCACAGATACAAAGCTGCGGAGTTTTCAACAACGGAGCTATCACTTCCAGGTGGGCAAAATTAGAAAAGACACCATGAATAAGGAGCTAGTGTCTGACAGAAACATTTAGGAATTCGTCAGCTGCTCATTCGGTCAACAAGCATTTGGTGAACAGCAACCAAGTGGCAGGCAAAGAACTGAAGATACAAAAAGAATATAATCCCTCTCAAAGTACCTGCATTCTAGTGACGATTAAACAAAGAGCAAGTAAGCACATTAATTACAACTTGCATGTAGACTAAGAACTAAATGAGCCAAGCCCAGGGAAGCGGCTCCGGCAGTGAGAGCCGGGACCGCTTTGGTAACGTGGTCAAGGAAGGTCTGGCCAAGAAAGTGATTTTTAGTGGAGACGGAGGAACGAGGATGGACTATTCGAAAGGATCAGGGGTCTGAAAAGCAGCGGTCAGAATGTTCGGTAAGAGCAGTAAGAGCCAAAGCGCAGTAAGTGAAAGTTCCTAAGAAGTGAAAGCATTTGGGATTACCAAGAAAGTTTTCAAAGGTTACTGTGGCTGGAGAATGAGAGCCATGTACAGGTAGGCTGTCTTGAGAAGAGACTGCGGAAGTAGGTGAGATGAGGTTTTGTCAGGTTTTTTTGCTCAGGGGAAGAAGTCTGAATTTTCTCCTAATTATAGCAAAAACTTTGAAGGGTTTTAAACTGTTCATTGGCATGAGGTCTGTATTTTTGAAAAGAGAAGTCAAATTGGAAGTCCCATGTGAACAGCAGGCTGGAGCTGGGAGGTAAGTTAGAAGTCTACAGTGTTGGTCCATGTTTTATACCGGGGGAAGCTGAGAAATATAAAGATACATTTGAGATACCTTTTGGAAGAAGCAACAATGAGAATGTACTAGATGGAGGTAGAGCAGAGAAATTGAGTAGACAAAACAATACAAGCAAACATTCAGAAGAAAATAATGGTAAATCTATGTGAACTAAATTTAGTAAACTGCCCAATTCTTCCTTACAACAGAGCCCCGGGTCACAGAATAGCCCCACCCCACTCATTAATTCCAGTCTTATTCACAGCCCCAACCTCCACTCTTCACATGACTCATTACAATCAAGAGTCAAAGTTGCCAGAGTTCACAGACATTTAAGCAAACATCAAGGCCAACATTGCCCTAAATTGTGTGTAATACGTCTTACAATACTTCTTACACAAGATGTTTCTAGAGGTGAAGCTTTGTGGTGAAATAAGGTTAGAGAAAGACTTTCATCATTCCGTTCTGGAGATTACAAAGCGCACTAACTTTAAAAACTTTGGAATGTCTTTCAACATAGAAACTTTTTGCTTTGTTAATGTGTAACCCATTTTTTGGCCAAATTAGTAAGACTTCAGGTCTTTTATTCCACAGAGCAACCCTAGGGATTCTATGGAACCACTGAACTGACTTATAAGACCAGCTGCATAATTTGTAGGACGCAGTGCAAAATGAAATTTTGGGGTCCCTTATCCAAAAACTATTAAGAATTTCAAAACAGCAACAGCAGAGCACTAACCCAAATATGGGGCCATTCTATGCATGGGGTGATTGCATAGAACTTGCACAACCTTGAAGCCAGCCATAAAAGTCCATTATCTTCAAGTTACAGAAGAGAAAATAAACCCAGGAAAATGAAATGACTTCTCCATGACCCCACATCCAATCAATCCCCCTCTGGGCCTTCTGATCATTTACCGTATTCCAGATTAGTTCTGCAAAGTGAACCAGATATTTGGTGGCACAGGTCTTACTGCTGGATTTTTAATCAATGTCACTTCCCCAGTCAGGAACAAGGGCACAGTTGCCAGCTGATCCTACTTCAGCAGGCTCTCAGCACCCTAAGGGGCCAACTCTGGCACAGCCTACCTCTGACTTGTTACTTGAGTCAACTGTACCATTCTTTCCAGTCATCACTCTGGTTTACTGCAACTGGCCACAGAACCTACTTGCTAACCTAACAGCAGCTCTAGGTACAAAATATGGCTTTAAGAATAGTGTCAACTGACTGATTAGATAAGAGTAAAAAAGCAAATTTAGGAGAAGGTTATGGTTCTCTAACTCTTGGTTTATTTGTGAGACTCAAATATTTCCTCTCCATGTTTTAGAAAATGTAGAACACAGTATTGGTATACGGTAGTGGCATCAAAAAGCAACTGCTCTTTCTCCCTTAAAGGCAAGAAATCTAAAGAAATTTACGTGGAAACTGAATGAGAAAATTGTGGGGAAACTCTGGTGGCCTGTGAAACTATGACATGGATAATGCCTAGTTCCCCAACAAGAAAACAGTATTAGGATGAGCTCTGGACATGTGAGGCCACTCACGTATTTCAGGGACAGGAAGGAGAGTCCCCAGGTGGACAGACGACAGGACTTTAAATGAAAGAGAAAAACTCAGAGAGGAGAAATGAAATGCGTAGAGGATTTTTATTGCTTTGCCGGCTGCATAGCCAAGTTTCTCCAAAAAAAAAAAAAAAAAAAACAGAATAGGAGACAGATTTAAAGATCACTAGATTGAATAGTATTTGATAGAAATATAATGTATAGTGATATAAATATAATATATAAATATAATTATACATTTAGAGAATTGTAATATATACTATAAAATATAAATATACATTATATATGAGTGATTTATATATCTATATATCTATATATGTTTAGCATAAGAGACTGGCTCATGATATTATGGAGACTGACAAGTCCCAGGATCTGACGGGTGAATCAGCAAGCTGGAGGCTCAGGAGAGCTAACTGGGTAGCTCCGTCTGAGTCAGAAGGCCTTCAAAGCAGAACCAATGGTCTTAGTGCTAGGCCAAGACCCAAGAAAATATAGGACAGGAATTACTGGAACCACTATGTAGACAGGATTTATCTAAGAGTGATATGAACAAATAGCATTGCAGAGCAAGGAGGAAAGAGAACAAGAGAAATGGAATCTACTGACTTAGTTTGCTTGGAGCTCCTGATGCAAGTTCGCCTGCACTTTTTAGTTGCAACAGTTAAATAAGTTTAGTTGTTTGAGTTTGTGCTTAAGCTGATTTAAGATAAGTCCTCTTCTTTAGTAAGCAGTGAGCCCTGACAAATGCTGTAAGCACATTATGCCCAGAGAATAAGTCAACGGAATGGACCTCTCTTATCCAAGGAACAGCAGGCATGCAGCTCTACTTTTCAAATAACCCGGTTGAACTAAGTTACATCGCTGAAGGCAGATGAGTGAGCTGGACTTAGCTGAGGCTAAAGCTAAATCTACCAACTACTAATGTCACACTATTAACTGGAGATGATTCTGTCCCTGAAATTCCGTCACTTTGCCAATAAAAATCACCCAGTATCATTTAAAATGAACATATTCATTGTACTGTCAGGTTGGGATTGGGGAGACTGAATATAGAGCTGAAAATCACACTCCTATTGCTCTGAGTATTGGGAACAGAATTCAGGACACTAATGGTTCCAGGGATAAGTTAGAAGTGCGGGTTGGTACTCCGTTGAGGTGAGTAAGATGGTAGAACAGGAAGCCCGCACTCTCCTTCTGCTGCAGACACACTTAGCAGTAACACATGATCTGTGAGAAATTTTGGAACTGGTTGAGAGGTCCCTGCCTCCTGGCCAAAAGCATATCTAGCCACATCAAAAAAGCAGGAAAAACAGAGCCCCATTTTGCCAGAATTCTCACTCAGGGCAGCACCATGTGATCCAGCAAGAACCTCCACCTCCATATTTCTCTCTAAGGAACAAAAGAGTTAGAACATTCATCTAGTTTCCTGGTTTTTCTGAGTGCCACTTGAGAGTCTGGCTTGTACCTTGCCTATCTCAGGGAGGAGACAGTGTAATATTTGCTGGTCCCCTGATGTTACTGAGAACAAAGCAGTGACAGAACCGCTGTGCTAGCACTCACCACAGCCTCTCCATTCAGTCAGCACCAAATAAACAGGCGATAAACCTCAGCCGGACGACAGAAAGACTTGAACGGCTCAGTATACACCTCAACTTTCCTAGTGCTTTCGTGAGGAACTGGCTCCAGTCTCACCTTCTCTGTCACTGATGGACCTGACAAACACTAACCCCTGTGCCTACCGAGAACACAGACAACTGTTGCATCCTGTACACAACTAGTCACCAAAACCCCCAACCCTAACTCAACACACAGCAAACAGGCCAAAAAGACAAATCTCAATTCCAGGTCCTCTTTGGGAAAAAGAAGAGTTGAATAGCATTCGACAACCCAGCTTTTCTGGATGTAACTGAGGCCATACTTCAGTTACAGGTGTCTCAGAATACTGAAATTTTCCTGCATGTTCTAGATCCAGGATGCTCAGAGCAAGGAAAATAGGTTGGACTAGCACAAAGCTTTGAGAGGACTCCACTATCTCTAGTTGCACAAATTGGTGAGAGCCTTCTCCTACAGATCAGTCCGTGAAGACAGAGAGTAATGAATGTTTTATATAATGCTCAGACATTCATCTTGGAGTATTGTAACTGGTTACATGTCCTTTGTTTGAGCAGTAAAATGCATAGAATTACTATATGGTTTCTTTATAGTAACTCCAGTTCATCAACGTAATCATTTCATATGTTAACCCAGCACTTGCATTGATCTAACTTTAAACCTTTTCTCATTTATTTTAATCCAATTATGTAAAATAGTCCAAAGTCTGGTAATGAAGTGTGCATAAGTAAATGGTGTGCATATATATTTTAGTTAGTAATTTTTCAGTTACTTAAAATAAATAAGATTTTTTTCAGGTAATAATTTGGGAATAGACAATAATTATCTCCTGGCTACCTTATGATCCTTGTTTAATGAACAATTATGTACAGCTTCTAGAAATTACTAGAAAATCAACAGGACAAAATGGATAGTGAAGAAACCAATAATAATATAAATATAAATATATATATAATTATTTAGCATTAGATAAATGTAGCATCACATCTTAATGGGGAAAAGAATCAGTATTTAATGAATAGTGCAATGATAATTAGATCATTATTTTGAAAAAAGTTTACCTTAATCAAATGAAAGTTCTAATGGTTTAAAGATTGAAGAGTTAAAAATTAACCTCCAGCAAATGAGAAGAAAAAATATTCATTATTTATAAGACCTTGATATTTGGAAAGCTTTTTAAAGACTTAATGAATGCAAGAATCAAAACAAAATCAATACAATTCATAATAAAATGGAAAACTTTTCTATACTAAAAATAAATATAATAAACAATCTTAAATGCAAACAATATATAATAGCTAGTATTTGAAATGAATTAGACTGATTCAATACATAACATATTTAACATGTAAAGAAGAAAAATACTTATATGATCTCAATCATTTGTGGAAATAAAGAAGCAAAGCAGGCGAGTGACTTTTGGTTGGTGACTCCATGGGAGGCTCCCCACAGACACGGAAAAAAACAACAAAAAAAAATCACCTGTTTTCCTGAGACAAACACCAAGAAAAATTGGCACCTTAGTTGGAGACGAATCAGCTGACAATTAACAGTGGGTGATAATACCTGTCTGGGTTCTCAGCAAAGTCGCTGATTTGGATTTGAAACGGGGTTCGGTAGTCTCCAGACATGTGGCCGGACAGAGGCAAGGAATTTCAAGACCAGCTGCTGAGGCAGTGAGAGGTGGAACCTGTGTAGCTGAGATGCAGAGCCACAGAGGGTTGACTTGGGAGGGGGTGAAAGGAGAGGCAGCACAGAGGGAGCTGAACTGGAGCCCAAGTAGTGAAAGTGTGCAGGGCATAGCCAGAACCAAAAATCAGTCAAAGAAATTCCTAGCTTGAACCCCTCAACAACCATTTCACACCAGAGCCTGTGTCCACCAAGCAGCTATCCCACCCACCACATATCATGCAAAACGGATATCCCGCCCATTGGATACCCAGCCCCAGGACTACAGTGAGAAGGCAGTCCCATATGGGACCTAACTTCAGTGTTACCTGCTAGCGCCACCTTGTTTGTAAGACAAAAATTGCAGGCTGATTGTCAATCCTTGGCAAGTCAAACCTAGGGAACAAACAACACTAGGGAAGCCAAACCCTCAGAAATATAAACGGAATGCTGAATAGTGCAAAGGCACAGAGAAACATACATGAAATGATGTATCCAGTCAAAACCCCAGGGGAAAATCTGAATACAGCAGATGTATTACCTGGAGGGTAATTTAGGGTAACAGTGATTAACATACTCATGGGAATCCAGGAATCAGTAGAGACAGTGAACAAGAATCTCAGGAAGCAAAAGCAATGTAAAACAAGACATCAAACAGGAAAGAGATACGGTGGCTGAATTAAAGAATTCCATAGAGAGAATCAACAGTAGGATGGATGAAGCTTCCAGTAGAATCAGTGATCTGGAATACAGGACAGAGGAACTCTATCAAAAACCCAGCATAGAGATTAAAAAAATTCAAAAAATTGAAGACAACATTTGCAACCTCTGGGATAACATCAAAAGGAACAACATTTGCATCCTAAGAGTCCCAGAGGAAGAGATAGAAAAAGGGGAAGATGCCATATTTGAAAAAAAAAATAGATGAGAACTTTGTCAGTCTGAAGAATGAAGCAAGCCTCTATATCCAGGAAGCTCAAGGAGTTCCTAATAAAAGAAACCCAAACAGAAATACACCTAGACATATCATCATGAAAATGTCAAAAATGCAAGATAAAGAAAGAATGTTAAAAGAAGCCAGGGAAAAAAGTGTCACATACAGAGTGCCCCCTAAGATTGTCAGTGGACTTCTCAAATGAAACACTACAGGCCAGAAGGGAATGGCATAATATGTTTGAATTGCTGAAAGAAAAGGAGTTTCAACTTAGGATACTATATCCAGCAAGATTATCATTCAACTGAAGGAATGATAAAAAACATTTCTGACAAGCAAAAGTTAAAGGAGTTCATAACCACAACACCAGCTTTGTAAAAAAAATAATAAAGGATTTTCTGTAAAGTGTAAAGAAACCACACAGAAAACCACACATAATTAAATAATATTAAATTATTTAATAATATTAAATAATATTAAATTATTTAATAATATTAAATATTAAATAATATTAAATTATTTAATAATATTAATTAAATATTAAATAATATTAAAAGTGGGGAGGAAGAGAAGAGAACAAAAATGTGAAGTTAGAATGAATGGAATACCAATATGCTTTCAAATAAAATTATAGCAAATATAGAACTGTGAATGCTAACTTCAGGGTAACCTCTAAATAAAGCCCCAGGGAGAAAGTGAAGAAGAAAACAAAAGACAAAAGCAATCAAAACATAGCTACATCCGCCTGACCTAAGAAGAGAAAGAGGAAGACGCATCATCTGGAGCAACATACAAAAGACAAATTATAAAATGACACTAGCTATATATCATTAATCAACCTACACTTGAATGGACTGAACTCACCAGTCAATTGATGTAGAGTGACTGAATGAATTAAAAAGCATAGCTCAACCTTCTTCATTCTGGAAACCCATCATCTTCTAAAAGACAAAGGCTGAAAGTCAATGGCTGGAAGAATATTTTACAATGGAATGGTAACCACAAAAGTATAGGAACAGCTATACCATATCAGATGAAACAGACTTCCAGCTAAAAAGCATAAGAAAGACAGAGATGGACACTATATAATGAGCAAATGATCAATCCAACAGGAAGACATACGTTTATTAACATATATGTAACAAATGAAGGAGCATCAAAATATATGAAGCAAGTAATATTAGATCTGATGAGACACATTGACAGAAACACAATAATAGTGGGGGACTTCAACACCCTACTTACAACAATGGACAGATCAACCAGGTAGAAAATTACAGGGAAACAGCCACATTAAATGACAATCTGAAACTGATAGGACTAATAGACATATACCAGTCACTTCACCCAGTGATTACAGATTTCACTTTCTTCTAAAGTACACATGAAACATTCTCAAGGATAGATCATATGTGAGGACACAAAACGTCTCTCAACAAATTTATAAAGACTGAAGTCAAACCAAGCATCTTCTCTGATCACAATGGCCTAAAACTGGAAATCAACCACAAATAGAAAGCTGGAAGAACCCAAAATAAGTGGAAACTCAACAATATGCTCCTGAAGAAGTCTTGTGTAACAGATATCAAAGAGGAACTTAAAATACTTAAAGACAAATGAGAATGAAGACACGAGCTACCAGAATCTATGGGATGCAGAAAATGCAATAATAAAGGGAAAGTTCATCCAGGAAAGTAATCCAGGCGTATCTCAAGAAACAAGAAAATCACAAGCTAACAACTTAACTCTACATTTAAAGCCACTAGAGAAAGAACAAGTAAAGCCAAATATCAGCAAAATAAAGGAAATAATAAAAATTTGAGCAGAAATAAATAAAATAGAAAACAAGAAGACAATCCATATGATTAATGAAACCAAAAGTTGGTCCTTTGAAAAAATAACACATATTGACAAGCCATTGGCTAGACTCAAAAAATAAAAAAGGGAGAAAACTCATAACTAGTCAAAATTGAAAGGGGAGAAGTTACAACAGATATCACGAAAATTCAACACATCATAAGGGACTCCTATGAACAGCTCTACACCAACAAAATGGACAACCTTGAGGACCTGGATGGATATCCAGAAAAGTATAGTCTACAAAGACTGAACCTGGAAGAATTGGAAAGCCTGAACTGAACAAGCACAAGCAAAGAAATTGAAGAAGTGATCAAGGGCTGCCCCCAGCCCCCCCAAATAAAAATCCAGGACCAGATGGCTTCTCCAATGAGTTCTACCAAACCTTTGGAGAACAATTAACACCTATTTTTTCTCAAGTTCTTCCAAAATTTGAAGAACAGGAAACCCTTCCAAATACTTTTATGAGGATAAAATTACATTGCTACCAAAAGCTGACAGAGAGGTCACCAAGAAAAAAATAATATAGACCAATATCTCTAATGAACTTAGATGTGAAAATTCTCAACAAAATATTCAACAGTTCACTCAACTGAATTCAACAATGCATCAAAAAGATGATCCATCATGACCAAGTGGGATTCATCTCAAGGATGCAAGGATGTCTCAACATATGTAAATCTATTAATGTCATACACCATATCAATAAGAATAAGAAGAAAACCAAATGATCATATCAATAGATGCAGAAAAAAGCTTTTGACAAGCTCCAACATCCATTTATGATAAAAACTCTCCATAAAACAGAAATAGAAGCCTCATACCTCAAGATAATAAAGACCATATATGAAAAACACACAGACAACATCATAGTCAATGGCAAAAAATTGAAAGCATTTCCTCTTAGGTCAGGAACAATGCAAGGTTGTCCACGCTCACCACTGCTATTTAACGTTGTACTGGAGGTCTTAGCCAGAGCAATTAAGCAAGAAAAGGAAATAAAAAGAATCTAAATTGGAAAGGAAGAAGTAAAACTCTCATTATTTGTGGGTGACATGATTATATATATATTGAAAATCCCACAAACCCTATCTAAAACTTCTGGAATTCATCAATGAATAGATTAAAGAGGCAGGCTACAAAATCAATGCATAGAAATCTGTTGCATTTTTTATACGAAACAGCATGCTAGAAGAAAGTGAAATTTAAAAAAAAACCACACTGTTTAAAAGAGAAGTTAAATGAATGAAATACCTGAGCATATACCTAACAAAGGAAGTAAAAGATCTGTACAATGAAAATTACAAGTCCTTCTTAAAAGAAATAGAGGACACAACAAAATGGAAAGACATCCCCTGCTCATGACTGGGAAGAATCAATACCATTAAAATGGCCATCTTTCCCAAAACAAATATAGGTTTAATGCAATTCCCATTGAAATCCCACAGGCTTATTTCCAGGAAACAGAACAAAAATGTTAAAATTTGTGTGAAACAACTAAAGACTCCAAATAGAGCAATTATTAGAAAAAAGAACAAATCTGAAAGGATTGTACTTCCAGACCTCGAGCTATATTACAAAGCAATAGTGATCAAAGCTAGATGGTACTGGAATAATAACAGAGGCATGGATCAGTGGAATAGAACTAATCACCAGAAACTGACCCACTCACATACAGTTAATCTACAATAAATGAACCAAAAAGCATACTATGGAAAAAGGAAAGTCTCTTCAACAAATGGTGTTGGGAAAACTGTACAGCCACATCCAAAAGAATGAAGCTAGATCACTCTCAAACAACATTCACAAAAGTCAACTCAAAATGGTTTAGAGGCTTGGATGTAAGACCAGAAATCATAAAGCTCTTAGAAGACAGCGTAGGAAAGACTTTCCATGACATCGGTTTTAGAGAGGCCTTTGGGTGCTCAACTCCACCATCAAGGGAAACGAAAAGAAAAATAAACAACTAGGACTACATCAAACGAAGAAGCTTCTTCACCACAAAAGAAAACATCACCAAAACTAAAAGGAAATCTACTAACTGGGAGAAGATATTTGCATTCGATATTTCCGACAAAGGTTTAATATCTAAAATATACAAAGAACTCTTAAAACTCAACAACAGAAGAACAGGCAATCCAATCAAAAAAATGAGAGGAGGAATTGGAGAGACACTTTTCTGAAGAGGCTATACAAATGGCCAACAAGAACATGAGATTATGTTCTTACTCTATGGTTATCAGGGAAATGCAAATTAAAACAACAATGAGATATCACCTTGCACCTGAAAGACTCCCAAAAGTCTGGAAACAACAAATGCTGGTGAGGATGTGCTGAAAAGGAACACCTATGCACTGTTGGTGGGAGTGCAAGTTGGTTCAAACCCAATGAAATACTACACAGCCCTTTGAAGAGATGAAATCCTGTCCTTTGAATCAACATGTATGGAACTAGAGGGGATTATGCTAAGTGAAACAAGTCAAAAAGAAGAAAGGTAGATACCAGATGACATCACTCATAGGTGGAATGTGAATAGACAAAACAAAGGAACAGATGAAACATAACCAACCCTGAAACATCTGCAACAGAACTGAGGTTACCAAAAGGTACTGGGGTGGGCCAGGGCAAATATTGATGAAGCCCACTGGACAACGGGGAAGAATACTTGGTGATTTGGTAGAGGGCATGTTGTATTTAAATATATCTAAGAAATGGGGAACCTATAAATAGGAAATTATTTTCATGTGTATAATAATTACAATAAAAAGTAAATTTTAAAAAAGAAGCAAAGCAAATGAACTGATAAAAACAAGACAAAAACTAACCCCTTGTACATTGATAACAGACATGAGATTAGCATAAGGGAAGGGGGAGTGGGGTTGAATTGAAGCATATTGGAAATCTAAGATGCACAGGTAAAGAACCATTAGAAATTTGATGATGGATGTAATGTGTTTTCATATATTTTTTTTAAAATTACGATCATATATTATGTCAGTATTTATAATATAAACACAAATAAATGCCAGAAATCAAAAAAGATTATATTCTGGCATATCCACATAATAGAATAGCATGCAACAGTTAGATGATTACGTATTTTTAAAGAAAGGAAAGAAGGAAGAGGAGGAAGAAGCATTAGGAAGGAAGAAAGAAGAGAGGGATGGAGGGAGGGGAGAAGAGGACAAGTGATGGGAGGAGAGAGAAGGAGCAAGCACTTTTATCTATTTGTTTACTTATCATTGCTCCCTTCAACCCAGGTCTTGAACATGGATCTTTGTACATTATATGATCTATTCTCCAGTTACTGTTTAGGGGCTGACCACTAAGTTGTGCCAGATAGTCACATTTTAAGAGACTTTTCTTTATTAAGGTAACTTGGATTTACAAAAAAAAGAAAAGTAAGTTTATTTATGCAGATTCTCTAGTCATTAAATATATGATAATACACAACACCCATTACCCAGTTACCAAAGGTCCTCCACCATTGTCCATTAGACCCCAGCCACCACTTGCTCATTCCATCCATTCTCTTCCCCATTGATAATCTTGGTTCTATTGACAATGGTTGTTTATGTCTTGTCTGTTTGTTTTATTTCTTTATATTTCATGTATTAATGAGATTATCTGGTATTTGTCTTTCTCCTTCTGACTTATTTTGCTTAACATAATTCCCTTGAGTCCTATCCATGTTGTATCAAATGGCAGAATTTCACTTTTAAGGGCTGTATAGTATTCCATTGTGTGTGTTTGTGTATGTATGCATACGCTAGTGTAAATCATGTCTTCTTTATCCATTCACTTGATTGTTTGCCCTCAGGCAGTTTCCAATTCTTGACTATTGTAAATAGTGCAGCAATAATCATAGAAGTACTTATATCTCTGTGAATTAGTGGTTTAAAATTTTTTGGGGGGTGAGTATACAGGAATAGAATGACAAGATCACATGGAATTCCCATTTTCAATTTTTTGAGCAATCAACATATGGCTTTCCAATTGACATTTCCACCAGTAATGTAAAAGAGTCCTTTTTCCTGACGCCCTTACCAATATCTATCATTTCTAGTCTTTTGGATAATAGCCATTCTCACAGATGTGAGATTATTTCTCATTATTGTTTTGACTTTCATTTCCCATGAAGAAGCAAGGAAGTACTTTTCATGTACTTGATGACTGAATATCTTCCTTCAAAAAGTGTCTATTAAGATTTTCTACTCATTATTCTATTGGATTATCTATTTTTCAGTTGTTGAGTTTTATGAATTCTTCATATATTTTGTATATTAAGCCCTTGCCAAATACATGGTGTGCAAATATCTTTTTCCAGTCAGAACAATGTCTTTTCTTTTTGGTGATAGTTTCTTTCACTGTGCAGAAGTTTTTGGTTTGTAGTAGTCTAATTTGTTTATTTTTGTTTTGGTTTCCTTTGCCACTAGTTGAGTCCACAAAGACCTCTCTAGGTTTGCTGCCATGAAATGTGTTGCCTTTGTTTTCTTTTAAGTATGTCATGGTTTCCAGTCTTATATGCAAGTCTGTAACCCATCTTGAATTAATTCCAGTTTATGGTTTTAGGGAGTAATCTAGGTTCATTTTTTTGCATGTAGCTATCCAGTTTTCTAACACCATTTGTTGAAAAGACTTTCCTTTCTCCATCGTATGTTCTTTGATTCTTGATTGTAAATTAACTGACGGTATATGTGTGAGACTATTTCTAGTGATTCAATTCTATTCCATTGATCTGTGTATCTGTTTCTATTCCAGGGCCATATAGTTTTCATCACTATCAGTGTGTAGTATAGCTAAAGATCTGGGAGTATGGTACTTACACTTTTGTTCTTTTTTAGATGTTAATTATTCTCTGACAGTTTGGTAAAACTTGCTAGTTAGACTTTTATTTTGGGGGAGACTTCATATTTTTTCAATTTTCTTTATTGCTTGTGATAGATCTGCTCACGTTTCCATTTTTTCCTAATCAGGCTTGGTAGGATATATGATTCCATAAATTTGTTCATGTCATCTGGGTTGTTCCAATGCACTTGCATATTGCTGTTAATAGCAGTCTCATGATAATTCACATTTCTGAGGTAATATTGTAACTTCTCTACTTTAATTTCTGATTCTAGTTATTAGAGTTTTCTCTTTGTCAATTTTAGTTTTCAAAAGAGGCGGCTTTTGGTTGCTTTGATATTCTAAAGTTTCTTTTTAAATTTTCTTTTGTTTATTTCTGCTTGAATTTCCATTATTTAATTCCTTATACTGATTTTTGGCTTCAATTGTTCTTCTTTTTCTAGTTACTTTAGGTGCAAATTAAGATTGTTTAAGTTTTTTCTGTATCTAGAGATTACACAAATTGCTATAAACTTCCTTCTTAGTACTGCTTTTGCTGCATCCCATAAATTCTGGTAGCTTGTGCAGTCATTCTCATTTCTCTCCAAGCACTTTTATTTCTCCTTTAACTTCCCCTTTTACTCAAAAGTCATTCAGAAGTTATTGTTTAGCTTCCACATATTTTGGAATTTTCCAGATAACTTGTGTTTGATTTCTAGTTTCATGCCATTGTGATCAAAGAAAATGCTTGGTATAATTTCAAATTTCGTATATTTATCGACACTTGTTTTTCCTCCCAACTTGCGGTCTATCTTCAAGAATATTCCATGAACATTTGGGAATATGAATACTGCAGTTGTTGGGTGAAGTGTTTGGTAAATGTCTATCAAATCCGTTAGTTCTAATTTGTCATTTAAGACTTTTGTTTCCCCCTTATTTTCTGCCTGGTTGATCTATTCATTGCTGAAAGTGGGGTGCTGAAGCTCCCTACAATTCCTGTTCAGTGATAAATGTCTCTTGTTAGTTGTGTTTATAATTGCTTTATGTATTTTGATAGTTATTCATTTGTCCATATATATAATGAGTTATATCTCCTTTTATTGGCCCCTTAATTAATATGTATTTCCACTCCTATTTTTTGTTACCTCGTTAGTTGGAAATATATTGTGTCCAATATATAAGTTCATTGTTCCTCTTATTTTTTTAAGTTACCATTTAATTGTTGGATTGTCTTCCAAATTTTGACCTTGAGTATATGTTGTCTTAGAACTTAAATGAATTTTCTGTGTACAGAAAGCTAGGTTTTATTTTTAATTCATCCAGTTACTCTATGTATTTTGATTGGTGTATTAAATCCATTAACATTTAGGGTGATTACTGATATATAACTGCTTATGATCATTTTGTTATTTATTTTCTGTGTTTTTTGCACACTATACCTGTGATTTTTTTATAATTCCCTTCTGATGTGCTCTGAGAACATTTGTGTTGTTTTTGGTTTCCCTTTTTATTTCCTTTTTTTTTTCTATGCATTTATCTTTAGGTTACCCTGGGGTTTGTATATAGATTTCTATGCTTATAAACTTTTCCTACTTGAAAGCAAGTTAGTCTCAATCTCATAAGCAAGTTAGTCTCAATCTCATTCTAACAGTTTACAATTTTACTCTCTTTCTCCCCAAACTTTGTATTTTTGATATCTTGTTTCTTCTCAGTGGGATTTCCTCTCATTTTACAGAAATTCCTGTAGCAGTTCTTGTAAGACTGGTTTTATTGTGATTAATCCCTTTAACTTTTGCTTGTCTGTAAAGTTCTTTATCATTCCTTCAATTTTAAGTGATAATCCAGCGGGGTCTAATATTCTTGGTCAGAAATACTTTTCTTTCTGTAATTTGGGTATATCATTCCATTACCTCTGTCCATAAAGTTTCTGCTGAGAAATCTGCAGACAGTCTTATAAGGCTTCCTTTGTTTTTGTCTTTTTTAGATTATTTAAAGATCTTTGTTTTTTGTCATTTTAATGACACTGTGTTTTGGTATAGTTCTGTTTGGGTTTCTTTTGTCTGTAACTCTTTTAGCTTTCTAGATCTGTATGTCTGTTTTCTTCCTAAGACAAAGAATATTCAGGTTTATTTATTTCTCTTTCCTTCCTTCTTGGACAGCTATGATGCAAATGTTTTTCCCCTTAATATATCCCAAAGTTTAATTCCACTGCTCTATATTATAATTCACTTATTTAATTGGTTGCTTCTTCCAGCCTACAGTTGAGTTCCTCTATTTTGTTCTTTAGCTCATTTATTGGGTTCTTTAAGCTCTATAACTTCTACTTGGAACTAGTTCATATTTTCTCTATCTCTGTTGTAGTTCTTGTTTGTTCCTCCATTAGTCTCCTGATTTTAGTGAGCATCATTAAAATTTTGCTTTAAAATCTTCATCAGGTAGTTTACTTAATTTGATTGCTTTTAAATTTTCCCCTAGGGTTTTGTTCCAGTTCATCATTTTGAGTCTATTTCTCTGTCGCTTCATTCTGTTTGGCACTCTTTATTTCTACGGATTAAGCTAAATGACTTTCCTTCCCTGATGCAATGGATTGTGTTCCTTATCTAAAAATTTTGGTTCAATCAATGAAATTCCTAAAATCAGGTTTTTGTGCACTTTATTGGCTCTGCATTCTTCTCTATGCTGTTAGTTCCCTGGGATATATTCTTCTCCAAAAAAGAGGCCCATGATTTTACACATCAGGTTGTATATGCTCACAGGTCAATTCTCAGGTATGGTGGTACCTACTGGGGGTACAGTTCTTTTATCCCTAGAGAGAGTGTCCATGTCACTGGTTCCTCTTGACAGAACCCAGTGTCTTAGTACAAGACAACGTGGATGCCAAGTCTATCAGTTTCTCCACTGTTTCTGAAGATACTTGTACTTCATCTTCGTGAAGATACTGGTATCTGTTATTTATCTGTAATTTATCAACAACTGTAGTTGTTAAAAGGGTTTAGTTTTACTGTGTCCGTGACTTAACAGTCTACCATCTTAGAATTGGATCTCTTATTGTATATTTGATGAAGAGCAAACCTGCACATCTAAAAATTACATTTTATTATAAAGTTACTTCAATACAATAAAGTTTGACCAAGAGTTATAATAACAAACAATTCAGATAAAGACAAAACACAAAGTGCTTTAGATTAATTATATTAAAATATGTCAAACTTTAATTGTGACTAATAGGCTACCAATTTTACTGACAAAGTATCCTTCTTTAAATTTTAGTTTTTATTGATTTCTATGGTGAAGAGAGTCTCTGCTCATTAAACAGTAATATGTATCAACATAAGTATGCATATTAGATTATCAATTTAGTTCATAGAGATTTATATAAGGAAATGAGAGATTTACCTAAAGATGTAGTGAAAAGATTCTCACTGAAGTTCAATAACTTAGAAAAGATATACACAAATGTTTGTATCAAACTTTTGTGTACCCTCAGAATTTTTTATACCTTAGACAAAAATATATGCAGATATACTCCAGTATCCAAATATATCCTATTTCACATTTCGCATGATGAAGGATACCTGTATATATGTATAGGCATTTATTTTACAAAGAGAATAAACATTGTTTGTCTCCCTTACTCTATTTTTAAATACAGAAAAATATTTCTGCTTATCTTTCAATTTTATATTGAACTAAAATTTAAATCATGAGTAGAACTTAAGAAAGTGAAAATGGAGAGAAGCAAAGGGCATTCCAAAAAGAGGAAATGATAAGGGCAAATTCTCAGTATCAGGAGGAAATGAGGCATTTTTCAGGAATAAGAAATTACTGTTGTGACAGGATCACAGAAAACAGGGAGATATGAGAGGAAGATTGAAGAAGGGCTGAAGGAGCCAGATAATAATACAATTTTTTTAATTACACTAAGGATTTTGGTCTTTATCCTTTATCACCAGAGCAAATGGATATGACAAAATCTGATTAAATCTTTGAATAGATTTCTCAAGAGGAGGAAGCTTATTGGACATAGAAACATTATTAGAAAAGAGATGATGATATCTTGTGCTAAGTTGGTGATTGTATCAATATGATAAATAAAATACTTTGAGAGATATGTGGAAGTGATATCAACAAGATTTTTAGATTAAATATGGGGATTGTGAAAGGAAGAGGGCTATTGCTTAGTTTCATACTTTAACAACTGAATGGAAATCAGTGGTTTTTTATAGCACTGAGAGTGATGAAAAAGTACCAAACAAGGGAAAGCAGTAAGTTTAATCCTCATAATGTTCAGATGAGAAATTTTGATTTTAAATATTAGCTGGATGTCTGAGTCTGAGTTAAAGACCTAAATTAGCTAGTCTTTGCCCTGTAAGAGCAATTGAGGCTGTGATCCTGGGTAAGATTACAGATGAAGTATGAAGTGAGAAGTAGGAGTAGAATGCCGTTTAACTTTGGGGTAGGAGAGGAGGGAGCTACAGATGATACATAAAAGGAATGACCAAGGAGGTAGGAGGAAATGCTAGAGAAATATATCATTGAAATATATCTATTGCTTGTAGCATCATTGACGTTCTCAGTGGTCTTAGCAGGAGCTGTGTCAGTGGAGTCATTGGGCCATAGACATTTGAAAGAAATTGATAAAAGATCAGAAAATGAGAAATAAAGATAGTTAATATGTACAACTCTTTCAAGAAGTGTGGCTATCAAACTTATCTGCATTTGTTGCTATAATATATATCTCCAATATCCCTGACAGCTTCAAATAACATGCATTTGTTTCAGTGGGTCAGCTATGATTCTGCTGTGCTTGAGTTCTACCCAGCTATGCATGCATTCTTGAATTCAAACTGAAGAAGGGCCCACTGGGATATTCAATCCTCATAGCGGAGGATAGGAGCAATGTAGGTCAAGATATTTCATGTCTTCAAAGCTTCTGCTGAGAAAATAAGCTTCTGCCAATGTGATCTTTGTCAAAGCATAATGCTAAAAATAAAGCAGAACCAGTATACTCCCTTCTCAAGAAACTTCATAAAGCTACCCTGGCTATGGTAAGAGATGGACAATTCTATTACACAGCAATTGGGAACAATATTCCCTTCTGTAACAACCATGAAAGGAATAGAAGAGATAAGGAGTAGCTACAGGGAGATAGGAGGTTAAGGAGGTTATTTGTTTTTAATCAAGGAAAGACATGAGCATGTTTAATATCATTAGGAAAAATCCAGTTGAAAGGAAGCAGTCAATTTGCTGGAGAGAGAAGGAATAATTGATGGCATAAGTTTCTTGAGACTAGAAGTATACAGATGCTAAAATATAGCTCTAACCTAGATATCTGAAAGTTATCTCCCCGTGTGTGGGTATGGATACATGTTGAGGGTATGGAGGAGCTGTGTATATAGTAAACCTTTATGTCTCAAAATGTGTATCAATTTATTCCATTATTTTAAACTGGAGTGTATATATACATATATATATATATATGTATATATACACACACGCATATACATATATTCATTTAATTTAATTTTAACCATTCCATTGATAATTGATAAGTGGTTGAAAGTTTTGTTATGTTTTACAGCAAGTACTACAATGAACTTCTTTATACATGTCTTTACTGAAGATATCTGAGTGAGAAAAATAGGAAATTTAAAATGCACAACACTATGGGATTATCTAATTAAATTTAAGTAAACCACTCAATAAAATACTTTGCAGTCAGTTAAAATCATTTTGTACAAGACTATTTAATGGCATAGACTGTAGGACATGAAACACTACATACTATAACCAGCACATATATGTGTATATATATACATAGTATATTCAGTATGTATGTATATGTACATATATATATATATATGTACACACACACTGGCACTTATTTATCTATAATAAATGCTATTAGGCCAGTTACTTCTCAGACTCAAATTCATCTATAAAACAGAAACAATAGTAATTACAACAGGTTTAGTCAGTGTTAAAGGAAATATTATGTATATAATACTATGTTCAGTAGCTGGTAATAATGCTTTAAAATCTGAAATATATGTTTAAAAAAGATATTATTTTTAGTCTTTCATTTTGGAAAGTTCTTTCAAAATCACCAGTGCTGGCATAAGGAGAGGAAAATATACATTTAAAATATATATTTAAAAGGAATGTATTTAAATCTCCTATTCTCAATTCAACCTCAGGGAAAAAAAATCTTTTGGCCCTCCTTCTCTTGTTCAGGAATGCAGCCACTGAGTGGGGTACCACAGAGCATGAACATATCCTGCTTAAGCCACGGGCTAGGACAGCAACAGACTTATCTTTGCAAGGGTCCAAATCACTGATCTTTCAGACTTTTCCAGTCCTCCCATCTCCTTCTAGTGGAATGACCAGAGCAAAATTACTTAAACTCCTTGAGTTTCAGTTTCTTTAACACAAAATAGTTTGTAATTTTGCCTCCTTGTGTGGTAAGCAGCGCTTCTCTCCAGGCTGCACACACAGGCATAATTGCATTGATTGTTAAAATATTGAAACAGGTCTGCACAGTTGGTAGATAGTATAGCCCAAGTCCCTGCATTGTTCCCTGGGGTCCCCTCTCCTTACGCTTCTCTAGAGATGCCTCCAGTTACCTGCTGCAACCCTTTTCCAGGTGTTATATGAGTCATCCACGGAGGAGTCATAGTATTTGTTAAATGTTCGCATGTCATCTCTGGTTGTGGAAATTCAGTAAGAGTGAGGAAATTCTTATGGGTGAGATTGCAGACTGAAGCTCTTTGGAGTTTTTGGGGTTTTTTTCCTTAGAAAACATGTACCTGACCAGATCAACCAGATATTTTTGCCCCTTGTGATCAATATATCTTCCCAAAGAAAGTATGGAAGATGAGGAGAGAGTGAAGGAGCAGTCAGTAGTGTGAACCCAAAGTAACCTCTTGGTTTCAAGAACCACCTAACCCAGGTTTGGGGTGGGTATGTCAATCATTCTTTAAACCTCATTATGCAATCACCAGAAGTGACATCGCCAGCCTTGCTACTTGCATTTGAAGAACAAACCTAATTTTCTTACAAGGAAAAGTTTTTGTGAAGAAAAAAAAATGCATGGCCTTAGATTTTAATAGATCACATGAAATCTACTTTGACACTGATAAAGTTTAAGAATTGAACTTCTGGCCTACCTCGCTTCAGGGCCTGTCAGCTGTTCAGAAAATAGAAGCTCTAAAAAAGAAAAAACACTCCCTGATTTGTGATTCTAGACTTTTCTCGAGAGTGTTTTTTTCCATTCCTTAAAAAAGACAGGCCTAGGCAAGTCTACTCAGAGATATTTCATGGAAGTAATCACTAATTCTGGTAGACATCCTGTATGACAGACAAGCAACACTCTTATCCTGCTCCAAAACATTTATTTTTCCCTTACATAATATTGAGAAATTCTGGAGGATATTAATCTAAATAGATTTGTTAAGAAAAATATCAAGTCTAAATTTTCTAGAAATATGCACATTAATGATAATAAAGCAAATACAGCTTACACAAGAACTACTTATTTCTTGTTCTTGACTAATGTGCTACTAAAATATGCATGTGATGGTAAACAAAGAAAGCTTCCAGGGGCATTGTTATTTGGTGGGAGTGAGAAATTACACTAATGCAACGGAACTGAGACTTTTGTTGTTGTTTACATGCTAGATTTCCACTAAAAATGTGACTATTCTAATACATGTCTTCTGCTCAACTCTCATTTCTTGTAATGATCTGGGAGTGAGGGGAAAGAACAATGCAAATTATTGTGTCCATGTCTTTTTTTTTGGTACTTAATTTGCTCACCTATTACAGTGATTTGGAAACCTGTTACTCAGAAGGCTCCAGTATCTTGAAAGAGGATATCATGATCTAATATTGTGGTTTTGCTTTGTTTTGATTTGTTTTCACCAGAATCAGAAAACCTACTGAACCTCATAACCAGATTTTGGACGAGGGCAACTTACACTTTCACAGGTGTTCCTGTCTGTGACAAAGGACAAAATGAAGATTCCAAAAGACTCATCTGCTAGCTTTTTCTGATGACTTCTATTTCAAGGTCTTCTCTCTCTAATTAGCCTCCCCAAATGGACTATTTAATGCATAACTAATCTTGAACTTGATCTTTTCTCTGACTGAAGAGAAAATTGCATTTCATTTTGTTGAGCTATGGTGCTTATGTTGCACATTTATCAAAGAGTGATATTTTAGAATTCTAGATGGCAGCTGTTCAGAGTTTCCTCATTGGCAATATTAGACTGGGAATTACTAATGGTGAATATATAAGCCCTTTTAATATGCAATCTAGTAAAATTGCTCTAAATATTTAGCTTCTTAAATTCAGATTATTTTCCAAAGTATATTAGTCCAATGTGAACAAAGAGACACTCTTTTCAGAATCTAAAGGAAAGTTGAATGTTTATAACATTTATCACGTGGCTAAATAAATCACTGATAACGATATCATGCAATGTGTTGATTTTAATATTGTCTTAACTCTGCATCAACATCATTTAAATCTATTTCTATGATTTCGATTTTCCTTGCAACAGTAAATAAAATATTTCAATTTTTATCTAAAAAAAATAACCATGCTGTCTTCGTGTTGTTTTACCAAAGCCATTCTTTTAAAGTTTGCTTTTGTTCTTTGACTTCAAGTAAACAAGTAGAACAAATACATACAGAAAGCAAAAATACAACTGGAAAATAGAGTTCACAGCATGATTTCTTTTAATGTCTGATATCACACTTCTATAAGCAACAAGAAACAGTTTTGTCTGTGCCTCCAAGGAGGTAGATTTCCCCCAAAGCAATCAGGAAGCTGTGAAAGACCAACGGACAAACACTAAGGGTAGAGAGCCCGGGAAATTGAGAAAAGTTACCTAACTTGCCTTTCTAAGAACTATAGTTCTTAACTTTCTATAGTTGTCTGGAATTCAATAGACAGTAAGAACAAAATATAAAAATTGTCTGGTTTGGAAGGGGTGGGTGAAATAAAGCAAGAGAATATAAATGTGGCAAGAGTTACAGAATCAAAGAATAAATGATGGTATCACAGAGGTGCTGTGAGGTTAACTTCTTAGACATAAGAGGCACTTATCAGTTGGAAGAGAAGAGAAAGTTCAGAACATAAGGGAACAGAAATGGATGAGAGCTCAGACGTTATGTACACATCACCCTGCCACCCACTTGCACAAATCTGTCTCCATCTTAATGCAACAGGAAGGTAAAATAGGACTTGGTCTCAGTTTAAACTAAAGCTCTAAGACAAGAGGTGGAAAGTACTTCCAGATTCCAAAATGATGTACAAGACTACCTCTGAAAGACTTGATCAAAACCAGTTTTGTAACCCTTACCTCGTTCAAATCCTTCACTTCTTAGCCCTTAACTTCTTTCAAAACAAGAAATTAAATACCTGGAAAACAGCAATTAGAGAAAAAATACCTTAAAGAGCTTTGTCACAGTGCTGTCTCATTCATTCTTGAACCTGACACCCTGCAACCATAATTGGGAAAAGGACGGGTGTTGGTTTGTCCTGATTTCAGTCTAATGAGGGGACATAAGCAGACAAGTAGAACCTGAGGTTTGATCTCTGATGGGAGAGTCAGCATATAGTTTGTACCTAACTGAGGCTGGGAGCCAAGCAGTAACTAAAGGAAAACTGAGCTATGTTTTGGGAAGATAGTGTATTAAAAGATAGGGTTACACCAAAAGACAGCCAGGGGGCTGTGAGAGGAAGCAAAATCCTATGCCCACATCAAGGGAAAGGTGGGTGAGAGACTCTCAGTAGTTCCTGAAGAATCTAGGAAAAATGTGGGGTAGTCAACTTTAAATGTCCACCATAGACAGATGTCAATCAACTAAGACCTCCGCACCCCCGCTTCTTACCTTGTCAGGAAGTTTGGAGGATAGAGAAGTAAAGGCAGAATAATGAAACCAGATCACATGCACCTCGGCTTCCTACTGCGGGCCTGAAGAGGTCAAAGCTGGAGAAGGGGGTGGAGATTTAACTTTAAATAAAGTTTGAAGTCATTGGACATCCAAGTGACAGATTTGAGACTATTTTGGATATGAAAGGAATTTTATTTTCTGAGATTGACCAGGAAAATAAACGCACTATCCCCAGTTTCATGTGATGATACAGCTATGGAAGTTGAAAGACAAAATTTTGAGTTATTTTATGATTGCTTTTTATAAGTTTCATTTGTTCAATGCAATGGTGCATAAAGGTGCACATGAATATATGAACAGGCAAGATGCCCAACAACTTTAGAAATGAGAAAGCATTCCAGTAAGGAGAAGGGGAACTAGGAAAGACTGAAAATCTGCCAGAGATGCAAAGGTAGAAGTTTGCATTACATTTAGGAAAATAGGAATGGAACTAAAGTGGGCTCTGATAACAGTAATTAATTCCAATTAATGTTTTTGTTTTCAAATTTATTGGCTTATTATTGTTATGTCTATAATACTATATACTTTTCAGAAAAATGTGCTTCCTAAAAGAAATCATCTCAGACTTAAAATCTATCTTCCTTTTCTTGTGGAAATGAATGTGGAGCTATCTACTGATATGGAAAAGCATTCCTCACTCAACCAAGCCATCAGACAAGAAGGGAGTGACATTTGTGGATAGACAACTGGTCTTGGTTCTTGGGTCATGCGCATCTCCTACGTAATGAAGAAAGTCAATGTTCTTATACAGTAGTATTGTGTGAGTTTGGGTAGCAAGTAAGTTCTTCCTTCATCACCGGGATGTGTCCACTAATTCAAAAATACTAATCTAGAATACATGTACCCCTCTGTTTACTGTAGCACTATTAACAAAATCCAAGAACTGGATACAACCTCAGTGCCTTGTAAGTAAATAAAGAACATATGGTATATACACTCAGTGAAATACCTCTCAGCTATAAAAGAAAATCTTTCCATTTGTAATAACATGATGGAAATAGAGGGGATTATCCTAAGTGACGTAAGTCAGAGAAGAAAGGCAAAAAACAAATTATTTCACTCACATGTGGAATATAAAGAAACAAAGAAAACAGAAAAAACTAAACTAAAACAAACTCATATGTTCTAAAAACAGAGGTAAATTTACCAGAAGGGAAGAGGATAAAGGGTGGAAGCAGAGTAATGGGGATCCAGTGGACAGTGATGGAAAGTTACTAGAATTTTGGTGGCAAGTGTAGTGTCATATCATACATTTGAATTAGAATGAACCTATGCTTCTAAAACATATAGTGTTGTAAGCCAAAGTTGCATCAATTTAAAACAAATATATATGTATGTGTATATATATATATATATATATATATATATATACACACATACATAATGAAGTAAATGCATGCATGCCTACATGTATACATACAAAACCAACTAGAAATTTTTTAAAGAGAATGCTGGTGTAGAAGGTACAGAAGTTACACATTCTGTGTCAAATTAAACTTTTTTTATTCCCTATTTGCTACACAGATGCTTCAGTCTTTGTTAGTTCAAAATTTGATACCCTTCTAAGTATTGTTCTATCCTCTTTTCTTCACTTCATCCTTCTCACATTGGCATTCAGAAATAAAGGTAAGCTTATATGTGATACACACAGTCAATGACGTGCCCGTAGAGTCATATACTGTCCTCTAGATATTTGCTGCTTTCTGATACGTTGTTGTTTATTTGATCTGGTGCACAGGGAACAATGGTGGCATCTACTGTGGTATGTTTTCCCTACCTGGTTCCATCAAATATCATACTGGTACCCTCTGCCTAAGTCATAGACTTAGATGTAAGATCACACTTTTGACATCTTCTTTCTCCCCTAGGCCTCTTCTGGATCACTGTTACTTTAATCTCCCATATCTGCCAGCGATAAAGCATTTGATAATACATGAAGAAATGAGGGGGCATCCCAAGCTTGGCCCTCTAGACACCTCACTCAGTCATTTTTAAAATCCACTCTGGTACCATGTTAGATGTACCATGCTAGCTGTGGGGATGTTCTGAAATATATGAACAATGGTAATCCTATTGTTCTGAAACAAGTTTCTACTACAAATTCCAACAAAGGACAACCCCAAGGGTTGTCAAGGGGCCAGACAACTGGAATAGGCATGCCTGATGTCTTGTATTTTTTCCCTTTTTCCTCCAAGCCTGTTCTCAAAAATGTAAAGAGTTTTCCCTGTTCCTCTCAGGTGGAAATGTCCCTTACAGCATATATCATTCTTCTTTCCATCAAGGCTTATAATAAAATTCAGTGAAACGGATTCCCTAGGCTTAGCATTCAATTTGTAAAAGGAATTTTGGCAAATTTAAACAACCTCTATTCCCCCTCAACGAAGCTTGGATTTCAACACTGTGGTCTCACTGTGAATTTTTTAAAATATTGCTTTCTACTGACAGCCAAGATACAGCTTCTCTTTTCTAGCCGCCCATGAAATGAAGTTCATTGATTTAATAAGTGCAGAGCCACACAGCAACATGATTTCTTGGAATGAAAAATGTCAGTTTAATGTTTGTAAAAATATTATTCCTGTAAAAATAATAGTCTAGATAGATCTGCCTTTCAGAAACTAGAAGCGAAGAAAAAAATAACTAACCATTTCCTCTAGGGTCATAGATGGCAAACTACCTAAGACCAAATGTTGAGTTTCTCTTCTTCTGGGTCTTCAAAGATGCTAGAATCACAGAATCACAGGGAGCGCAACACTATAGAGATCATTACAGGGAAATGTAACACAATGAGAAACAATTACTCCTATGAGAAATAAGATTATGAGATCAATAGTAACATTTCTTTTGCAACTTGCCCCAAATCTAGTACGTCAACCTTATTTCCCACTCCAGACCTGTGTCAGCCTTCTCTTTCACACAGTCAGCTCATGAACCTTTGGGTCCACAAATTACATTCCTATGGATGTGTTTTTGCTCCCACGATCCCCTCAATGAGAATAGCCCTAGTTTAGGGCTTTTAAGGAGAAGTGAGTAAATCTATGAGGATTATGTGAATATCAAGCATCTTGCTTCCAGCCTATATTTCCATCAAATGAGGGGATTTTGTGTTGATACAAGAATGGAAGTACCAATGTTAGATTCTTTCACAAAATAAAAAAATAAAATAAAATAAAGACCATAACATTATTTTACTGTGGGGGGAAAAAAGAGAGATTATGTACAATTTCCATTTGCGATAATTTGCCTACTCTTTTCATAAAGATTTCTGAGTGGGAGCCATAAGGCTGAGTCTGGCTCTGATAAGAGGGAGAAAATGGGAGACTAAACACAGAGCAGGAAGCAGAGACCATGGTTGTTACCATAGTGATGAACATCCGGTATGGATGGAGCTATTATTGGCTTGTACTACTAAGGGGGAGAAAACCACTTTCTCTCTGGAGTAGTGTAGTTGAGAACACAAAAATCTAGGTGACCAATTTAACTTTCTGCTTGAGAGCTTAAATTGTAGCTCTGTGAATGCACACAATATTTACTAAGCACCTACTAAGTAGCTGGTTTTGAGCTAGGTACATTAGAGAATTTAATATATATGCCAGGGATTTAAGAACTAACATCTTAATTTTAAATATGAAGGAAGTAAGGTTTTGAGAGGCCAAGATTTAAATCCAGATCGTCAATTCAATCCAATTTATTTTTAATGTAAACCAAGTCAAAACTATGCCTGTCAAATGACATGCCAAGAAAATTATATCACTTTAAATAATGTAAACAGAGAACTTACGGTGCTTGCCATAGACACTTTACAGTTTTCTCTGTCTTCTAAGAGTTTTTGAAAAATAATTTATATTAAAGATTTCTTTCCTTCATTTATAAGCTGAAATGATTTTATGATAATAACTTCATTAATGGATTAAAAGTTATCTTAAATGACAGCATTCAATGCATTTTGCATTAATGTTACAATATCAACAATTTACTAGCTAAACTGTAGATTAAAAATTATCATGAGCTGTCTATTCTATGTTCAATTTCTTCAAAAATGAGTAGAAGTACCTTTGGTTTTTTAACAACAATCACATGTTACAGGCAAACATAACAAGCAATAGTAAAGACTCAGCTTCTCCTCTGGTTTTATTTCTACTCCCGACCCTACACTAAAATAACAACTGTTGGTGTCTGTCCTTTTTGAACATTTGTAGAGTTACCCACTGGTTAAATGCATGGATTCATATTCCAGCTTTGCCATTTATTAGCTGAATGACTGGATAAATTAACCTCTGAGCCCTAAATTTCTTACCTGTACAATATAGCAACAGTGATAACTATGCCTCACATGTGAACGCGATGTGTAATAAATGTGACAAATTGTGTTTAGTGGTTAACATGGGATTGTAGCATTTTATAAATGATGAATATATGTATTTATCTTTATATATATAGTGTACATAAATAAATCATGCTATAAATATCACACTATAATTCTCACTTAACAAACTATCTTAAGACCTTATTTCTATATCAAGAATCTACCCTACAAATTGCTGGATTTGCTGCAATTGCTGCATAATACTCTACATTATTGATATGTAATAATTTTCATTATATTAATGGATATTTAAATTGTTTACCAGTTTATTCCATTTTATGAAGGAAAGGCTGACATTTGTTTTGGAAAGATCCGTTATAAATATTTTAGATTTTGCATGGCATAGAATGTTGGGTGCAGTTTTTCAGCTTTGTTGTTGTACCACTAAAATAGCCAGAGACCAATAGGCATATGTATGTTTCAGTAATACTTTCTTTTAAAAAAGCAGTTGGGTGCTAGATTTGGCCAGGACTTGTAGTTTGACAGTCCTTTATATAGGGGTCTGATTGCTGTTGCTATATACAATGTCTTCTCTCACTTCTATCCCTTGCTTTTAAATATACTCATTTAAAAAACAGACACACACATACAAGCTCATACACAAACACATCATATCTGAGTCTGCATGAACTGCCATAACAAAATAGTGGTTTGAACAATAGATATTCATTTTTCATAGTCAGTTTTCAAAAGTGAATTCTAAAATCAAGATGCCTGCCAATTTGTTCCTTTTGAGAGCTCTACTTCTGTCCTACATACATTCATCTCCTTGATAGAACTTCACTGGCCTTTTCCTCAGTGTGTGCCTGCAGAGAGAGACCTCAGTTTCTCTGGTGTCTCTTTTTCAAAGGGCACTAATCTCATCATGGCAGCCCCATCCTAATGACCTCATCTAAACCGAATCACCTCCCAAAGGTCCCACCTCTAAGTAACTTCACATTGGAGAGGCTAGAACTGAGGCATACAGATTTTTAGGAAGGGAACACAATCAATCTATAGCACAATGCACATTGAAACAGATTTTAAAATGATAACTATTGATATATATCACTAGATTTTCTACAATTTACCTTTCGGCAAAGTATTTGACTACGTCTCATCATTTCAGTTTTTATTGTAACTCGTTTTATTCTTTGATAATCTGATTGGCAAAACATATCAAAATTTTACTTGCATATCTTTGATTATTCATGAGGATAAATATCTTCTCATATCTTTATTGGTGAATTATATTTCCTTTGGGAATTTATAGGACATATCTGTTAATTTTTCACTGGTTTCCAAAGTTCTTTACATATATTAGAAATGTTAACTCTTGCTTGTCAATACTCATCTAAATAATATTTCCCATGGCATCCATATCTGTGCTTTATAATATTTATTAAGTACTTGTTCAGGGTGAATTACCCACTTACTAGATTGTAAATTCAATGAGGTCAGGCCTATATGTCTACAGTGTTTTGTTTCCAGTTCCAACTACATTATCTGCCCCATATTTGGTGCTCCAAAACTGTTAATGCATTAATGAATAACACATATATTGCAAATATTTATCACTGTACATTGTTTTGTCTTTCTTTTACTTCTTTGTTATTTATGGCATCTCTAGTCACATTTTTAAATTTTATAATCAAATATGTGCATATATTTATACAGTTCTCAAGGTCATACCAGGCCTTCTTCATTCCCAAATGATGAATATATCCTCTTTTTTCCTATTATATTCATCATCTTAATTTTGCAATTGTATATTTAATCTGAAAATTATTTTGCATGTGTTTCAGAAAGATACACACTTTAATGTGTCTTAAAGACTATACTATTTATTAAATAATATACCCCTGCCAGCAGTGTGAATTGCTATCTTTATCATATTCCATGTATGTTTCAGTAAGTAGTAGAGTACACCTCTATTTTTCTCTTTCTTTCTTAATTTTCTTTGTTAGTCTCATGCAAGAACATTTCCAGGTAAATATGGTGTCAGGTTGTCAAGTCTCTGTTGAATTGAGTCATTTCCTAAAGCAAGTCATTAAGAAGGGCATTAGATGAGAAGAAAAAAAAATCTTTCAGTCTGGCTTCCTTTTATTAGCTCTCTGATTTTAAGAAGCATAGCTTTAAAAAGGTCCATAATCATACCTGTCTGACCTTCTTCACAGAGTTATTGTGCGATAAGAGAGTGTAAATTGATCTGCATATTAAAAGTGCTCTAAAAATTAGAAGTTTCAGAGAAGTGCAAATTATTCATCTTCTCTATTATTGACAAGTATCCAACGATTTCATCTTGAAAAAGCTTTGCCCAAATTGATTGCAACTAGATGAGTAACATTCTGTGGTAAATGGTTGCAAATCACTGAAAACATCTTCCTGTTTTTATGCCAAGTTGTGTTCTAAACTGCCAATGGATAAGTAATCCCACAAAATGAATCGAATAGTGAAGGAGTTCTTGCCTGGTTTGTGCCTTTCTCATTGTGGCACAGTGCCAGGTCTGCAGCAGTTCAACACAGCCCCAGAATCCTTCATTGTCTGACAGGATTCCAGGAGCCCTGGGAAAGACCTGCTGTGCTTCCCCTGAAAAGTAGTGGAATGGGTGGGATGCATGCATTTTGCATAATGAGTAGCTTCTTGAGAATGCTCAGGCAAAGTGACTGGCTTAAAAAACAACAAAAAATTGTTCTAGCACAATTCTGGAGGCCAGAAATCTGAAGTCAAGACGGTCACAGGGCCACACTCCGTCTGAAGGGGCACAAGGAGAATTACTCTTGACTCCGGCTACCGGTGGTGGTTGACATTCCTTGACTTACACCCGCATCACTTTAATCCCCGTCTTCATGGCCACGTTGTCTCCTCTTTGCTGTGTTCTACGTTGCCTCTTAGAATGATAGTTGTCATTAGATTTAGGGTTCAGATAATCCAGAATCTCATCTTAGTCTTTGTATCTGAAAAGATCTTTTTCCCAAATAAAGTAGTAGTCACGAGTTCCAAGGGTTAGGACATAGATACATCTTTTGGGGAGCCATCATCCAACCCACTGCAAATGCCTCGTGTTGGAGGAAGAGTTCAATCCTGAACAGGCTCAATGCCTGCAGTGCTTTGTCAACTCGAGACCCCACGTGCCACAGCTGATAATATCAAAATGGAAGCTCATTCTATAATGACGGGTTTGAAGTTCTGATGTTTTGCTCCTCCTAAAACATACACTTATCTTCTTTTCAGACTCAGACTTGACTAAGGTTGAATTCACAGAAGATACACATTTAATCGGCTCCTTCCTGCTGCCACTTCAAATCTTCATACTGGAAAACAGAAGAGTCAAGACAGGATTAGCAGACAAACAGGATTCCTGCTTCTGACCACCAGGATGCAGCACATGAGACAGAGATCCCATCACCAATCTTCTCAAATCCTCTTATGAAAGGAAGTAGCTCAGGTACTTCTCCCAGGCAGTCTATATTTTCTCTTAACAATCCTTTCCCTGGATCTTTCACGACAAAATCATACGGGGGGTTGATTTTTAACCACCGATGACCATAAACAATGATTTCTTGAAACTTAATGTGCTTTCTTACCTTAGTCCTCCTATCCTGCAGGCCTTGCACTAATGTGCAGGACAAGGCATGAAGGAGCTACCGATACTGATTGCCACCTTGCAAGTCCATGATGTTCACCTCATCCTTTCAGGATTTTTCTCATACTAGTCTTCAGATTCAGACTGCAACCTCTCCAGCTTCAGGATTATGTTGTTTCAGGGGAAGGAAACATTGATATTCTCAAAAACAAAACTAAATACATTTTTACATTAAACTGATCATTCTGCTTCCATCTTCAAATTTCCATCTACCCAAAGGTGACATAAGTAAAACATGGAGAAATAGAACTTCCAAAGGTTATTTGGCAAGAGCTATGAGCATTGCCGTGGAGAACCAGTAAAATTGCATTTTATTTCATCTGCTAAAATAGCCTTTTGTAAACCAGAAAAAAGGTGTTTAGGGAAGTTTTTCATTTGGAAACTTGGCAGTATGGCTTTATCAGGAAAAATATGTGTTAGGAGGTAGAGTGACTTGCCTGTGGACCCAGAGTTGCCTTTTGACAGACTTGCAACTAGAATCCAGAGTCCCGGGATCCTAGTTCAGTGCTCTTCCCACTGCTGCTACCGCAGTTTCCCACTTTCCATTCTCTTTTATAATTAAAATATTCCCTGAAGTGACAACTCTAGGGAGCCCCCATCCCTTTTTGTTTTCTTTTTCTGTAAAGGGCCATTAGTAGCTTCTTAGTAAATAGTTTCAAATCTGCCGGCCCTACGGCCTCTGTCCCATGTCCTCAGCTCTGCCTCCATAGCCATGTGGCTGTCATAGAAAGTTAGTAAACAAAGGTGTCCTTGTGTCCCAGTAAAACTTTAGCTACAAAAACAGGCCTGCGAACTCTAGTTCTCAGACCCCTCTATAGACTAAGGCTGGAGTTCAATCTCAATTTCATTACCCTTCACTTCTTTGGGCTGTAAAATTGGCATAAAAATAATACTCCTTTATGGGATGTCTCTAAGGGCTATGTTTTCAGTGTTGGCACATAACACAATAAATATGAGCAATTATTATTATTATTATTTTACTTTTGGGTATGTGTTCTAAAGAAAAACAAAGAACTAACATTTCCTTTGTCCCCACGTCAAGACCTGCCCACTGTCGTGAGCCTCCCAAGGCTTTGCAAACATGGTCAGGCAGCTGACTGTCACAGTACACAGATGGTAACATCACACTTGGATCCCTGGGCTCTACGAGCCGGAGACAGCCGGCCTTCTATTTGGAAGCCTGGCAAGTTCTGGACTCCTGCAGCCTCTTGGCTCCCTGATACCAGGTGCTCAAATAAGTAGTTTTCTTTTTGAATATTGAACAGCTTTCCTTTTCATTGTTTATTTCTAGAGATTTTAATGAGCCAGGTGCATAGTTTCAAAGACCAGTTGTTTTCACTGGCATACTCCACCCCTTGTGTTCCTTTTTTAACTTGGAATTTTGTACTCCAAAGAATTCCACTTCTCTGTTTGTTACAGCTCTGAGACTGGGAAGACAACGCTGCTGAAACCTCGCTTGCCCACCATCATGCAAACAGGATGGGATTCAGGATAAGGTGGACTTGTCTGCTACCTTATGTAACGTGCTGAATTATAAAACCTCATCATTATTCTATTTCAGTGGTACAGGCCCAAGAGGCTCCATTATGACAAGATTCTACTAAACTTTAAAATAATGGACCCATTTAATGCTGAAAGTATTTTAATAATGTCTCATTAATTCTTTAATTTCTCATCTGGGTGACAAATATTCTGGAGTTGGTGGTTGACAAGTTAAATCCTAGAGATAGTTCTGAAACAGATTGACTATGTATTATGAAAGGAGCTAGTTATTTCCATCTCCTGTACATTTGTTCTGCTCCAGCTTAGATTAGATGCTATATCGTTGGTAAGCTTTCACTGCAGCACGACAGAATTCCACCGTCAAAAAGCACACGTGTAAGACATTTACATTTCGTAACTGCCTTAAGTGGCTACAATAAAGAATCACAAATTTTTCATATTCTTAAATGCTTACAAATCAGCATTATCTGATTACTACATCTCCATTTTCTCCTGTAGAGTTCAAGTCTAGATATAGACTGTGGAGAGAATTTAAGTTAGAGAAAAACCTTCCCAGTGTAACATCTAATGATTTCCCGTCACAGAACTTCCACCAGACATGAGATTTCTTGCTTTTGTGCTGTTGGTGCCATGCCACCGCCCTCCTTTCTCACACCTAGTTGGTGATATACTTATCCTTCCAGGCTTAGCTCAAATCCTCCCACCTCCTCTTCTCCACCCTCTTCACTCCAGACGGAAGCAGACTTATTTCTTGTACTCCAAGTATTTACCAGAGTCTCCTTGCTTTCTGATCTTACAGCATCTTAGCTTCCTAGAGGACCTCTCTCCCTTCTCGACAGGAGGGCAGGATTACTGGAACCCTCCGGCCTCAGAACCTAGCACGGGTATCCAGCCCAAACGACATCTTAACTGGATGTTGACTGAAATCTTAATGCAAACTCTAAGACTTCCTTCAGGCTTTAAAAAAGGGAGTCCCATCAATTCAATGAGGATGAATTTGTAATTTTTAGTTAAAAATATTTAAACTTCAAAGTAATCTTATTAACTGCACTTAAAATCTATTTAGGGAGGCAAAATAAATGAGTCAAGTAGATTTTCCTTGAAAACTCACTTGCATACTACAGCTAGCCTGAAGTGATTTCAGTCTTGCATGTGGCAATGAAACCTACTGTAAGAAAGGCAAATGCTTTGATCTTATGCTTCAGGAAGGTATTTCGGACCAAAACAAAGACCTCCCCGCTAACTTCAGGTCATGATGTGAAAGCCAACAGATGAGGCCTCCATTTGGTTTAGTGGGAAGTTTCACTTCATATCTAGAATCTAGGGACACATCATGCTGGCTAGCATTGTCATTTACATTTGGGACCAGAAAATGAGCCCCAAGTTTAAGCCTGTGAATAAAAAAATTGGAAAGCTACATAGAGCATGGGAGTCAAGAACACTAGGCTCTCTATAAAGCCTTTAATATATGTTCTTTAAAATAGCACTGTTCTAATTTCTAACCTTCACCTGCTTGGAGTTCAGAAATTTAGGTATAGTCCTTCGGCTACATAAATCTATTTGGAAAAAATAGTTAAATATTTTAAGAGTTAGCTGAAACACTTCAAAGAAGTTAGTCCCCAACTCCAGCCCCTTTGTCCTCTTACCTCTTTACCTCCAGATTTTGCTTGATATTTGGAAATCTCATCTTGCTACCAGCTCAACTCCACATTCCAATAGGTATACTCCTCATACACACACAAACATACACACACACATACACATAAATATATATGTATATATGTATGTAAATATATATGTATATATGCCAAAGAACACTGCAACCATCAGACCTTTTGCTAGTATACACATTTTTGATTCACTGCATTTTAAAAAATCTTGCTTCTTCACCTGGTATTTGAAAAAAGTCTACTCAGTCAAGTGCAGTTTTATTAAATATTTGAAGCAATATATGCAAGATGGCGGGAACACAGAGACGAAGTAAGAGGCTGTGTTCTGAAGAACTGACTTTACAACCAAGCCTTAGTCCTGCAAGCCCACCCCGCAGCCAAATATTCAAACGAGACTGTGTGTGCTGCTGCGGCAGTGCTGTGGACTGTCAGTGTAAATGCTTTTCGTTCTTTGTAGCATAATGCTAAACTCAAAATTCTGAAAAATAGTAAAGTGATTTATTACATACAATAAGGTTGATTTACTCAGCAGTTCAAAAGCACCAAAGGCTCTACTCATTTTTCACTCAGTCATCTTGCTAACTTTTGTCCTTAGGCCTGTCTGCAGGGTTACAAAATGGCTGCAGCAGCTCCGGCATCAACATTAACACAATACAAACTTTGAGTATTGCTGTGTGAGTGTCAGTTATTTCTCCCTTTCGAATAGGGAGGCAGTCTTTCCCTGAAGCACCCTACTGACTTTCCATGATAGTTCATTGTCCAAAATGTGCCACATTTCAATTCCTAAATCTGCCATGCAGTCTGGAGAAGGAAATTCTCATGTCTAATTTAGACCAATCACATCTCACCTGCTGAAGTGCATGACTGTCTAATATATGAATATATAATCAGGTTTTAATAGCACGGATGAAAGTGGAAGGGTGATGTATGATTGTTAAGAAACTCCACTTAGGAATGTAGCCTGAAATATCCATACTTTACATTTCTAGTAATAGATACTTCCTGAAGGCTTTTGAGCAAGATAAAAACATGAGCAGATAAAGACAACAAAGATGTAAAGGGTTTTTCAGCCTCCTATTCTGAAAATTATAATTCTTGTTTCTCCGTCTTTCCTAGCAATAAAATATATATTCATTCATTTAGTGAACACGTATTTTAAACTTTTCTGTTCCAAGTGTGGGCATACAACAAATGGCTGGTGTTTTGCTTCCACAGAGCTTATATTTTAGTGCAGAAGGCAAAACCCACATACTTTCAAGTTTGACTCTGTTCTGATAAAGAAAAAAAGAAGTAGGGTAATATAAGACTCAGCGAAGAAGGGTGGTCAAGGGAGATCCTTGGGAAGACGATGCTTGAACCAAACCAGAATGACAAGAAGACTGCTGTGGGAAGATCTGAGAGCAAAACCTTTGATGCTGAGGAAACAAGTGAAAAGCCCCTAAGAGGAATCTACTTAGCATGTGAGAGATTCATAAAAAAACTAAACAACAGCAAGAGAAAGGGCTGATTTGTATCAGGAAAGGATTGTGAAACAGCATACACACACACACACACACACACACACACAAGTTGAGGTAGATGGGACAGGGGACCATGGTAAAAGTTTTTTACACCAAGTGTAATGAAACACATTTTCAACAGGGAAGAAGTTTATTGAAATTCATTTTTTGTTTAAGTAAAATAAACTTACAGGGGTAGGACTGAACACAGGCAGAGCTTTAGGAGGCAAAGTCACCGTCTAGGTTCCAGAAGGTGGTTTGGAAGTGGGTGGTGGTTGGGACAGTGAACTATGGATATTTTCTGGCAGTAGAGATTGCTGGATGCAGCACTCATGGTCAAGTTACATAAAAGTTAGACAAAGAGACAGAGCAACTCTTGAAAACTGTTGTAGGTCAATGCTTCAGAGTGCCTGTGATTCCTCTGGGCACCTTGTTAAACTATAAATTATGAGTCAGCAGGCTTGGATTGGGGTCTGAGATTCTGCATTTCTAGTATGTCTCTAGGCCAGGTCAATGCTTCTAGTCTGAGGACCACATTTAATAGGATTCGAGCATGTGAACTTACATGTTTTAGTGGTATTTCTTAGTTCCTTATATAGAATGCATGTTCCAGATCAGTGTTAATACAGTAGCTACAAGTTGCTACTTCAATTTCATTAAAAGAAGACAGTCAATTTCTTAGTGTTAACCACAGCGGCCATTAACCACAGCGGCCGTTAACCACAGCGGCCATGTTCAAGAGCCACATATGACTAGTGGCTATTTTAGACAGCGCATGTATAAAGAACCTTGGTATTTTCACGTAAGTTTTGTTGGACACTGCTGCTCCAGACAGAAGGAACTATTTCTAGTTCTCTGTGCTTGTAGTTACCATCTTTCCTCATTCTGGTTGTTTCACAGGCAACACTCATATAGCCTCTCTGGTAAACTGAAATGATTAACTTAAGAACTATGTCAAGTCTACCTCTCTATTAACCTTTCCTGCACTGAAACTAATTGTGCTTTTTGCTTCCCTTAAAAAGATTTGGGTGCGCCCGACATAAGTGGTTGGGCGCAGTCTACATACATCCTAGACCCAGCTTCGTGTCCTGTGGCCAGGGGACTAACCAAGATGAACATCTGAAAATAAATCAAACTGATTCCTCCTCTCTTCCTGCCTGCCTGCCTCTACTTAAGTTCATTCCTGCCTGTGCCTTTCTTAAAACAAACACGCCACAATTGAAAAAAAAAAAAAACAACCCACACATTTGGTTTTTTCTAGTGTATTTCTAATAGGTGTTGACTGTCTATTATCCAAAGTATTCTAATATCAACTTCTTTTTCTCCAGTTGTAGAATGCCGTTTTCTATGCAGAAGAAGATATATTATCCTTGTGATTCAGCTGAAAGGTAACTCCACCTCTAGCTAGTCATTAGCAAGTGAACCAGTGAGACAGGGACAGCAATCCGAGAATATTTGCTGAAAACTTACATGTGTTCTCTTTTCACGGGGATCACTACACCGGCTGAGTGCAGGTGTGGGTCGGCTGGTTGCCACGAACTGTGCAGTTCTCCTGCCTGAGAATGAAACCTTGGTAAAGCCAAATCAGGAGATAAAGCAGAGTGGAGATGACATCATACTAGGTTATAGCTGTATTTGGAATGCTCTCTACTTACCCTTGAACATTAACGAGGCCATGATGTTTGCTATTTTGATTACACTGCTTTATACCGAAGGCATCCGTACGCTGCTTTGATATATGGCAGCAACATCATCCTTCCTAGTTCTCCCTCAGTTCCCCTTTGTACCAGCTCTCAACTAACCATCCTCAGTTAGTTTCATATCATAGGCCTGTAGGCATTCAACATGTTTGCCTAAATTAAATATTTCTGTACGAATTTAATATTCAGATTTGACATGTTGATATTATTATAGAATTTAAGACAATTCTCAATATCTGCTGATGGAATCTTTTTTTTTTTTCCAAAGAAAAGCTGCAGGCAGGAATGAAAGTGAGCAGGAAGGAAGAGAGGAAAAAGCAGTATTTATTTAGTTATTCATCTTGGGAATTTATTTACTAGTATTTCTCCAAATTTTTTCAATTCTATTTATGCAAACTGACTAATCTATGCTGCATAAGTTACCCCCCCGAAAGTTCAAACTTCTCAGTGAGCATGTATCTTGCTGGCTTACCCATAATGCACCCTTCACCTCCCCCATCTTCAAGTTGGGTACCAGTCTGGGGCAGCTGGCGGGTGGAGTACCTCCAGACACTAATCTTCCAATCCACCTTCCTTTCTGGATCAGCTCACAGGAAGCCTATTAGCTTCTCAGTTTATGCGGCCCTCCTGGAATAGATGGGGTCTAACCACAATCTGCCTGTCTCCTAGTTGACTCAGAAGGCTCCATGGGCACTTAGCTGCTGGGAAGTTTCTTAGACTCCAATGTCAAAAGTAATCTCAAAGATGTGTGAAACTCAACACCACCACATCTATTGGCCAGTTGCTTCCTAAAGTATTTTAAATATTCTCTAACAAGAGAGGTCTGAAGGAGTGACTCACTCATGAAGGAACCAAGAACAGACCATTTGTATTTCACCCTAAGTCTCAAAATGTTTTACGAGATCTTGTTTACAAAAAGGATATAAGGACACACTCTAGAGGACCATGCACATGATAAGATTTATCTTTTATTAGAGATCTTATATTACATATTCCCAAAGATATAAAATTTTCCAAGATAAAATATCAAAAACTATTGATTCCAATGTAACCAACACAATCAAAATGAAAGCAAAGATTTTCTTCCAGACAAAGGAATGTGAAAATATTTCAGCACAAGTATAACAAAGACATGGGAAGGTAATTACAATGTTTTACAACACATTTACAGTCTTATTTTGATCAGTGTTTGTAGAAAAGGAAGATGCTGAGTTGTCAAACACTGCCGTTATAACACTGATTTAGAATTTCCCCTCCAAACAAAAGAGTAATGAACTTCTTGGTCAATCGAACATCTGTGATAATAAATGCTATAAAACATAAGCAAACAAATATGCCATAGAAATCTCAACTAAAGTGTATGGATTTTAGTGTGTGCCAGAGACACTGTATTACTTAATCCATTCTTGACAATGACCCAAAGCAAAAGCATCCTTTCTTCATTTCCCTGATGATTTATTCTAAAAATAGAAAGCAGAAACTTGCTGGTTAAGGAGAATTTCTGCTTTACCTGGGAACAGCTGGTGGTGACACACACTGATAAGACGCTGACTGACATGAGACAGAACTTTCTCAAACAACCAGAAGTGGCAAACATACTGTTATTGCATCAAGATTTTTTATTTCAACTGATCAGAAATTTCCAGAAGGATTAAGGATTACCCACTTAACCACAGAACACACTGAACTCCCACAGGAAGTTTTTACATTTAAGATGCAATGAAAATACTGATCTTATTCCTGGGATTTTCTTCTGGCAATCTTACGTCTGTAAATGTCCACAAAAAGAAAGCAATTTTTTTTCTTTTAGTTGTTTACCCCCTAAAAACAAGGAGGGAAATTTACAGTACATGTTTATTGCATGAAATTACTCCCTTGTAATATCTTTGTCAACACCGGTATTGTTTCCTTAATTATTAAAGGCAAAAGAAGTTTATGAATTTAACATAACTTAATAATAATCTTAGGACCTGCATCTTGATTGAAAATCTAGATGATAATCAGACTACATAGTGAAATAGAAATTAGGTTTTAAATTCTCTAAAAAGATGCTGAAATATGACAGAGGTAAGTAGACATTTAAATTCAGATCATTTTTAACTCAGTTAACAGAAAATTTTCAAAAAGTGTGCATACTCAAAGAATTCTTTCTATGCTAAAACTGAGTATTCTATATAATATTAATGTTGCTTTTATTGTAATGTCAAGTTAACAATGATCTCAAATTTTATCACAAGTATTGTAATGGCACATGGGCTTAGAATTTCACTTTGAGGTTAGCACATAAAAAAGCTTGGAATTCATAGAACAAGTATATTCTTTAATAAGATAAATCACAATGAGCTATACATAAGTGGGTTTCAAACAGAGTCTATATTAAAGCATTCTCTCTTCAATATGGTTAACTGGTGAATGGAAACAATATGCAGATTTTGCATGTTACAAAATCCTTGCTTCAAGTTGCAGTCTCCTTGGCAGCAGCATATTTAATTAACAATATTTTTCTTCCTTGTTTTGTTTTCTGACATCTCAGTACATTCAAATAGTCAAAATGTTTAGAGTAAAATCACCACAAATTTAATGAAACAGATCAGAATGTGGCCAGCATTGTCAGGCAAAAATCATACAATTTATGTGTCCTAGAAAGTACCCATGCCCTCCCCGTTCCCATAGCCGCCCCCTTCCCGAAACAGTAATGTGGACACCAAAAGATTTAACAAGACTTATAAAAAAATAAGGCACATTTATTCTGATATGGTAATTTTAAAATAGAAAACCCCCCTTCTCAGAACATCTGTATTCAAATGAGCTGTGTAAAAAGATACCTTGTGGTACCTATACTAGGTGAAAGGTACCTACGGAGTTGCTGCTTCTATTTTAGTGACAACGGAATAAATTGCACCTATCCCACATTGTCAAGTAATGAAAATATGCCTCTTTTTCTACTACTGAAGGATTTAAAATCTGTTATTTCTGGAAATACTTACAAAGGGTAGGTAGGGAAGGGTCATGTGGTACCTTAGAAAAAGGTATGAAAATCAACTACGTATGTTTCATTAAGGGTCGATGGATTGCACTTTTCCACATATTTCAGCACACAAAGTTTTTCTTATATGTATGAATGGTTGCAACCATTTTGGCCATTAGCTATTACCCACCAGCCTTTTATTCCATTTTGGTAAAAATGGGTACTTTTGTAAAACTTACAAAGGATCAACAACATACTTAAGAATACTTAAAACAATCTCTTCACAACCTCCAACACAGATAACAATGTTAGCATTTAACCTGAGATACGCTATGTTGAGAGGCTGTGTTTAGACATTTCTTCTTTTGTTGCATCAATTCACACTAATGGTGGTAGTTCACGGACGGACGTTAAAAACAAAAAAACAAATGACTGGTTTATGGCATGGCTTTTTGCCCCCCGCCCCTTACTATACTGGCTAAAAAAAAAAAAAAATCACAGAATGTATGTTCTCACAGTAGCCAGAAGCTAAAATAATGTGCTTCTTTATTGCACGTCAGACCAAGAAGTGTAAAAAAGCCACTGTTTCTCAATCCTAATGTGAAAGTCAGGTTCACCTCAGCTGGATTCGGAAGGTGCTGATTTCCATGGGACTCAAGTGGATCTCGCTTATATTTCGGGCATTTGGAGGTGAATGCATCAAGGACAATGATGATGGTATGAAACTTGCAACAGTAAATTTGCTAAAAAGTTTCTGGACCAGTATCTAAAAAATAAATGATAAAAACAACTGCATAATTAGGTCAACTTTGAAGAACGATTAGGAGTGCATCTATATACTTGGAGACAAATGGTACAAGAAAGAGTAAAACAGTATGAAGTTCTCTTTTTAAAAAAACATGAGGGTGCAGAGGGACTTGAAATACCCAGGAATGCTTAGACTCAGATTCCCCCTGGAAGGAGACGGAAGGACCTGGTCAAGACAAGAGGCTGACTCATCTGCATTCCTTTTCTGTATTGCTTGAGGAACACACAGTAGGGCCCACTTTTCCAATCAAAATACTACTTTTTCCTATTCCAACTGAGCTGAGAGCAAGGACACCGGCCATGCACAAGGAAGACTTATTGTGTCAGTGAGTCTACTTTACAGGGTGAGGAGGTTGTTTGGAAAACACCCTCAACCCTTGCCAGGTTATTCTAAGATATCTCTCTGGATCATATAGCCTGCTTAAGACCCAGTGCTTTAATGTTTGAATATAAATGCTGTCAAGTATACTCAGATCATCAAAAAGGCTGAAACAAATATAATTTAAAAAAATAACAAAGTTATCAGTTCTTTCTTAGCATCAACTTAGCAACCATCTTGTTTGATGGTAAAGGAAACAGCAGTGTTTATGTAAGTAGATTCAGATGCCCCACACTAGACGTACCAGAGTATTTATACTTGAAAGCAGGATCAATTAGAATATCACCAACCACAGCGAATTTGGGGTAGAGGGTGTGGGGTGGGGTAGAGTGTGTTCAGGCATGGGATGTAGCGGGTGTAATACCCGTGTGGTTGGAGAAACCTGAACCTCTGCCAGGCAATTTGAAGCTAGTTTGTTGGGTATGAGTTTGCCCAAATTAACTTTTAGCACACTGTGATTAAAAGCAGGACAGAATTTCAAACCAATGGTACACAGGACAATATTGCTAACCAGGAAAATCCTGGTCAAATTATGACATGTGGTAACCTTAACCTGCCACGTTTTCTTTACTCTTCTTTTCAGATCCAATGTCCATACTAATTTGTGCACTGGAACTGAATGCCTTGGCCTGATCTACATACAGCACGCCATGAAATTTAGGAGACGAGCTGGTCAGCTGGTCAGCTGGATTACCAGCCTGACTCTGCATATCTGCCTGTCAGAGTCAGCAGAAGAATAAAAGTTCATTTCAGGCCAAGGAGAGGCTTGCTGGAACTGCAGAAATGCACAGCAACGGCAGTCAACAGCCAGAGGATCTGTTCGGCCTGCTCAGTGTGCACTCAATTTAAAATGTGGCTTAATCAGTACTAGATTTGCATTTTTTCCATGGGTAACAAGTGATTGGAACAAAGTACAGTTGCCTTGGGGGCTGTGGCTGCACTGTCCCACTGCCACTTCCTCAATGCTCCTGTCATGGGCCCTATTGTTACCCACTCCACTTTAGTTCTTACAAAACTTGCCTTGGTTTCTGCAAGATTTGGGTTCACCATGACTGAACCAGACTATACATGGGCATGTGTCAGGAAGGAAACATATGGGGGGTGGGGAAGTGAGGTAGAGGTTTTATAGGCTGGAAAGGGAAGACCTAAGAAACGATGAGAATCAATGTCTTCAAATGTGCACATGCCAGGACTATACATTTTAATGTCAACAAGAAGACCAAAGGTTGAGAAAATGTCTTCTTAGGACGGTGAGAATTGAGTTGTTCTGTAGCTGAGGGGAATGAGTCAGCATAGATACATGCAACATTACCTTACTGTCAAGATTATTTGCAGAAAGTAATTATTTCAAAGCACATTAATTTGACATGCAAAAATAACCTTTCAGCTCACCTTTCCTTGGGTGGTGGAACAAAACTGTCCTGTGTCTTTGCTAGAAAAGCGACAATCAAATCCCTTCCTGTGGAGGATCAAAGCGGCCTCATCGGAATGTTGGTTGTCCACCTACAAGGGAACAGGGACATTAAAGCAGATATAGACTGTCTTGCACACGCCAGTGTCTTGCTGTCATCCCCAAATCAAACAAGCTCCTTTAGCAGTGAAGTCAGGTAAATTTATTTCCCCTTAGGTTCCAAGCTTATGTGCCCATCCACCCACCACACCTTCCCTCTCTGCCAACGAGCCAATGACTCTGTGTTCTAAGGTTCCCTGTTCAGTCACCTCCTGCCTTCCATGGTTCCTGTGGACTTGGGTTTCCTTTTGTCCACATATCACATACTGTTTTATCAAAGTTTCTTCGAATAAGGCATTTCATTTTCCTTTATTTATTTATTTTTTAACATATATATCAGCTGAGTATACCTGAATTTAGCCCTTATCTGGTCTTTGAATGATGTACTATCCATCTTAAAACTGAAAATACTTCTTTAGTGAGTATAAATTTTTGCTAATTGCATTAACATTTCAATCATTAATGTATTGGTTCATTATTTTTATACTAGAGACATTTAAAACTAATTACCACTTGGTAGGCCAATCACATTTATTGGCTTGATGTATCATTTAAATTCACATTACAGAAGCTATTCTTCTTGAGCAGGCAAAAAGAAAAATACTGAACATGACAATCCTGCTATAGGAATGAGTTTCACTTCTCCTGCAGTAAAGTTTCTCACATCCATTTAAGTAACGATGCCATGAATGGCTCTGGTCTTTGAATACTTTCTTTTAAATTTTCTTAATAAATTTTATGTTTCTTTAAGAAGAAACGTGTTTATTATGGTAAACAAAATAAGTGGAAAAAATTCTTGGAAAAATTAAGATATGTAAAGTTATTCAAAGGTGCTGCGTGACACCTGGCAGTGTGACGAACATGATCCCATTTTCGCTTCATGGCCACAGATATGCCCAAGTTCTTGATCATCCTCACTAGGGGACAGACTTTTTAATGTGCTATAGAGATAAAGTTTCTGAAAAGCTGCCAGCACTCCTACCACTGATTTGATTTTAATGTGCCTGAACAATTTAAAAGCTGTCCTCACCTCAGATTCTTGGCTGGAATAACCTGTTTTATGACATTTCACACTGGTATTTTGCAGTGCTACTGCTAAGATTTTGTTTGAAGGGGGAAGAAAAAGTCATTTAAGGAATTCTGAGTCATCACAGGAACACATGATACACAGAGTAAGCTTAAATCACAAACTAGATTTCCAATGAAAGTTCAATCAATTTCAGAGTCCCAATATAGCACAAAAATAGCACCTAAAAAAATCCTTCATTCATTACAGACATATAATCTAAAGGAGAATAACAAAGAGAATGCTATCACATGCTAATTTTGAAACTCTTCCTTAAACTTCAGTTTCCTTTATTGTTAAATGGAGTTAATGCCTGTCTGCCTCCTTCATGGACTCACAATGCAAGTTAACCCATTAAAAATACCATGCAAGGTAGCAGAGCTTATAGTTAAGAATGAGTTGGAAAGAAGTGATTCAGAAAGTGGGTGGGGAGTCAGAGAGTCTGAGATCTCCACTGGAGCTCTGTAATCTACTAATTGCTAATTGCTAATTTCAGCAAAGTTAGATTTTCCTTTACCATAAAATAGAAATGAAATAGCACAACAAGGACTTAGCTCAGTATCTGTATGTGAATATTATATCTATCAATATATAATCCATAAAAAACAACTTTGGCAATTATTTTCATAATAGTTACAAATTAATATTCTCATTTAACTTCATAGTCATACATTCCCTTTATTGACACAACTTCCTAAGGAAGAAATCAGAGAAATCTTCCCCCCACCGCCCAGTTATATACCGAAGTCATAACAAAGTCCCAATTCAGATTCAAAGATTAAATGGTCTGTTAATGTGACTCTTAAAAGTGCTTATCACTATCATCCTAAAGCATTTGGCCATTTTAACTCACTAGACTGTCCTTGTACAAAACCTCTTGTTAGCAGGCATTGCTAAAGTTTTCACAACACACTTGTTCTTAGAACAATGAATGTGTAAGACTTTAGCAGACTAAACGTGACAAAGAAGTAGGAAAGGAAGCACTTTTGGAATTCTTCAAGATTTAAAGAAATAATACAGAAGTAGAGATTAACATCATAAAAGTTAGTTTCCACTGATGGAAAAAATAGTATTTTCTCCAAATTCTAAAATTATTATCACTTTTGTAAAGACTGGAACACTAAATGAAATGGCAATCATCTTGTACAAGTTTTACAAACTTAAATATTCATGAAGTATCTGTACTCAAGCTAAAATACCTGAGGCAAAGCAGCAGTTTTTAGTTTCAAATTCTGTCTAGACATTTTATTTCCAAGAAAACTGTTTTTCAAAGGAGAGAAACTGTGACTTTAACTTGAATATTCATGCAGGAAATAATTGCCTTCAAGGAAACAGTACCTTCAAGAGGTTACACTCCATTGCTCTAGAAAGTAAACTGTTTTTGAAACACTAGTTTTATATTCATTCATGCATTAGTAATATCTAGACCTCAGAAAAGGAGAGAATGGGGGTAAGAAAGTTCACAAATTTTGAAATTGTACCAAGTACTGTATGAGGTGAGCTTCAAATTAAATGTATTTGTAAAGCAGTTCAGATCACAACTGAGGCAGAAAGATTAGGGTGTGGCAAAGTCACAAAGGGAAAATCCACTGCAAAACTTATTTCAAAGAATAAACCAAACCCCAGCTCCTAGACTAAGTGAAGTTATTGCAGTTTCTCCAGAAAGCCTGGGGGAAGACGGTAGGTGGACAGAAAGAAGCCATCAGGACTCAGAGAAAGCTGGATCAGAGGCATGGCTTGGTTCTATCATAAAATAGTTATGTGATTTTGAGATATCATTTAACTTCTGAAAATTCAGGGTTTAGGTTAGAATTGTGACATGCCCTCTTGATGACTGAAGGCTAATAGTGATATTAACAGCAATTACAGCTAATACTTAATTGTGCACTTGCTATGTGCCAGACCCTGTATGGAATGTTTCTACAATCTTGGAAATAGCTGAAGTGGAATAAAAGTTGTATCACTATTTAAATGTACAGACACATCCTGACCACAGAGCATTCTCCCTCATGTCATGATCTTTTCCTATCAAAGGGTGGTATATAGATTATTGCTGAGTAGACAATACAAAAATAGATAGTATATTCCTTAACATGCTCTTTCTTTTGTTCCTATGAAAGAGGCAGTGTAAGATTCTGGGGAGGGATCTGGAGTCAGGCTCACCAAGGTTTGCCTTCCAGCATATCATCATTTACTGCTTGCTCTTGATCTAATAAAGGTATTTCTCATCTCTAGGCCAGTTTTGTAAGATGGGGTACAAATACTCCCTACCTTCATAGTCTTACTGTGAGAGCCGAAAGAAGTACTTAGTATAGTACCTGGTATATGGGCAATTTTAGGTACGTTGTTCTGAAAAATCTGAGGAATTAGTAATAAAGTATATAGGGAACACACACAAAGTGACATCAAGATTTAATTTGAGAATAAATTTCAATCGCTAATTTATAAAAGAGCTGACATTTTTTTCTCCCTTTTTAGGAACTATCACAACTGCTCATGACTGAAGAATCTGTCAAGCAAATACTATATATTAGATGCTGTTCGAACACTTTACAAACACTCATTTAATCCTCAGAACATCACTAAGGTGGGTTCTGTTGCCACTGCCATATTCCTAATGAGGAAGTCGGGACACAGAGAATTAACTGACATGCTCTAAGTCACCAGCCAGCAAGTAGAGGGAATGCACCCAAATCCAGGACTTCAATCCAAAGTCTGCTTTGAATAGCTTCATTCTCCTGCCTTTGCTGTAGGCTAAGGGTAGGTGCTCATACAGATCTAGCTAAAGTGGAAAGAAGAGAACTACGTTTAACCTAACATAACAAAACTCTATAACTAAAAGAGGTCACCCCTCTGTGTTTGAAAAGGATAATCAATGGTTTTAGCTCTGATGGACTTATCAAAACATGAATCAATTCAGAAAGTTAGGTTTCAAAATTCTAATTTCTATGCATCTACAACATACTCACTCATCCATTCATTCCATTTTAAACAAGATTTAAAGTCATTCTGAAAATTATGCATGCATATGATAGTCTCTCCTAAGAAAAGTTTTCTTTCTTGAAGTAGATGAGGACACAAAAGGTGAAAGGCATGCTAAACAATGTGAGTTTTTCAAATCAGAAAACACTTGAGAACTGTAGCCAACATTAAGTATGCATACCTTTTTCTCCCCCTGAAGAAGGGCCAGGACTCTGACCAGATTTTCTAAGGGGAGTGTGAGCCCATCCTCCTCATGGGAAGTCTAACACGGACAGAGCATGGCTAAACAATTAGTGAAGGAAACTTCTCCAACCCTCAGGAACCTTAAAAATGCCTAACACACATCTTTTAGTACATTCTGGCAGTTGAAAATGTTAGAAAATTGCATACATGTTTTAAGTCCTAAGACAGGAACTAACGAGTAGAAATCCATTTTCTAGAGCATTCATTAAAATGTCCAATAAATTACCCTGTTTTGATCAATAAGCTAATATGACAGAAAGAAAGGGGAAGGTAATGGTTTTTCTTAGATAAGTACAACAAAGGAAATTTTCCCCACAACTTTCAGCTTTCCAGAAGCTAGGGAGATCAACAAAGCACTAATCAAGTCTTATAAGAAAAGCAAAATAAAGTTAAAATCATAAACTTCCTCTTAAAAGAAAAGGAGATGATGAAAACAAGTAGAGAAAGAAAATCTTATTCAGTAAGTAGTGCTGATGCTGAAATGATTAACTACTTATAAGAAACAGTTAAGGAAAAATCAAAATAAATTCCAAAGAGTATAAAGAATTCTATGTAATATAATCATAGAGGTAAAATGTGTATATATATGAGAAAACTGAATACATATATCTCTGAAAACTTACTTAATTTGCCTTGGTTTATTCATCCTCTACAAAAAAGGAGGAAGGAGAAGGGGGGAGGAGGAGGGGGAGGAGAAGGGGGAAAGGAGTGGGGAGGGAAGAGAGAGGAAGAAGAAGGCAGAAGTACCTGCATCAGAGATAGTTATGAGCATTAAGGGAGTCAAAATATGGGGAGCCTACATCCACACCTGGTAAATGCCATGTCCACATGACCAATCATCATCAAGTAGTCTTAGAAGACTGTTTATGGTATACAATCTGCTATGAAGACACTACGCTGAGAACTTTACATATACTATACTTGTGCATCTTAACAACCCCAGGAATTAAAAATCAGTGTTACAAAGTAACTGAGGCTTAGATGAATTGACAAATTATCCAAGGAGATGTATCTAAGCCAAACAATCCAACTCTTATTCCAGAAAAAAAGTTTTAATCATTTCCACATTCTTTAAAATCTAAATATTTTTTCTTTTGCACAAAATGTGAAAATCTGAAACAACACATAGTAAAAATGTTTAAATCTCTCTAAATCTGTATCTATATCTATTTTTAGGGAGCTAGCTAGACACAACACTGTGTGAGGGGCATTAACAAAGGCTGTCCTATTAAAGAACACCTGGTGAACACCAGGTGGAAGTCCCTAATGAAATGAGCTGTCCTCTTAGGAAAAACTCTCTGAAGGTCAGGGACTCTGAAAAGAGAAGCATCTGCTTTCCCAGAGATTCTCAACACCAGAGACATCTTTCAAGTTCTGGAACTTTCCTGAGCACCTGAGCATTCATAGACTTGCAGTATTGTAAACCACAGTAAGCTATGAAGGCAGTTAGCATAACACAGCATTGTGGTTTTGTGGCCCCACTCCCTGGTTTCACTTAGGTGGTCATGGGAAAGAATATGTACAGAAAGAGTTTGGTTATATAACTAACAATCAATCAATATGAAAGGCAGGAGCAGAATCTGACCCCAGGGCAAGGCCTCAGGGAGGACAAATTTGGAAAATACAAACCCCAGGAAGCAGTCCATCCTCCTCTATCTTTTTAAGAAACCTGCACTACTTTTGTCTGCAATAAATCTTCTTTTACAATATAAATCTTCTTTTACAATAAAACTTCTTTCTCACATCTGTGTCTTGCTTGAATTCTTTCCTGCAGGGACACAGGATCAAAGATCTGGAAATTCAAAGCAGAATACTAAAAACCAATCTACCATATCTATTTACCTATCATCTGTCTATGTGAACATAAAAGCAGTGAATGCAATCTGAAAAAAAGACAGTTTAACTATGTAACATTTTTTTAAACGTCAGGGCAAAGTGGTTCCATGAAGTCTTTATCAAGTTCCTCCTTATCCCTATGTTTGGATTCCAGGTTGAATCTTTAGGTCCAGCCTACACAATTCTGATCCATGACCTGCCCTGTGGATTCTCCCGCATCCTCCACCAAGATTCCCTTCTTTAATTATGGCCCCGATGACAGGGTTCTCCTACTTTTTGCACAGGAGTGGTTTTCCTGTTTCCCAGCTTTTAAATCTTTAAAGAGATGTCTTTTTAATCTCAAGCTCTTGACAGAACAGGAAAAGGGGGTAATAAAGAAAAGAGAGTTGGAGGCTTAGTCTACAGGATAAACTGGTCTAACAGTTAAATTCCTAGACTGGTGACTAGAACCTGTTGGCAATCTAGCATATGCAGGTTTGCTGTCCTATTTATCTGACAACAAATATGAGTTGTTTTTCCAAAAACACATATAAAGTAGGAAAGCAAGACATGTGTATATAAAAACATAAACTAATCCAACAATACAGGAAAATTCCTGAAAAACTTAACTTTGAGGAACAGATTTAATAACTCTTAAAAAGTCAAACTCTACCCTATGAAGTCATGCACAAGCACTTACTCAGAAGAAGTTCCAGTGTGTACTAATTCTGCCAATTGCCACTGGATAGTTTTATTTTAATCACTTAATCTGTTTAACCCTTACTCTCCCAATTAAGTAACTGTAGATAACTCAGCAATTACTAGGATCAGGTAGAGACTTTCCGAAAATGACTAATTCATTGACTCTACTCTGGACCTACCAAATCAGACTCTCGAAGATGGGGAGATCTGTAAAGGTCTCTTAAAAAATTTCCCCAGTATAATCTAGATACAGAGAAGCTGAGGACTGGTTTGGAATTAGCAGACTTCTAGTCCCCACCAGTCCCTCCCATTGTTGCTTGAGGTTATAACCCCTTTCTTCATGTGATGTCAGGGAGACCTCAAGAGGTTAGAATCGAGAGTGGCCAAGGGGATGGGTAAGCCAGAGTGTCCTCCATCTCACTCAATCACACCCCTGTTTTCTGACATTATTTCAATGGGAAAAATATACTGCAATCTCCAAATGAAAAACTCATTCTCATATGTTAGAAGCTGCCAGCACATGAAACAGAACACAATTCAAAATGTTTAAGTCTCAAATCTGGGTTTATTCACTTAGTCATTTGAGTCTTTTAGTATAACCATGGAATTATTATTGACACCTTTTAAGTACCAAACATTCTCTAAATCAATACCTACACATCAGCTTCCTTCAATATTTACATCTTATTATCAGAGGTTGGGGGACAGAGAGCAATTCTTTAAGAAAGTAATTTAGAATGGACCAATCACACCCCTTATATTACTAGTGAGCTTTAAAACAACCATCAAAAATATGTGCCAAGAGTCATAGGCAAACACAGGTACTGGTACCAAGTGTTTTACATAAAACAATACAAATATTTTGAACCAGTATAGTTGTTAACATTAGACATCAGCATTTGGTCTTTATTCTTCCTGGACAAATCTCTACATTATTAAAATGCTATTTCCTCTGCTAAAATTCCAATTTGTATATGAGTTGGCATGTAGTGCAAGCATCATCAGAATAACAATGTATGTTCACTAAGCATTTCTATTTTCAAAGGGTTCTCCTAGTGTTATTTCATCTGTTGATCTGTTCCTCATGTTAGGCCTGAAATAGGCGTATCTGGTATCCTCCCCATTGGGTAAGTGGTAGCTGAGTCAGTAGCCACTCAAATAGGGGAGGTAGCACACCTGACCAAAGGTGAGAAAAGAAATGGGCAGCCAGCTGGCCAGTGAGTAGAGGCAAATTGCAGAGAACCTGAATGCTGCAGAGTTATAACCAATCTGGCAGGCAATGAGATTTTTAATCTGGGACTTGATCTGATCTGTCTGATAGGAATATAGCCAACAGCAGTAAGAAGGAAATGAGTAGGTAACCACTAAGAAGAGGTGACCTAGAAAAAAGTGTCAGTCTTGGATTGCAGAGGGTAAAATCCTAGTTTCACTGAATCCAGTCAGATGGAGGTGCTTCCAGAAAAAAAAAAAAATCATTTTCAAACAATCTTGGGACGGGATCATTTAGTAGTGAGGGTTTCTGTACCCCAGAAATACACAGAATCTTCTAGTTTCTAACATCCTCTACCATCCACACCCAGAGACGGCCAGCTGAGGATCCAAGATTCCTTGGTGCCTTTCACTCCATATGTTCATTCCATTTAGTTCATGAATTAAATACAAGTTACCTTAGGGTGTGTGTCCCTCTCTACTATGTTCTTTCCATGTGTCAAAAAGCAGACCCACAAAAGACCATCACAGAATCCTATAAATACTCATAAGATTCATTCAATAAATCATTACTAAGCCACTACTATTATGCAGGCACTACTCTATATGCAGGGGGATACAGCAAGGAATCAAAGAAAATCCCAGCATCCATGGAGCTTCCATTCTGACCACACTTCTTGCCTGGACCATATACTCCCCAGAAATCTGTGAGTCCCTTACTCCCTAACCTTGCACAGATGCTTACTCATCATCACCATTACTGTGGGGCCTTATCCAAACACCCTATTCACACATGCATCCCCTTTTCAAAATGCCTTCCCTTCATTTTTGTTTCTTGATAACACCACTATCTAAAGTAGGTTTTATAATTATGTTTAGTAATTAAAGGTTTCTCTCTCTTTTTGTACCTTAATTACTTTCATCCTCCCATTAGATTCTAAGATACAGAAAGGTCTGTTTGGTTCACAAGTGTATCCCTGGTGCTGTAAGTAATAACTGACACACACCAGGCAAGAAATAAATTCTGTAGGCTTATTCACATGATCACACAAGTGTTTCGACACACAGAGATACATGCAGGCCTCTAGCACTCACTAATACTCATTATACAAGCCATATACATTTTCCTACATAGTCAGGTATAAGCTCTTTATCTTGGACATATAATTTTAAAAGCCTTAAATGTTCCAATTTGTAGGTACTTATCCTTCTTTTATTTGGTTTACTTTAGCACTTTGTTCTTAAATTGAACATTTTTCTCCTCTTATGTTGTCTTCAAAGCATGAACATTCTTCTCTTCTTTTCATGCTCAGGCCATTTATAATAAGACATTTCTCACAGAAGTCATAACCATTCACTATTTCCAGCTAAGCATATGTCAATTGACAGTATCAAAACAGATTGATAAAACATAAAAACAATGTCAAATGTCTAATTTTACTCTTTTCAAATGCAATCTGATTTTAAAAGTAGGTGTACATGTAAACTAAGGCAGTATAATGAAATTAAAATTCCATAAACCGTCCCTTGCTCTTTCTTTAATATGCTTTAAACTATGGAGTAACAGTCAAATGAAAGGTATAATGATTTTGCCTAAATGTGAAACCCTCCTTGTAGCAAAATTTTTAGTAATTTTTTCTTCTTCCCATCCACTTATACCAAGTATATAAAAAAGTAATTTTTAATAGATATCTTTGGGCTGTACCTTTGACTGTATCGTTCTCAGATTAACCAGATGAACGTCACAAGGCAAAGATGACTGTAATGGAGAGAATTCATCCAGCAGCTGAAGGGCAGACATGGGTACCTTTTCTGTCATTGAAAAGACAGGGTGATTCATGAAAAAAGAAGTTATGTGGCTAAGGAGAGAAGGGTAACTGACTGACTTCTTTTCTTCTTCCTATCAAGAAAAAACAAAAATGCTTAAGTTATTTATTTGTAGTTATTGTAATACTAACTGAATTATCTGTCAGAGTTTAAATGAAAAAGAAAAGAAACACTTTTAAAATATATTTGTAAGTATCATTCTAGAAAATGCATAGATTACTAAGTTTGGTTCTAAGCATACAAGTGTACACTTAAATCATGTTTAGAAATCTCTCTGCTATCCTAATGCTGAAAATCCTGACACATTCCATTAAATTAAACATGAAATAAGTCTAGAAGAGCCGAGGATATTTTAAGATAAGTTAAAACTTCCTTCGCCCACCACAAAACTCAAAGTAGATGAGTTGGGACATTCCTATCTCTGGCACACCAACAAATGTTACCATCTTTCTGCTCAGGTTTTACTTACCATATTTTCATGGTTTCATTTATATACTTAACCAGACCATATTATGTATGGATCCAAAACTATGCTCTATGACTGTTAGTGATAGAATTCTAGCCTAGTTTATCACATATTTACATGATTATCAGTATAATTTAAAAAGACTTTAGTAATTCCACGGTGTATACTATGACAAATGTTTCAACATCTTCAAACATCCAGTCTACAAGGGTGTGGATATACATATGGTAGAGGCATGCAGAGTTAATTAAATCAATGACAAAGTAGAACCTTAACCAATAATGCTTAAGTTGTAAAATCAGACATGGAAAAGCACTGAAAAGAAAAATAATTCATGTAGAAAAATCTTCTGATTACCAGGGATATTTGGAGCCCATTTAATTTTGTGTCTTATTTTTTAAATGATTATTTCACTGATACTGCCTGATTTTGCTTCATTTTTGTAATGCAGGGCTCAAATCAAAGGCTTGGCAACTTAGCTATGTGAAAAGGCAGGATTTATAGAAGATATGGAGCTTAAAATTCAGAATCTCCGATTAGCAATGAACAGATTATGTTAGCAAAGAGTGAAGCGCATTTTGCCAGCAGCAAACTGTAGATGTCATTACAATTCTAACCATGGAGAGAGAAAAACAATTTTAAGGGAGCAAGGGACACTGCAATATTAAGATACTGACAAAAAATATTAGGTCTATAAGTGCAGTTAAAAAAAGTATTTATTCCACATTCTTTTTTTAAGGAAAAGATTAAATAAGGTGTACAATATAATGCTCTCTAACAATACAAAAATGTAATGCATGCAGAATAATATGAATAAGGAAGAAATATTTTCAACAAGACACTTTACATGTACTCTAAGACCAAAGGATTTCAATAACCTAGGTCAGGACTGCTGACAAAAATCACTTTTTTTTGTTGTTGTTGTAATAAAAAAAACTAAAGATTCCAACAGAACCTGCCTGAACAGATTTGGGAGGTTAAGCATTCAGGAAAAGTTCTTTGACTTTGTTGTGTGCTCTTGCAGACACTGCTTTGAGTAGGTGGGGGTGCTTCTCAGCTGATGATCTATACCTTAGAAGCAGTAACAAAGCATCACTCCCCCAAATTCAAATCAGTCCTCCTGACCCTCCAAGCTTCTCCAAATGGACCAGACATCAGAATGGCCTAGGGAACTTTAAACAAACATAGACCTCTCAACCTCAGTCTCCTGTATCAGAATCTCTAGGGGTAGGGTTCTTGGAATGTGAGTTAAAAGTCTTCCCAGGAAAATCTCATAGTCAGTCCCACACTACTCTGTGGACCTTTGTTGGGAACTGCCCAGTCCAGACAGTCTTACAACTTTCTAGAAGGAACAGAGCTCCTGTTAGAATCAAAACTGTCTCACTCTTTAATTAGTTTTGGATTACAATATTAGACTCAGATATCTGAATGAAAAGTCTTATCCAGAGAAACATTGTCATGAACTGGTAAATATTTTGAAAATGTAAGAACTGCATTTATTTTCTTAAATTATAGAAATGTATAGAAGAGTTGTGGTTCTGAGTAATTTGTTTTGAAACCAAATAACGCTGCTAGAAGCAGGCTAGGCTGGTGGGGCCAAGTCCCATGAAGCCTCCATAGTTCACAGACTTTCTTATCAAATTTATAGCAAGAAGGGATTCAATAAGATATTAACTGTTGAACTACTGATATTTTTATTAATCTCCTGGAAAGGTAATTTTTTAACTGTTGGCCTTGTGATAAAACCAGTTTATAAAACATGCTTGCTCCGGGAGGTTTTATGTTTGTTTAAGGTATAAATGAATTCTCTCTAGCCTTGTAACTAATATACAACTGTAAATGCTGTTTAGTTTCATGTTGGCTGGAAGGCTTCAGACTGCACAGGTCTAGTTTTCTCACTATGGCTGGCCTGAAATTGAAATCATTTCCAACACATTTGGATACAAATCATATCAAGCTGGCATCTCCTCCGTTAAGTTCCAGCCCTTATTTCTTAAGTCAGAACTTCCTGCTGAGCTCCTTGGTTCCCTTGCTTAAGCCCACATGGGTTATCTGATTCCCTGAACGTCAAACTGTCCACTCATTCTACATCATAACTCACTAAATATTTAAGATAGCAAGAGTTGATTTTCTTTTGTCTCCTTTTGTTTATTCAGTATGACCCGTGGGAACCTGATAAATATTTGCTGGAATTCATCTATTAGTTGAACAAATACATACAACATAAGGGACAGAAAAATAGTATTAGGAAAAAATGACAGAGTAAAAAGACAAAGAAGGAGGAGAGAGAAATAATGAAAATATACTGAATTACTAACAGAGATAAATAGCACCTGAAGAATGGTGGTTTTGGGGTCAAAACTGCCTCTCCACTTTTTGATAAATCTATATATGGTATTCAAAAGGTTTCTGTTTTTCAGTCAACAGCCAACTTAAACAATACCAACAAAAATTTCTAAAATTAGCTTTTTTTTTTTTTACCAAATACTGGAGATTCAAGTCACATTGGGCTCCCACGTATCCATGTGGAAATAGTCAGCTGGGGGCTAAGTTATGGTTCCAAATAGGATGTATCTTCAAGTTCACCACAGATCCTATGGGTCACCTAACTTAAGCATTTACCCTTCAAACTGACTACCTCCCCTCTCCAGGCCATCACTTTACTGAACCCTGTAATGCATGAGTTTTTCATTTGAACCCTCCAAAATTCTCTCCTTATTTTAAGTAAGAAACTCGTACCCATATGTAAAATGACTCAACTGAAAGCCTGAACACTTCAGTACTTATAATTCCTCCTTTAGTGCCCCCTTTTACTATACCAGGCATTAGCAGGAAGAGGATATGGGTCAAAAGCAAAGAAATTCTAACAATCAATGCCAAAGAGACAGTTCCTTTTTTAAAATCAGTTGACCCTTGAATATCATGACCACAGATGCTGGTCAACTACAGTCAGTCTGGAATTCCACCCAATATCTGTTTATCTGCAGTAGCTCGCCCCAGTCCTTGCTCTCACAGCCTTTCTGAAGAACACTGAGAACAGAACTCACTTTCATTTTCTCATCAGGATTATACCCATGGGGCCGTGGCTGGCTCAAGAGTTCATACTAAACTTCCTTTCTGTCCAGAGAATATCTATCCACCTCAGTTTCTATCATCGATAATTTAGACAGTAGAATCTGAGTTGAAAATGACAACTTTCTGGAAGATTTAAATAATATGCAACATTTCTTAATTAAATGTACTTTTAATCAATTTCACTAAAAATTAAAATGCATTTTCTCTTCCCTAGTTCCTTTTCTCTTCCCTAGTTCCTCTTATTTAAAGGAAACTATTGATTTAAGTCCAAGAATCTATAGCTGAGCAAAAGAAAAGCTTAACCAGCACAGAATTATAAAAACAATGGATCAAATTTAATTACTATCCAAGGGATTTTCAATAGGAATAAACAAATTATTTAAACTTTTAAGTGAAAGTTTTATAAATCTGACAAGAAAATTCTTCTTGCCACAGTTAACAGAAGCTTTGTAAATTAATTATCTATATAGACAGAATAATCATAAAAGCCAGCAACATTCTCAGGAGGAGCAAAAGGCAGTAGTTTTCAGCACTTAGACAGTGATTTTCCTACACTGTGTTTGTCAGTAATTGATTTAAACAGTAAGTCTCAATAACCGGTATAAATTTTAACATCTAAAATAGATATTAAAATTCTTTTTCCTGAAAATGATGAATTTCTTGCTTTATTAGCTGTTGTTATTTCATTCAATTAACAGCATTTTGTTTATAGAAAGAAATCATAGGTTAGGAGGCCCTGTGGGACACATGAAATGAAGTCAGTAAGTCTCTGAAATCTGGTAGAGGGAACAGAACATGAATCTGTTGAAAAGGCAGTAAGCAGCATAATGATATAGTGGCACATGTCCTATAACAGTTCATTTATTTGTGCAGTTCTGTACTCATTCATATAATATAGTGGTGTTTCTCTGCTAGGAACACTCCTAGAAGTCTAGCAAAACACAGCTGCTCTCCTTAGGTAGTCTGATGGCCTACAGGATGAGAAGACAATGGAATAATTACATAAATACATGAAGGAAAGACACATGCTTCTGAAAGAGCATAGGAGGGGATCTGACTTGGTCCAGTCAGAGCAGCTGACAAAGTGAGCTCTGATCTATTATTAAGAGTCTGTGAGCAAAGAAAAGGAAAAAAAAAAAAAAAAAAAACTGTGCAAAGGTACTGTGAGTGTAGAGTTCATGGGAAGTAATTGGGATCCAAAGAAAAAAGTGGGCCCAGATCAGAAAATAGGGAGTGAGCCATAGTACATGAGAATGAGGGAAAGGCAGGGCTCATGCCATGAGGGGCTCTGTAGGCCATGTTCACGATACTGGCTTTCACACTAAGAGAATGAGAAGACATCAGAGAGGTTAAGCAGGAGGCAATAAGATTTGGTTTTTGAAAAAAACGAAGACACTACTTACTGAAACTCTATGACTGAAAGAGGAGAGCAGAGTTGATGGGAAGAAGCCAGATCTAGGAAACACAGGATTCTAGTTTAGTTTAGGGTGGGTAAAACAAACAAGTTTATAGATTTAAAATATTTAGACAAAGAGAAAGACAAACATTGTTGATTACTGATATGAGAAAACCCCAGGGAAGCAGAAATGTCTATCAGAGGTTATTCCTCAGTGTCTGCTACCTGGTGCGTGGTGGAAGGTGGTATCTTCAACAAGAGAGTGAAAATTAAAAAAGGTCCAAGTTTGGGTAGAGGGTAGTTCATGAGAGTGATTTTGGACACAATGACTTTGAAGTGTACTTCAAAATGTAGAAGGAAGTATCAGAAAATAACTAGAGAGATGAGTCTGGAGCTCAGAGGTGAAATCATAGCTCAGGATATGGATTTGTGGATTCTGTCTCTACAGAGGCAGTTACTAGAGCCATGAGAGTAGAAGAGATTGCAGAGGGAGAAAGTATAAAAGGAAAAAAGGAAAGGGCTGGGGGCAGAGCCTTGAGAGCTCTGATATTTAATGGCTGAATAAGAAATATCAGATGAGTAAATAGGGCTAAATCAAATGCACGGTGAGGGATGGAATCAGACTTTTACTGGTGAACTTACTGTAGGCTTATATAGATATTGATTTATAATGACATATACCTGATACCTACATGTTATACACCAATGAAAACAAAACTATCAGAGAGATCAAGGACTTACCAAGAAGTAGAGGAAAACCAAATAAGTGTAATAGCATGAAATTCCTGCTAGACAATGTTTTAAGAGTGACATTCGCCAGTGTCAAATGTTCGAATGTTGTTGAAGTGTGAAGTAAGGTGACAATAGAAAGTATTCACTAGATCTAGTGACACTGACCAGAGAGCATGTTGGAGGCAAAAGCCAGATTAGAAAGAACTAAGTATGGGAGGGAAGTGATAAGATGAACTCATCTCATAAACTCTGACTTATTAAGTCAGGGAGAGAGGACAGTAGTACAGGTGAAATGAAAATAATAGTTTAAGTAAGAGCAGTTTTCTGTTACTATTTTTAATGGGAGAAAAATGAGGTGTGTTTAAAAGCCAATAAAAAGGATTTCTGGGGAACATGTTGGCTATGAAGGGAGAGAGGAAAGGATGATGATTAGGAACAGTTCTGATGAAGGTGGATGGGGTAAGTGCCAGAGACGGGTGGAAGAAGGAAAGCTAGGTATCTATAGTAGAATGCCCTGTGGAATGGGCCTCTCCATAAAGTGGGCAGTGAGGTCATTGGCTAAAAAAAATAAAAAAGATCTGAAATGGTCAGTAAGTGAGATAGTGGACTAAGAGGAAAAGCACCATGCAAAGAAGTAATCTGAGATGGGTAATCAGTGGTTACAGAGGACTCTGAGGGGAACTTCGCTGCCTCCTGAAGGAGTCGCATAGTCAGGTTCATGCAAATCCAGCCACACATTTGCCAGACTTTTTATTTTTTACCATGGAATGCTGGGATATTGCTTTGAGGAATGACAACTGAAAAGAAGGCAAGTAACTCCATTTTTAGTTGATGAGTCTAAAACTAAAGTACACTAAAGTTTACTATGATTTACTAATCAAACTTAAATCTCATTAGTATGTAATAAACTATTGTTCACTCTTACTTAGCTCAAGTCTTTATAATTCTTATTTCTTTCAAAATAGTTTGTTATTTTATATCTATTAATAAGCCTGAATAAAAATGAAATGACCTAATTATAAATCTTATGATATTTATATAACTGAATTTCTCTTTCTGTGAATATAGACTAACTCGATTATAAAAGTATCTCAATATAAGAAATTAAAAAATTAAAAAGTGGCACAATGAACAACTAAATAAATAAAATGTTTCTTCTTCCTCTTTCATCCTTCCTGCTGCCTGTTTTCATTCTTCTTAAAAAATAAAAATAAAGTGGAGAGTCATAATTTCAAATGTTGTGTGGCAAAGAACAATCAACACCAGAACATGAATTTTTTTTTTTTTCCTACCATATTCACGGCATTTCTTTCTTCCAGTAGTAATCGAAATAAACTAGCTGTAATCCTGTTGTCATGGACACCTTGGTCAAGCCCGCGATTATCATCTTGCATGAGTCTTCGATCCATGATAACTTCAATCTGACCTAATAAATAAACAAACTAGCCAGGGTCACTATTAATACAAACATACACATAAGTGTACGGCACAGTCTAGATATGAGTTTCTTTTCCAGTCCAAGAGATACTCTTGCAACCATTAGTACCATGGGCTTTCTCTTGATAATAGATGAAAGCAACTAGCATACTTTCATAAAACAAGATTGCATTTCCACTGTTCTTTAATATCTAGTAAAATGTGAAGTATTTTAAACTGGGATAGAACAGATCAAATTAGAGTAAAACTTAAATATTTAAACTAAGGAGCCTGCTAACATCAGTGGCAGTATTTGGAATTTTTAAATGTTTGAGTTTCACTAGAAAATGTACATCACAATGGAGTAACAAGACACATCCATCCAATGGGCATGAAATACAAAGGATTTGAAATAAAATTTAGGTTACTTGATCTCTGGTAAGTTTTTAAGACCCAGAACTTGGCACCCCCACACCCTTCCTTCCTTGGTATGTTACTGGCATCAGACTGCTCTGTTGCCTCTAGCTCAAAAATGAGTCATATTTAGTTCATTTTTGCTATGCAATAATCCCCCATCTCCTCTGTTTAAGTTGTAAGCTCATGGTTAGGACGTGATCTTCCAAACTCAAAAAAAAAAAAAAGAAATACAAAAAATGATTGAATAAATCAATTAATCACTCAGAGCCACATATATATGTATATATACACACATACAGACACATATCCTTATAGTAAAGAAAAGCCAAAAACCCTGCTGATATATATTTAAAATATATATGTATATTTGTCACTGTATTAAATAATCATTCAACATAAAAAACAATTCATGGAAGATTTTAACAACCATTACTCTTACATAGTCAAACTGATTCTGTACAGTTTCTTTCTGCTCAGTTGTGGTATCTGTACATAAAATTACCAGTGATGGTTAGAACTTCTGTCTACTACTCCACATTTGAGAAGAGAGCTGTCTGGAACTTGCTTCTCAGATACTGAGATCAGTTGTTCCATGCCCAGCTAGAGCTTGATTACTTTATACCCACATTAGTACATGAATCTCTTGGCAATTTCTAACGCCTTTCCCTGTCTCCAAATGTTAGTCCATATAATATGTGAAAGTAATTTCCTGAACAGTATTCTACACATTTTTATTTGTAGCTATTCAAACATTAAGGTATTTGGTTATCCGCGGCAGGGCTGGGGGGCTTTCTTTTTCAGTTCACTTTCTCAGAGAAGTGACATAACATTGTTTGGTTCCGACTATTTACATCCTAAAGTCCAATCCCCTATTTAGAGCCCAACTTCGCAAATTTAAGGCAGGGTTTAAAAATGGGTGGCTCAAGAGTCACATATGACACAAAGATGTTTTGTTTTGATTTTTTTTAAATTATATCAACATTTACAGACTGGGCAACTTTACATAGAATTCTAAACTTCTAGGTGCTTCTTCAACTTGAGAAATTCAGCAACTTTGGTCCCTCTCCCCATGGTGACAAAAGACTGGCACTCAGCAGCAGTCACCCCACTATACACATGAAGTGCTCTTTCCAGTCTGCTCAAGTCCCACTGTTTCTTCTCTGATCTAATTTTATTCTCATAAATGTATTCTTGTCTTTATGGAACAAGATCAAGATTTTATCTAATAAAGGTCACGAAGAGAAATGAGTAGTATGTTGTTTTTTCATACCGAAAGTACAGAATGTATGTACATGTCTAATACAAAAAGTGGGTTTGTTCAAAGGATACTCCATACAATCAACATCATTTATTATCTGCCTGGTTCCTTAAGACAATTACCTGAACAACTCTTACTTATAATAAAACAAGCAACTGATGACATGTAAATAATTATTAAAAATGTTTCAAAAATATAAAATCCTTGTAGCAGCAAGTTTTACAAAAATAAATCAATGTCTACTATCCATTTTCTCTTTCGGAATTCTTCAAGCTGTTTCTGTCAGCTCTCTTTATCCTGATCGACTCCATTCCTTCTTTTGAGTGGTAGTGCCCCAAAGAACAAAGGACCCCAGTGTGTGCTATAACCTTCCACAAACTTAGGCATGCTTTCCAGGATTGTATGTATTCACTCAAGACAATGACAGAGACTTCTGAAAAAAATTGGCTACCAAGTAAATTATATTTAAAACAACAATGATGTAGAGTTGTAGGTCCTCTGTTTGTCATTTGAAAATTGAAGAAAATCATTACTTTATGTTGTTCTCACAAGACCCAAAATAACAGTCTGAATCTCAAAAGAAGAAAGCTGATGACTGGAGACAATAATTGACACATAACACCTACAGGAAAATCGCACACATGGAACTGAAACTTCTAAGAGCAGAAAAGAATTTTAAATAGTACATACCACTTTTCAAACTGGAGACACCTAAAGACTGAGCAGAGAGCAGTGTCAAGCGATGTTCGTGGTCCTGCACATACACCATTGTTGTCATTGGGTAGATATTTGCTTGCAGGGGCAATTTGCTCATCGTCATTCTAGGCTGAATCTGTAAGACCAGACACTACTCTTTAAAAATAAAGACATGTAGAGGTGTACTTACAAAATTAATATTGACACCAGGTAATTTTTCTTCCATTGAGAGAAAATACAATTTGCTTTCTTGTTCAAAAGAACTAATTTAAAAATGAAAACATTCTTGAAAACAACATGAAGAAAAATCAGGAAGATATTAAAAATCATTTTTTAAGTGAGAAAGGAAGACCTTGTCCAGATTTTTAAAATAGCTATTTCTTTTTAAATTCAGAATAAAAAATCCATAACAAAAGTCTTCTAGTGTTCCAATATTTGCATAAAACAAATTACAAAGGTATTAAGTATTCATTTCTCATCTAAATCTAACTTAGCGCTTTTGTAATGAATGCTAAGTATAATACCTCTCCATCCCCTTTCAAGAAATATCTCTTACAATTCTTAAATCTGTTTTAATAAATATCACAAATCTCCCTACCAAATCCTCTAACATATTACATTATAATGTGTATTAACATTTAAAAGTATTCAATGCTTATTTTTCCTGTTTAGCTTCGATAAAGGTTGTTTCAAATGTCAATTTCTTTGTCTATTGTCTGAATGTATGAAATTTAGCTCTATTTTTTTGAGAGAAACTGACAAGGAACTAAACTAGTCTAAGTCAAGGAGGAATCCTCAGGAGGAAATTTCAAAGAAAGACGGTTAGCAGAATCTTACTCATACCACATACATATGCCATCTCTTCTTTTAAACTCATGAAAGTTTGACATGAAATTCAAGAAAAGGGCAAGCACAAAGTTAACGTAATAGTTAACCTGATCTGAGTGCCCATTAATATCAGGGGTAGTACTGTATTTCACAAATAAACCTTTTATGCTCATAACAACTCTATAGTATGTCCTTCAGCTTTATGAGCTGCATTGAAAGGTTTTCTCCACAAGTTCACATTCACCTCAGAAGCTGTGGGTGTGATTTTATTTTTAAATAGGCTTTCTGAGGATATAACTATGCTATACTGAATTAGGGTGGGCTCTTATCCAGTAACTGGCATCCTTTTAAGAAGAGGGAAATTTGGACAAGGAAACATACAGACACAGGGAGAATCCCACGTGACAATAGAAGCAGAGCTTGGAGACATGTCTAAAGGTCCAGGATTGCCTGGCATGGCCCCAAACCACCCACTACCAGAAGCTAGGAGAGGCAAGAAGAACACTTCTCTAGAATCTTGGGAGGGTCGTCACCCTGATGGCAGCATTCTTTTGGACTTCTAGTATCCAGAACTGTGAGAGAATACACTTTTGTGGTTTTAAGTAATTCATTTTGTATAATTTATATCACAGCCCTAGGGAATTTATATACCAGTGACTAAACTGCAATACGCTAAAAAAGCAAAAAAGAATAGTTGGTTTGAAAGAGTTTTCCAATTCTCCTTTCCAATCCTGATTCTCCTACTCCAATTAACATTTATACTTATGAAAAGACATATAAATCTGGTTCCACAATTACGTTGCTGTTGTCCTTATTCCCGCCAGTGAGTTTAGATGTTCAGTGCTGCCTAAGTAATGCTTTGTAAAGCTTAAAAAAATGACCTTTTTAAAAAGGAGGCACATTTAGGGTGTAAACTTAAAAATGATATTCTCCTATCTAATGCTCAGCTCTTGAAAAGAAAATTCACATTTTTATTCATTTTTAAGTTTTTTCATTCAGGTATATACCCACACATACAAATAATTGCTTCTGTAGATTTTAAGAAAAGCCTTTCTTTGGTATACAAGGAAAATGAATCACCATCAAGTAGAGCTTCATTTAAAAATCAAACAGCTGTAGTAGAATTAACATGCTAATTCAAAATGTATGCTGCCATTTTTATGCTTTGGAAAAGGTTTAAATTTAACTTATGCAGGAAATTGTAAAAGAGAAAATTATCACAATCCCTTACACTCATGCCAGTTAAAAATCAGACAAAGTAAAAGCATTTGTTGTGAAATTATTCTATTCATAGCCACAAATTACTAAAATTTTTGTGTCTCAAAAACATGCTAATTTTTTAATAGTATTTTTTTCAAAGGCCTATCATATGCATATGCTGTGACTATAGAGATTTAGGTAACAGTAAGAATTCTATTAAATTAGAGAACTGATCATCTGAAAATGTTTATGAATCAATTTTCTCATAATTATTTCAATCTCTATGGTGAAGATTTTGATTGAATACATATCTATGTATACTTCTAAATAGATGTTTGTGTTTATATGTCTGTCTACATATTTATATAAATGTATACATGCATTATCAATGAAAAGTTTTCCTGAAATTTAAAAATCCACTATTTAAAAAAAAAATCTAGCATAAACTAAATATTCATAGGCCAGTTCCTTATGAGGAAAAAGAAGATATCATCAATTAATTCCAGTGTTTCCTTTCTTTTACATACTTAATACATTTTGACATTAAGGTATTTAACATGTGTAATGGTCATCAAATCTTCCTTTGAAAAAAAGTAAATCCTCATAAACGGATGTTTTATAAAACAGCCTCTCAAATATTTGTTCTAACTTTGGAAAATCTTACTGAACACAGACTACCAGTATCTATTAAAATTCAACTTTATTTTAGAAACAATTTGCAACCTTCAGTATGGTTTTTAAAAATCTACTGTCCATATATAAAAGTTACATACTAACATAACCACTACTTAGACATTTTAAAGGAAAACTACCTGATATCCATTTAGGTCAGTATAAAATTTTTTTTGACTTTTTATACTAGAAGAAATTCTCATTGCAATCTCATGGTTATATTCTTTTCGGATGTCCACAATATTGGAAATTTCCACAGAACGTCCTTCTAGTCCTAAATTTAAAAAGAAGATACACATTAATAGTAAGAAATTATCCTTTTCTTAAATACATTATACAGAACTCCTCCAAAGTTACATATAGTTGGGATGTCAACTTTCTATCTTTACCATCTCTCATATGCTAAATGGTGCCACAATTCAGTTTAAAAAATATTAGATAGTCGATAACATTTATTCAGGGGCACTTATAACTCAACTGAAGGATGAAGAGGTTGGGATGAGATAAATGTATGTGAAATATAGCATGCAAATGATTCTCCAGTGAGTTCTAGAGAGGAGAGAGGTCATTTAAGGAAAAAAAGGTCAACCCCACTACAAGTAGGCCCACTTCTCTTTCCCCAACAGAGCTAGCCCAGCCAACTTCTTCACCATTCTCTCTATATAAAATAGAAATTCTGAGGAGTGAGAAATTTATACTATATTGGTTCAAGGGACTGCATATATTATTGTCTTTGATCTGTATCTAGGAAAAGAGGAAGGAGATCCAATGAGATGATTTATGGCTGAAACTGACATCCACATATTACTTATTCATGGAGCCTAATCTGGAGAATTCCCCAGAAGCTAAAATGAATTTTAACAAAGGATATCATTAATTTCAAGTCATGAATCTATGGAAAACATATATGAAAAAAACATGCATTCAGAAAAAACTAACCTCTGCCCGTTAAAAATATTTCCTTTTTAGAATTACCAAAAAACCTGCCAAGATAGCTGATCCAAATTATTTCCACTACTATTGGGAAGTTAAAGATAAATAAATAAACTCTATGTACTGATGATAGAATGCTATCTTCTGAACTAGGAAATACATTACTTTAGACAAAACTTTCTGGTGGGCCCTGATAAAAGTAGCAGTTACGTCATTCACCTCCTGGTGAGAGTGTAGTCTACAAACATCCCAAGGTCCTGGGTTTGTGTCCCAGGTCTGGGGGAACAACCAAGATGAACAAACAAATAAAACACATAAAGCATTTCTTCCTCTTCTCTCTTCCTGCCTACTTCCCTGCCTCTGCTGACCTTCATTTCTGCTGACACCTTTGCTTAAAAAGCAAACAAAAAAAACACAAACTTTCTTTCTATATGCTTATGTTAACCAAAATATTTTCCTAAAACCAGATACGTATGGAACTTAATAAACAAACTTTTACAAATACACCAAAGACACCCCAAGCACATCTGTAGTGTTAGGGACAAGAGTACTCAAGAGCATTGGGGAAAAGAGCTGATGGCAAGTAACTTCTAATCTACTGGAAGTACTGGTATGATTTTTAGTACTGCTTTATCTTTTCTCTAGAGTGGTGGTTCTCTCCAGGGTCAACAGAATATATGAAATGAAATAAAGTTTTAACAAAGAAGGATATCATTAATTTCAAGTCATGAATCTATGGAAAACATTTATGAAAAAACATGCATTCAGAAAAAAACATGCATTCAGAAAAAACTAATCATTTCATGCTACCTCTAGCAATAATAAATAATTTCCATCAGGAAAACCATCTTTCTCAAGCTCAGTATTATGCTCAGATCCTGTGATGGCAGCAAATGCTTACAGTCCCTTTAGCAATGCTGAGCCCATTCATAACCAACAAGACAGTCATTTAAATTTGGGGTCAGGGCAGACTTTTAAAATAGGATCAACCTTAATATACTTATTATGAACAAACCATCTAAAAGTGGGGAGGTATTCCCGAGTTCCCAAAGAGAATTTATTTCCTTAAAGAAAAATATATGTGAGCAAAGCAAAGGATTGACAGCCTTTCCTAGTCTGTGCCTAAGGGGCTATTCTCAGAGCGGTTCATGGAGTTGAAGGGTGCGCTCCTTGCGAACAGGTGTCTGAAACTTCTGTCTGCTGGCTCTTTGCAGACTGCAGCAGCAAAGAGTTCTTTTACCAAAGTCTGGTAAGGGGTACCTGGGCAAGGACAAACGAGGGCTTTTATAGGCCCCCGGGTTTGTCTTCCATCCCTGTAAAGAAAAAAGCTACTATTTCTCAAGAGCAGTCCATGATGGGAGAGTGGGTGATGCCATCCCTGGTTTCAACAAAAAAATAAGTGTCCTCCTGCTGCCATTGCCTCACACTCTGCCCCCACCTCAGAAGAGAAAATGGAGATTGTTTCTCCCTATTAACAGAGGGAATGCAAAGTAAGAACAAAGCCAGGCCACAGGTGACGCTGTCCTAGAGAAGCCAAGAATCTGTCAGAGCCCTGGAGCTGTATCTTATTTGTCTATCTTCCCTCCCTGGTGTCTGTTAGCTTCCCCCAGACACAGATTCTATTTCACACCATCTCACATTCCAGTTTGTAACATTCTGAGTCAATGGAAGGTGTGGAATCACTACTAAACAGAATCAGTGAAGAGGTGAGAGCTGTTTCTCATCATGTGGAAGAGAGCTGGCATGGAGGAGAGCAAACTGGGCTGTAAATCAGGTTCAAATAGATGGACAGATGAGGGAATGTGTGCCTTCTTTCTGAGCAAACACATACATGTTGGAATAGGAGCTCCACAGGGGAGGGACCGTGTTTCACTTCTTTATGCTCCCAACACAGAATAGGTATAAAAGAAAGGTTGGCTGAGCCGAGAGTGGTAGTTATGCAGACAAGTGACAAGAGCCAACAATGACTGAGAACTTATTGTGTACAATATGCTCACTATCTGCTTTACAGATAAAACTCATTCAACCCTGCAGCAAGCCAAGGAGGAAACTACTTGCCCCAGGTCACAAGGTTGGCAGAACCAGGACTAAACCTCTCAACCCTCATGCCTCATAGGCAGACCAATCACCGGAGAAAGGTGAAGCTACTTTGGGACCACAAATTGGGGGGAGCTTTGCAATACTTGAGAAGAGAGGAGATCTCTTTTTCTTCAAAAAAATGGAGATAAGAACACAGACCTGGGATCTGATATGTTGCACTTGTCTTTACTGAGTGACAAGGTTTACCAGGACACAAACTCCTTTAACATACCCCAAATCTCTTTAAAAATGTCAATCACTTTAGAAGCCAAAAACATAATAAATATAAATATTAAAGACACCTATGATGCTGCAGTTCCTTCTCACATATTTATCTATCTGAACAATGAACATGAGACATTCATGTGCACTGACACCAAGAGTAAAAATGGGACAACACACTAGATGTCCGTCAATGGCGAAATGAATAAAAATCAGGAACACCCATGTCATGGAACACTGTGCAGCAAATGAGAAGAGTAAGTAGCTTTCTTTCCTAGTAAACAAAAAGAATGATGAAAAAGACTGATTCAGCATTTGTAGCACATGATGAACTTTATGCTGAAAACAAATGCAAACACAATATACTCTACAGGGGTGCGTGTGTGTGTGTGTGTGTGTGTGTGCAGAAATCTATATTACCTCTAGTTGGTAGGGGTAAAGTACAGATTTCAGAGGGACTTTACTTTCTATCTGTAATATATGGAATTTTTGTCAAAATACACATATATACTATTTTTATATATAATTTAAAGCATTTTTAAAATAAGAATATTTTCTTAGAAGGTAGGGAAGAAATGAACTATGTAGGCAAGGGGGGAAGGGTCAGAGTCAGTAGGCTAAACCAGTCACAGTTAACCTGCTTCAGCTGTACAACAATCTTGGGCTTAAAGGATGGTAGTCACTCGCAACATAATGTTGGTCTCCTTAGAACCTCATACTGAATAATCAAGAAAGAGTGGACAGAAAAGAAAGAGCATCACCCTCTTAACTTTGTTGCTTGAGGAAAGCAAGACAGATCTGTCAGTGCAGGCAGTATAACTGGAGGCTTCTCTGACACATGCCCCATGACTGAAGGAAGAGGTAGGCAAACATTCGGGAGGGTAGGAGTGAGGGCTGCAGATGGAAAGCCTGGGGTCACAGACTCTGAGCAGCAACAGAGGCCCAAGTGTCATTTCCTCTGCACAATCTACTCTGTTCAGTATCAGATCACTACGAAATTCGTTTGGAACGGCCTAATTCAACCCTGACCTAGAGGGTTCAATTCTCCCATCTGTCATCATTCTTGGAATTTTGTATTTCAAGGTATATTTTTCTAAAGAATGTTCTGATAAATCATATGCTATACTCAAATAGTTACGGGAGTAAGAGGCAGTAGTTGGGGAGAAAGAAAAAGTGCCTTCACTTACACCCCAACAAGAATTCAGTATCTTACTACTGGCACTCAATGTGTGATTAGGACAAGCCTTTAGATCACAATACCCTACTCCTACCTAGGTAATGAAACACGATGGTAAGAACCCTACGAGACGTGTTTAAGTCTTCAAAAAAGCTTAACTGAAATTTGACATAGATTTGAAATACATTAAGTAACTCCACAAAAAAAAAAAATCATCTGATTCAAAATAAGGCCTTTAGTAAATAAGGGTTTGAAAAGATGGGTCCTTGGGCAAAATGGAAACTTGAGATATAACTGTTCTCATCCCTTTTGTTCAAATCTGTGTCTGAACAGAGAAAGTTATGGAGCCACCATAAAGCCATGGTAGAAATAGAACAAAAATAACTCTCATGAAAAACCAGTTTGTAATTTTGAAAATATTCCCTCCAATTTGGGGAGTTTAACAATTTTGTATTTAAATTGTAAAAAAACATGAAAATATTTTTCCTCTTATGTATTTACTTCTGTGACATTCCATGAACTTATCAACTAGGAGTTAACACGATTATTAATTAATTCACACTGCTTAGTTCAATATAAACACTTAAGTGACAATTTTCAAAGCAATGATAAATTCAGTCAAAATGGACTTGATGTTTCTAAAAAGAAAATATTATCATGAATATATTTTTAAAAAACTGTGCTCATATCTGAAAGAATAAAAATGGTAATATTTCCCACAACTGGATGATCTTTGTCGCCACGTTGGCTTATTCAACTTATCATCTATTGAAGATCTAATTTATCCTCTGAGGTACTTGCTGACTGTAAATGTTCACAATAATTATTTCTCCACAAGTGAAAATGTTAACACCTGCCTTCATGAATACAAATTTTAGTAAATTACATTCTAAGTCTTGAATTAAGAAGGAGAAGCATGTACCACTTTGTTTTATTTATAAAGCACGAGATAAGTAACTACTACTACTTATTCATCAACTTATTTTGAGCTAGGCACTATTCAACATATTTTATGCTTTTCATTTCATTAATACAATGACACCAAAGCAAATGCATAAAGGAATACTGATCACAGAGTGTTTGTAAATTTTGGTTAATCCTGACACTATGTCATTCCAATTAATTATGATATACTTGAGGAAGGCATATTAACTTAAAGATTCACAACAAAACAGAGATGCTTCCCTTTTTTCCCCTAATAAACAATGATTTAAGAAACAACAAGTATTGGTGCATCCTGGTGCAGTAGTGGTTAGGTCCATCACCTCTGGACAAGTACAGTCCATGTATATCCAAGGACCCAGATTGGCATCCCAGGTTGGAGGAAACAACCAAGGAGAACAACTAAATAAAATAAAGTGTTTCTACCTCCTTTCTCTTTCTGCCTGCCTGTCTACTCATCTTTATTTCTACTTGCATCTTTCCTTTAAAAAAGAAAAGAAAAAAAGAAACAGGTCTTCAGGGAGCTATGTTTTAGAAGGATCTAACATTCAAATCAGAAACATTTAAAAAATTTCAAAACAGACAAAGTCTCCCTCCCTCGGGAGATGAATAAAAAAGCTAACAACCCTGGAGGTTTCTTTCCCCAGGTGCCAGGCATGTTGGTTGCAAACAAGGGAGGGCAGAATACAGGAATTGTCAGGATGGTCTGTCTGCATATGCCCACCCCATTCACTGAAGACCATTCTGAGCTCACCTTCCCCTGTTCTCCCAAACATACTCGCTTTAAACAGACCTGCCATAGAGCCACCTGGTTTTCTTTTCTGTTTTTACTAGACTTTTACTGTTCCTGCTTCCAAACTGAAAAAAAAAAAAAAAATCCAGCCACTGCAGCCCTTCACTGTAGCTCCAGAGGGTGCTGAACAAAGATGCTGTGCAACAAATCACTCTGATTTATGGAATATAATTCAAAAGGAATACAAGAAATTGAATGACATTCTTATAACAAGACTTTTCAACTATTTATGTTAACAAGTTAATTTTCCTTATATTTATAAAACAAAAAGTAAGAATAAAATCAATGCTGAAACCTATCTCATTCTAGAATTAAGTCAATTCACCGGTGGAAATCTGAACATTTGAGGATACAACGGGCACAACGAATCTCACTGAAAGAAATGTTTTCATTAAAATTTATGAAATAAAATGATAATATATTTAGATTGTTTTGATCAATTGTATAGTGTTAACAATTTTTATAATTCGCTCAAGAAATTAATACTTAAAAGTATTCGGTATTAAATCACCACACACTGTATGTGTTTATTTCAAAGTGTCAATAATTATGATACATTGACATAACATTCTTTTTCAATTATTTAAATTTATGAAGAAAAACTAGATGTCACTTAAAAATAAGTAATGGGATAGAATTCTTCAAATTCTTATAGGACCAAGGGAGTTTGACTTAACCAAGCCTACTTTATGCTTTGCAATTTCTTTCCTTTCTTTTTGCCCATGCAAGGGACATTTTTTTTTTTGGTAGGGCAGTGGGAGTTATGTGGTAGACTATGATGATAACTTACTCTCTGAAGTTCCTCTTAAGAGGAGGTGGAGTCTAAAAGCTCCCCATTCCTCTATGTGGGCAGACTCTGGGACTGCTTTGATTAAATCATGTGGCAGAAGTGACACAATATGTCTCCAGGACCAACCCATAAGAAATTGGCAGCTTTTACTTTCTGTCTCTAAGACTTCTCTTACTGAGGAAAATTAAATCCTTTGAAGTAGAGTAGCTCCAAGACTACCAAGCTGTGACATGCCTGAGCCTTTAAGAAGAGGAAAGTCTTACGAAATAAGGCCATATGTAAAGAGGAGGAGAAGAAGCACTAAGACCCCGGGGACCTGTGTGTGAAGATGGCATCTTAGGTATGAATCCTCTGTCTTCTGTTGTCCCATCTGATGCCACAAGGAAAAGAATAACCACACAGCCAAATGCTTCCCAAATTCCTGACTCTCAAAATCCTGAACAAAATAAAATGTTTGCTTGAACATTAAATATAGAGTAGTTTGAAATGTGTACATACATACCTGGAATGCCTCATTTGGTTCTCCAACAAGAAGACGAGAAAGGAGACAGTTGTTTTTTTATCCCCAAATAGGGCAGTAGTAGTGCCAAACTCTGACCTTCTCCTATGCCTATGGTATCACCAGCTGGTCCTGTGATTCTATGTTTCTTTTAGTTGGAATCAACAGGCCATCGCTCCTTCATTAAGTCAAATATTTACCTCTGCTAACAAAGCTGTGGTGGCTCCCTCCCCATTACCAAATCACTTGGAAGAGCTTAATGGATCTAAAATCCCAGGTGGTGTGTGTTTGGACAGAAATGTGGATTTAACTTCCTTGGCTTAGTGTTGCAAAATCATGAGTCAGTAGAATACTACTTCACCTGAGAACAAGATTTGAGAACTAGAAATAACCAATATTGCATTCCCAGTGACTTTAGAGGTAAGCGGAGATGACAGAGATGCATGCAAATCTTATTGCTAAATTTTGTTCTGGGGTCAGAGAAAACTCAGCTAGCTGGAGCCCTTTCCCTAATTCGTTTTATTATTGATATTTATTAAATCTTTTTGTTCACAATGCTACATTCATTTTTGAATACTGACAATGTATATCTAAATCTGTTATTTTACATCACACCCTCCACCAGAGTTCCAGTGTCCTTTACTAAGACCATTTCCCCTCAAGTGATGACCTAGCATCTTGACAACTCACACTATCAAATCCTCCCCAAATCCCTCAACCCTCAACAATTACTCTGTTAACATTTACCATCTAACCCATCTGGTCTTCATATCCTCTTAAAGAGACAGAGCCACTAGTATGTGCTAGGCTTTATATTTTAACTTAGTCAATCTTCCAACAATTGATCTCCTTCAAGGTAGACTCTCACTGCCTCCATTTTCATGTTAACAAAACCAAGACCAGAGAGGTAACAACCTACACAAGGTCAAAGACTCTGAAGTGTTAGTGCATCTCTCCCCAGAGTTTCCCTGCCCTTCACCCGAGTTGAATATACACATTTGTGGGGTATGTTTCCCTGCTAAGAAGTTATGTCTTCAAGGCAACAGCTGCTGTCAAACAGCCTCCAAGATAACCTCTGACTTCAGAATTTGTGTAACCATAATGTGCTTATAGTCCCTTAAAATAACTTTCTCTTTCATGCCTGTAGGGAATAATCAGATTCAACACATAGCTAATTTCAATTTTTTAAATTTCCAATTAACAGGGGGAAAAAAATCCTTAGCAGCCAATTGCATATTATGATATCCCAAAAATGTTTTAATTAACTAAGTCTGCCTAGCCATAACTTACTTAATGCTTTTTACTCTAAAATCAAACTAAATATGGAACATAGTCCTGGGGAAAAATGAGACTGATTGCAAACCATTTTAATACCCTCATGAATCTTTTTATAGAAATCAAAACAACTTCAGGGAAGCCTTCAGACCTTGTTTACAAGTGGGAGCACTCGTGATGGAAGCCCCAGATCTGAGTGTCCTTAGATGATAAATTTAGAAGAGGGAGTCAAGCACAAGAGAGACTTTATGTAATACTAAGTTTTGTGAAAACTCTTATATGGTACACCTAACTGGCCATCTAGTCTTTGTATAGTTTAAGAAACTGAGTCCCTAAGAAATTTAAGGACAAATTCAAGTCACTCTAGTTTGCTGAGAAGTGAAACTAAGGATCCGGATCTCTAATTCCCAATATGTTTTTCTTATAGCTTTACCAATATGAAGTTCATTCTGATTTTCTAAAACTCAAGGGTCTAAGAAAGGTTTGTATCAAATAGAGAAGAAACAGTAAGTTAATCAGTGAGGGTGTAAAGGAAATCTCATGGATTGTTGGTGGGAGTGTAGGTGGTTGCAGTCATTTTGAAAACAGTAGGGAGACTTCTCAAAAAATTAAAAATACAACTACCATAAAATTAATTATCCTTCACTTCCAAGTATATATCGGAAAAATATAACAAATATTAACTTGAAAAGGTGTATGCACCCTTATGTTTATATAAACTATAAACAACAGGCAATACAGGCAAACTACTTAAGCGCTCATTTGATGAATGGATAAGGAAGATCTACTATATCACACATACACACACATACACACGCACACACACGCACACACAGGAATACCAGTCAGCTATAAAAGGGTAAAATCTTGCGATTTTTGACAAAATGAGGGCATTTTGCTGAGTGAAGTGAAATTAGAAAGAGAAAGACAAATATTAGATTATTTCACCTAATACAGAGAAACAACACCAAGCAACTGCTAAAGCTAATAAATCTTTGGACTCTTAACAACAAGGTTGAAGTTGACAGAGGAAAAAGGGGTTAGAGAGGTAGGATCATGTGGTAGAGGATGTTTACTTATTATTTTTAATTTTCCCCCCCGTTTCTTGTTTATGTATTTGCGTACATGTGTACGTGCAGGCACACAAGTATTTCGTTTTTTGTTTTTAAGAGAACTGCAACACATTAATCACTTAAACAAATAAAATTCAAGCTACATTTGGGTTATTAAGGTTTTATTAGGAAAAACTAAATAAACACTGATTGCTAAATATGTCCATGCAAGGAAATTTTTTAGTCATTTCAGCCCAAGGAAAGTCTTTACTTCCATACTTTTTGATGACACTTCATTATATTTTACCTCCAGGCTACTTGTTTTCTTTTAGCAAGACCCATTACATATAGTACTTTCATAACATGTTGCTGGAAAAGTCAAAAGTATTGCATTTAAGATATTTATCCTGAGGGTTGAAACATGGTTGACAAACACACACATACTCACAAACACCTGCCAAGGAGAACACAGTTCTGGAGGGAAAAACAAACAAACTTGAAGTTATATATTAAACAGGTCTGGAACCTGAAACTTGTGCCAGTAAAAATGTACATGACACACCGGTAACCCATAGCAACCTAATTTTTCAAAGTAGTTGTTAATGTCAGAAAACTGGGGCAACAAAGTCTAATAATTACAGCTCTGAAGACAAATGAAGCCACAGACAGCAAATGTCACTTACTGATCATTATGTTACTGTGAGGTATGATGCACTCTTTGGGATTGCACAATAGCAAATATAACACAAGGGAACACAAGCACTTCAGCTTATATGTATCCCATCTTCTAACTGAAGATAACAAAAAAACTCAAGTAGTCTACTTGGTAATATTTATAACTTCAACTTAATGAAAGAGGATTATAAAAAAAATTAATCCTCACCTCCTCCAACCTTTCCCTCCAGAAAATATTCTATTTTCTACAAACAAAATATTTTAAGAACCAGAAAACAGTTCCAAAAGGGCATTTCATAAAATTTTGATTGCTAAAAAATGAATTTCTTATTTAACCAGACATAAGGCAAAAAACATTATGCTTCATTAGAAATATCTAAAACTGCTCTGATCTTTTAAAACTTTTAAAAGCTTTTAAAGCTAGGAAGCACAAGATTTCCTTTTAATGTAATATTTCTAGAAATCTTTTGATTGTAATGTCTGAATGAAAATGAAAAGAAAAAGAGTGTTTTTTTTAAAACTTAAATGATGTTGAGACTTTATACTGCACCTCTCTCATCATTTCCAGAATCTGGAGAGACGACAAATGAAAAACTAAAGTTAAATATCAAACTGAGATTAAAAGTCAGGGTGAACCTAGGCTTCCCAATTCAGTCTATTTCAAAATCAGTAATTACCACACACTTTGTATTATTTGGGAAGTGTCTGATTTTTGTTCTTTGTTTTCTCTAGAAACTTAATATAGATAAAAATTACTTTAGTGAGAAAAGGGTCAAGGAGTAAGTAAAATAGAGATGGAGAATTTAAGGATATACTTGTCAGTTTGCATTATTTTAGATTTTTAAAATAATATTTCAAGTAAACCAAATTTGAAAGGTTTAATAAAGACATTCACTAAAGAGACAATCCACAATATTAACCCATTTTCTGTGTCTTTACCTTTATTGCTGATACTAAAGCCTTTTATATAAGGAACTGGCTTAGCAGGCTAAGACAGTTACGGTCTGTAATCACAAAATATTAATACTGTCAGTCCCCTCCTCCACATTTCTTTCTGGATCATAAATTTGGTACTAACAACAAATAGCCTCTGTTCATTAGTACTCATTGAAAAAACTGCATCTGGTCAGCTTAAAGGGGGAAATATTAGCATATTCAAAGACAGATTAACAAGTTAAATTTGAGAACAGATATTTTTGTTATTTTAAGAAATATTATACAAAAGTCAATCTATGAAAACATGGAAATTGGATGGATTTTTCTTCATACCTAAGATGAAAGTCACATTCTGTCGTGATCAATCACCCAGAAGACTGGTTTACATCAGGCCAAAGTTTAAAACAGAAAAGAGCTTTTAAGTATTTTTTAAGTATAGATGCTTTGCTGCTACAGAACTAATAAACCTTTTCAAATAGTTTGAACACTTATAGAAACAAAATCCTTGAAGACTTCCCATGTCCATCACAGGTCTCATTGGTGATTTAATTAAAACCCCTCAAAGCCAGAGAGAGACAACCTGTGTCCTCATTTATGGTGTGGGAAAAGGGACAGGTGGAAGTGGGTCACAAAGGCTACTGACAAAAAAACTCTATCTCCACAATAAGGCTTTTTTTCTGTGAGGGATATTTGTTGAGAAGAGTTCAAATACAAACATGGAAGTGTACACAGTTTAGAAGAAAACTATTAAAGTGATCTTCTATATCCATCTCCACCAACTACTTGCATGCTGGAAAATAAATGCTGTGGGCTTAGAAGCATAAAAAAGACTGATACGTTGCTTTGAGTGGTTATTTATGCTGGTTTCAGGTGCCATCTAGGCAAGTACAATAAAACTCATCTGGAAAAGCACTCTAAGTTAACTTTATATTATAGCTAACTTGTTTGTCTATCGTGTCCTACAAACTTTAGAAACTTTCTAACTTTCAAGCTACAAAAAAATCTATTATCAGGAAAAAATGCCCATTAAGTCATCCAGAAATCTTAGGTCTGCATATTTATTTATTTTTTATTATGCTAATACATTAAGTGCTCTATTCAAAACAACTTTACTTCTTAACTGACTAATCAGAGAGCCGGCACAGCCACCATGATGGCTGGGCTTCAGTTATCTATCAGTGCTGGGCCCTGCTTCTGCTCAGAGGATAGTGAGTAGCCACCAGGTATTTTGCACTGCCCAGTGGGATCCAGGAGGAGAGGAGAAATGATAAGCATTTCATTCTGATGAGTGCATGTTTGCCAGAAGAGGTAAAGAGAATCATAGTCTATTAAATTCTAAATGGGCCACTGATGCATGTGTCAAGTTAAGCTTACAGCTGCTACAGCAGAGGGTCCTCACATTTTCAGAAACCATCTTTTGATATGAAATCTAGATCCCTGAACAATCCAAGAAAACTCAAAAGTTGAAATGCTGGCAAGAGACACAAACAAAACCAAAAGCATATAGCATATATACTTGAGTGAAAAGGTGGAATTTTCTGATGAGCTGCTCCCACATTTGCTCTAAAATACAGGCTATCTTAAACATAATTGACACAGAAGCAATAGTAGATCAAACACGATGACACAGTTCTGTGCCAAAGTGTCCATTATGTGGTACTCAAGGAAAAACTTTCCCATTAAAAAAAACAAGTTTTTAGCAACTTTAAAAGTGGATATGCACATCCCCTGTATGATAATGCTATTTTCAACCCATAAAATAAAACCTTTGACTATAGCTGAAAATGTAATTATCGATTCTCAGGGATATCAAACAATATTTTATACATGAGTGCAAAGAGATGGTCAAAAATACTGTTTCTGACTTACTAGCGGTTTGGGGAAACTCAAAGACTATTTCAGAACTACAGACTTTCTTGTAGGTAGCAAAATGATTGTGACTATAGAAGCCATACAGGATACAAAGTCTCTAGTATGATTGCCCCATTTTCTAAGGCCTTTCCACTCTTGATTCAACCTATGAATCATGAAAATACATTATTATTATCTAAGAAGCTGCAAGAGAAAGTTTGTCCATACTAAAATTCTAACAAAAGGCAAGCATTAAAGAAATTTACATTTAAAAAAATTTCAATAAAAGCAAAATTAAATTTAGACACTGCAATAAGTAAACTGAACTTCAACTGTCTAAGAATTACCTAAATATAGTGCCTTTTGTTTTCCCACAATACTTAAAACCTGAAAGTGCTATACATACATCTTGTCATTACTTTGTGAAATGCTTTATTGTTTACCTGTATGAAGACTTAGGGAGAGAGGATTTCCTTTTCTGATTTTTTTCACTTAACTAACAGCAAGAAAAATTTAGTGGCATTTTTATGCGGTCATTTTCTAAAAGAATTGATACCATGGTACATGGCCTGAAACAGGTGGCTGGAAAAAATACTCCTTTCTAAAATCAGTGAATTCAAAATCAACCAACGCAACCGTACAATTCTGAGAATGTATGGATATCACAGCTCTACTCACACCCTAAGGAAGAATCAATGTTATTTGCCCCCAGTAAAGTTATTAAAAAGATCAAAAGCTATATCTTATCACTTGGGTTAATAAAGATATCGCTCAATATTGTTCTAACAGCAAGAAATAACTGTATTATTTTATGCTCTACTAGCCAAATAGCTGTAAATAAAATAACATCTTTCTTTTACATTTAAATTCAGTGACATGTCTTATTTCAATTCTATATGGAAGTCAGACCATGTATATATGTCAGTGTCACAGGTAGTCAGTGATCCACTAATTGAAAGCCATATTTGATATAAAATTCCATTTTATAAAGCAATAAAACCACAGTACTGATTTTTAATCTTAGAAATAAAGTTTCCAGTGAATATGCTCATGACTAAAACAAATACTATGGTAGGAAACAAAAGATATACAGAAGAACATATCTATGTAAAGGAGTTAAATACATACTACTTTTGATTATTAAAGGATAAATAAGTATGTTTTAAATATATCATAACTATGGCAAGCGTAAGATTATTCTATAACCTCTAAAAAACAACTATTTATAAAAAATGACACAAGAAAACAAGACTTTAAGAACTATTATACCTATATTTCACAATTGTTTTTCTTGGCCTTCTTACCCTGTATGTTGAATAGTCGGACTCTATGGATAACATGATCCAAAAAGCAAGTCATGTCCGAATAAAACCTTCCCCGATGCACTCTTATTAAATGTGGTGCTACGTAGACATAAGGCTGAGGAAGAAAATGACATTTTTAAGAAAAATACTTGACTTTCAACTTTTTGAAGAAATGTTTATTATAGTTTCCAAATGGCAAATATGCATCGCCTGATATTTACAATTTTAAGTGAAAACCAAATCTTACAAAGAAGGTATCAGATTACATACATGCTAAAAAATGAATGTAAGTTTCATTATTGAAAATTGCTGAAAACAGAAAATATAAATGTTCACAATTTGATTGGCTAAGCTGATTTATAAACATTCCTCCCTATTATAAATATTTCTAATTGAAATCTTTCTATACGGACCATATGTTATTTATCAGAAATAGCAATCATTTGACAGGAGTGAGACACTTTCCCAGGCAAACACTGATTACAGTTCAGGGGTGGGCAGATGGCAGGAGGACCAGAGGGAGTCACCTAAGCAAACAGGAAGCAGCGGTCAGACATGCAGTCCAATCACAGCTAGGTTTGCTATAATACAGACTGACCTTTCACTTGAAAGAACTAGAGGAACATAAAGCAAATTTACAAATTGAAAAAACAATGGCAACCAATGTTTAATTTTCATTATTTTGAATCTAAATTAAAAAAATACAGTAGCAAAGCACATGACTAATGTGACACAAGAACCAATTTAAAGCATTTAGGAAGAATTCTATTAAGTATTACACTCCTTAGAAGTTCAATATAGCATAAAACACTAGGTTCACAATGTGAACTACTGAAGTAGCATACGATTTTCAGAACTGTGTCATTTTCTTTCAAATTCACCTCTATGGCTAAACAAAAATAATCTGAAATGAATAGAATGTTTTATAGTTTACAAAGTTTTTGTGTCTAATTACAACATAGCTAGAGTAATGGGGCAGAAGGTAAAACCTGGGAGGGGTCCTGTTTTTTTTTCTTATAAATCCAGTTGTCTCTTTCCTTGATATTCTTTCATTTTCTGTTTTAAACATGTTAATGTTAACTTTAGAATTACTTAAAGATAAAATAATTTAAAATAAATCTGTCATTAGTATCCATGCTTAATATTCCACAGTACAGCTTCATTTTAACAGTCAATCAAAACAAAATGTCTCTCCAAAGACAAAAGTGAAAAGTTAACAGATAAGCTTATTCATAGGATCCACTGCCCATCCTGAACTATGAATTACAATCTACCTTTAACCCCTCACTGATTTAAAACAGAAACAAAAAGAAACCACAACTCAAAACTATAGGCTTTAGTGTGGTCTACACAAATCCTTAACATCTATATTTGATTTTGGCTAGAAGACTTTTTTACACTGCAGAAAAAAAAATTTTTTTTCAGGAGATAGGTCTATAAGCAATAAAGTAGGGAGAAAATTTAAGGTATCAAAGTGAGGAAAGTCTATATAAATATCTAAGCAAAGGAAAAAAAAAACCTCTGAGAAAAATACATAATTCACTACACAAAAAATTAATACCTACTATAACAGAAAAATAAAGTTATCATCAAATTAAATGACGCACTGAAGGAAATTTTTGCAGAACACCAGAAAAAGGATGAATTACTCATAGTAAGTTTATTGTTAGCAAATTTCAATGATATAAAAATGTTATATTATACATTATAGTATAGGCACTATGTTCTAATTAGCAACTCAGACCTTATTTATTTTATAACCAAAAGTGTTTTGTTGTTGTTGTTCTAAGGGAAGGCTGGGCAGGAATGAAGGCAAGCAGAGGCAGTCAGGGAGAGGAGAAAGCATTTTTTTGTATTTAGCTGTTCATCTTGGTAGATCCCCAGGCCCTGGGATGCAAAGCCAGGTGTTTGGGATGTATGTGGACTGTGCTGGTTGAAGGTGGTTGACCAAACCGCTACTCCATGAATAGGCAAAAGTTTTAAAACACTATAGTGTTTATTAAAATTGTGTTTTCTAAGAACACAGCATTATGAGCACTGTCACAATGAAAAATAAAATATGTACATGTAGTAAAAACTTGAAAACGGGGAGAAAGGAGATCTGCCTAGAATAAAAAAAAAAATACATGGAAGTGTTGGTAGTGATTTTCATAGGCATAGGTGCAATTTTATAGTCAAGGATGATAAAGTTTCTTTTTATTTTTAAAGTGCTAAAAGTTAAGGAGAAAAATAGTCCAGTCAGCAATATATTCTTCTCTTATGACTGGGTATGTTGCGTCTGTATATCCGACAAACCATATTCATATTTAACCTCACAGCTGCATCCTAACCCTAAACTAAATCTAGCTTCTTTCCATGGAGAGCTAAATTCATCATAGACTCTTAACTGAATGCCAATTTTGAACACTAATTTAATCTTCAACTACAAAATGCTAATGTTAACAGATACAATAATGGAACCAACTCACCTATTTCTAATAGATGACAAAATAATGAGACATATTTATGGTATCCTCATTACTCTTTCAATAAGAATATATTCACTACTTAGCTTATCAGCACTTACCCTGGCTTCCCCATCAGGTAAGAAGAGGTAGGCACCGCTTTTGTCTTTTTTACTTGTGGTTCCATACCATGAAAATTGCACTTTCATGTCATGATGTTTACCATCTTCCTTATTTATCATTTCCTAAGAATAAAACAAAATTAAAAACAGCTCCCTATTAAGTTATTAACCATGTTGCATGTGGTTCCCAGTATAATCTCAGAATAGGTTAAAATACCTCTAATATTCATGATTCTTGCATGAACACCTAAAATTTCATACTTAGCCTTAGGACTTTAAATCCCCTTCACAACAGAAATAGAAAGTTAGATACACACCTTCTTTCATTGAGGAAAAAAATAATTGTATAAATTAAGAGACGTAGACCAGTGCTTCTCAAACTTTGAAGTCGAGCACAAGGTTTAAGTTTTAGTTTCCAATATTCAGGGGCCAACAGTTTTGTAAAGTACAGTAAAAGTGAATTACTGGAAAAATTAAAGTGATATACCAAGTATACATTCATATATTTTTATTATTAGGCTCATAGGCATAAATTTATTCTGTCAAACAAATAGCTTTCAAAGTTTCTATAAACACTTCTGAACAAGAATAGCACTTATAGCTCATGTGGACCACTTACAAACAGTACACCAAGCAGCGCCCACCCACAGAGTACACAGGGGAGAAGCAAATGGCCATCTATTTTTTTCAAACTAATGAAAACTCAGTCCCAGCAGGGGGAAAAACACCATGGTATATCATGTAAATTTCTCTACCCCCTCAATTTCTCTACTCCCTTATCCACAAAAAGGCAAAATCTTATCAGTAAAAAATACTGTCATGAGAGCAGGTTGTCAATAAGCTGTGAAGACAAAATAAGATCACTGGCTAACCTATGGAGGTACCTACAGTTTATTCATCCTTCTCCCAGAGCATCTGGAATAATTCAACTTAAGCAGATTTTTCCATCTACACATATTCTAATAAAAGTAATAAGCCTTCTATGAATTGTAGAACTATTTAGAACATACCTTCATAAGGCCAAACTGATCAAAATGAAGTTTAATAAAAGAGTTCTCCAGAGTTATATCATCTTCGGTATTTTTTACATTTACGTTGAAAATTCTGGTGTCTTTTATGTCAGCATTATATAGGACATACTCGGCCAAATGTGAATTTGAACTTGTTGATTCCACAACTTTATACACTTTCAGTCCCAAAGGTGGCATATGTGCTAGAAAAGAAACCTTTAAAAGAGGAATTTTATTAAAGAAATGATTTTACTCAAAGGAAAACCATTTATACTATTAAAACAATAAACTATCATTTTTTATATGTTTTGATAGCTTACAGGTAGGGTCATTTGTAATATAAATATTACACACATAAAATGATAAACACGACATAAATATTATACACCAGCAGTCATAAACTACCTGGGGTTTAGCAGACATTGAACATAATACAGAGCATGTGCACATTATAAAAAATGACCACCCCCTACTTCCAGATATAGCCTGTCCCATTTTCTAGAGAAAATATTTTTTATAGATTCTGACCCAAACTCGTATTATATTTTTCCTTTCTACCTAAAGGATTATGCATTTAGAAAAGCACCCAGCATGGCTTTTAACAAGCTAAGTACAGTTGATATTTGAACAGCATGGGGTTAGGTGTGCTAATATCCCTGCAATCAAAAATCTGAGTACAAACTTCTGACTTCCCCCAAATTTAACTGTCCCTTTGTGTCCAGAGGATCTGTTTTCCACCCCCAACCCCATACCAAATCCATAGATCTCAAGTCCCTTAGAGTTGGCCCTCCATATCCGTGGGTTCTATATCCCCGGCATTCAACTAGCAAATATCCCCAGTTAGCAGAATCCATCAAAGACAAAACTGTAGATAGAAAGTATGTGCTTAGATGGGCCTCTGCAAATCAAACCTGTGTTGGTCAAGGGTCAACTATAATATTTTCTTATTATTCATAGCTGATGATTATGTCTTCAGAAGTAGTTTAAAGTGAACTCCAAATTCTACAGGCTCAACCTTTCTAGTGATGTATTGTTTCCCTCCCAATGTTTATTACTTAAACTAAAATCTCTATAACTGTATTCCATTAAGAAAGAATCTCACTTTAGTTTATGAAGTCTCTCTTTCCGTGCTATGCCATCTTTGCAATGAAAAGTTGAAAGTATTAAAAATTATTTAAAAGGGAGATACTTCTCTCAATTTCAACATGCATAATTCATCAAACTGAGCCAGACAAAATTTTATAAGTACTGATTACTTCATTGAGGACAAGGTTACCAAATGCATATTTACAGAAATGTAAAGTGTACATAATACATGAAACATGTGCTAATAAAATATGCACTATACATACTAGCAAAGGTATTAGTATTTTTGAGAAATGGGATCTATTTTCCTTTATTTGGGCCAGTTAAAAACCCTCTGGTATTTAGAATTCAAACCATGTCACATATGCCAACCTGATATCTCCAGAAAGCTTACATTCATATATAAACTATATGCTGGACATGCTTCTTTTATGATGCCTCTTTAAAGTTCTGACTTTATGGCTTTCTGATGACGACATACCTCATAGGCTGACTGTGAAATAGTAGTCTCTTTATCCCAAACTGCACTGATTTGAATTTCTACAGGTTCTCCTGAAGAGGAAGTCACTTGCACCATGGAGGAACTCACGTAAACCGACACCACAGAGACTCGCTCTTGTTCCGAAGGATTACAGATCACCAGATACCTGCAAAAATAACTACTTTACTATTCAGATCTCAAAATACTTTTACTTATTTCATACTCTTTGTAAGACCTAGGTCACAGAGTCAATAAATGGAGATATAGTTTCTGGTAAAACCTTTGGAGAACAGGCATTTTCATCACAACAAATACCACACATTACAAATAATGATGCACATCCTAGGAAGAAAATGTTATATAAAGAGAAGACATAAGTACAATTGTAATAGCTATTTCTAATGCCCAAAAATGACCTATATACATATAGTTTTACTGATCTGTCTAAAAGAATTAGTTCTGTACAACTAATATCCTAAACCTCACCTAATATCACTGAATAATATATATACATACATATATGTTATATATATATGAATGTATATATAGAGAGCTGCACTTTAGCTACAGCTCATTTCAGTTCAAGTTTTTACACTGATTTTAGACTACTCAGTAAAAATGTATCTCTTTAAATACAGAATTGCAAAATTCATACATACGTTTTATCTACAGGGGCCCTTTATTATCCAATAGTTAGTTAGCTGTGATATAAGGTCCTCTGAAATGAATCCACTTAGAATTAGGGCAAAATACTTATAAGAAATAGTGTTTAAAAAATTTTGTTTGGGACTTACCTACAAAAAGGAAAATGACTCAAACAACTTCAATCAAAATTTACAATTCTTAAGACTGAACAAAAAAGAAACAAACTGGGGTTTGGGGCAGAAGTTTTCAAGTTATATTTTATACTAACACATTATGATAAGCTTTGTGTAATAATTTTTATAGGATGATTTTAAACTAAGTATTTATAAAAATATGCAAGGACTTCATATTTCCTAAGGTCCTCTCTTAATTCTGATATTCAAATTATTCTCAGTTAAAGCACCTAACATTGTTGCTTTATTAGCAGCATAGCTCTGCCAGAATCACATCTTTCACAGATTTTTTGTGTTAGTAGAAACATTCTACCCATTATATGACTTCATGAAATCCACAGCCTTTGCAAGATTCTTGATTTTACTTTACTTTGTAATAAATTTATATATTATCTTCATATAAATCAAAGTGTATTTCAAAGAGTATGTTTGATGAATAATATAACTCACTGATTAATTAGTGAGAATTTTCATGATCTGAGATATTTTCCTGTATAATTTAAAAAACGCAAAAACACAGAAGTGAATGGTCAAATAGCAACTGTTCCCCTCTACCCCATGGTAGTTATATCAGAGATGGTAGAAGCAAGCTAACATCATTTATTTAATACATCACAAAGTTTAGCAGTGCTCTTTTATTGTACATGTGTTCTGTACACTTCTGTTACATTGAAAATGGTTCACTAAGAAATAAATTTAACACCTACATGGTCAAACTAACACAAAGGACAAAAGGAAAGTATCAACAAAAAGAAATAAGATGTAGTTTAAACTTTAGAAAACATTTGGTTTGAGTCAATAAATTGCTTAGTGAGAGAAGCACTTGTGAATAAAATAATATCTTGAGGGTGACAATATGAAAATAAGAATGTCTCTAATTCCTATTAGGTTTAAACCATATATCAGGATCATGAGACTTAACTTCCATCACTTCTGCTCATTGAGATTCCATATGTATGTGTGCATGTGTACATATATATGTGAGATGAAGCTATGTACTCAAAACACAGTTAGAAACGGCACTGGAATCTCCTAATATTTTCTCCAAAGAAGCAATTCATAGAAGAGTGAGGGTAATGTACCATTGAGAAGTATGTTCAAGAGAATTACCTGCGGGATCTGCACATCTATTGTACCCTAACCACTGCCCTCTACCAGAGCTTGTATTTTACCTGACTGTTCTTATATCACAACTGCCAGGATTTCCTATCACCAAATAGATTGTATTACATCCCTATGGTGTCCTGGGGAAGAAAAACAGTTGAGGATCATTTATCCTGAATACCAAAGATATTCAATCCAGTATCCAGAAATGAGTGATTTAATATTGAAGCCGGGTTCCCAAAGACTTGGTCCTAACTTGTGAAGAATTCTAGAAGATATGGTCTAAAGATTTAGATTAGGCCAATCTCCCAGTCCCACAGAAGTCCTGAGGCATGCCCAGGTCCAATTCCCACTGCCAAGTTCCCTGGATGCTCCACTGCACAGAGCTACACATGAAGGCTTTGATTAAAAAAAAGTACTGTGTGCCTGAGCAATAAATTATATAATAAGCATCCAGAACATTGATTCCTTCCCATGGGAGAAAAATGACTCATATTTAAAGCAAATAATTTCAACCATATATTTGGTTTTACACAATATTTTAAATTTTTTTTAAAATGTGCTGTGAACTAGGTTCTGCTTTGTTTTGTTTTAGTAACCAATTAGCATTTGACCATAATGATGTTTCTACTGTACTGAATGATTATGCAATTATCATGCCAGGAATCTATTTAAAAACTAAATATGCTGAGTATATAATGAGCATAATGCTACACTAAGAAAATAATTTTTAAGATAATTAGAGATCCACAGCATGTTCTTCAAGTGCATCGCAGCACACATTTATCTGACATACTCACAAAATCCCATCTATGTATATTTTAAGTAGAGTACAGAGAAATTAAGATCATATGTGAATTATTTCCTTTGGAAATAAGCACAGTCACAAATTAAACTTTCATTGTCATTATCGTGTTTAGTAGGCAAACATTTGTTATAGTGCCAATATCTCAAAATATGAGTTCTTTTAACCTCTTCAGTTGTGAATGAAACCAACAGACTTTAATATCACATCATTATATCATACTTACTGAAAATTAATAATACTGATACATACTAACAAAAGAGCAGCACTTATATACTAAAGATGGGACACTCAATTTCTATTTTACTTTCGAGGTAACTGTAGGAAGCTCAGAAAATTTTTCCCACAACTTCCCCCACATTTGCATTGGTTTCAGACCTATTATCTGTCACCAAGTCACATCCAGTCTCCTAGTTCTCATGACACTAAGCACCCTGCCCACTCAATGTGGGATTATGGTAACTATTCCGATTTTCTATATACAAAGAACAACCACACCTCATGAAAACAAGTGCTCATATGTCACCTGCTAATCAAATGAGAGGGCAGTCAATTGTCTGCTTTGGCTGGGAGAAACGAATGCAGAAAATGGGCACTGTATTGCTCATGTCAAACAGATAATCACTTTAAGGAAGAATTAGAATTCTTGTGTAAAGGTGATTTTCTCCTTAAAGATTCTATTAATTCCTTCACTCCTTTTGTAGAAATGATTCAGGATATCATGATAAGGAAAAACAAATGTGCAACTGAGTTCTCTATTTGAGCCACATTTACTCAGTGTGCACTACGAACAATAGACAGAGACCACATGTGTTATTCTCTAGGGCTTGATGAAGGGCAGACTAGCAGGAATATGCTCACTAGTCATAGTGACCTTGGAGTTGTCACTCACAGAGCGTATCCTACATGCCTCGTATAGGTTTCAGGCCAGTAAAGGCAACCTCCAAGTCATAGCCTTTTGTATTTCCCACTGGACAGATAAGGACATGAAAGTTCGGCAAGGCTAGATATGTTGTCAAGATCACACAGTTTAAACAAGTCAGAACAGGGCCAAGATATCAGTCTTAATCCCATTTCATTCACAGGTCAGTATAGAAAGACCTGGGCTTTCCTATTGAGGGGCCTCTACTTCCAAGTTCATATGTTAAGGTCTCCTCATCAATGGCAAAGTTCCCCACAGAGCTTCTCTCTTCAGAAAGGTCAGGTTGAACAAAAACTATTTACATTTCAGGATATATTTGTGAAAGAAAATTTATAAAATGAAACACTGGGACAGAAAAGCTCTTACAATAAGCTCATCTGAGTTCATTTAATGACTTCACTGCAGGAGGTAAACAAAAACAGTACCAAGAAAACACTGATTAAACACTATCTTTAAGACTGTACAAAAAAGAAAAAAAAGGAAAATATTTGCAAGTCCCCTATACTTGCGAGTTAAAATTTACAGTAAATTCAATACCAGTTTATGTGAAAAATAATTATAACTTCACTTGCCTAGCTCTCTGTAGTATGATACAGAATAACAGTCACTAAATAGTAGATGAATGAGTAATGCATAAAAATCCCACTAGAATTCAACATTTATAATAATACCTACTAAGGTGACACTTTAGTTTTAAAAGATCATTTTCATGTCCATTATTTCAATTCTTCAAAAAATATTTTTAAGGGTGACAAGATATGCAATTAACATCTTTGCAACAATGGGGAAAATGATAGAGGCAAGAAAAAGTTAAAAACAAAGCAAAGACTAGTTGTGCTCAGTGTGTCTGATTCTTAATCGAGGTCAATATATTGAAAGGTGCATTCCAAACACAATAAGTTAATTTTCTCTATATAGTCTTATTAGTAGGGCACAATCTACAGAACAGTAATCCCTATACAGTAGTCTGAATATGAAAGTATATTGATTTATGTTTGCACATACTGCAATTTATAAATTTGGGTGTTTTTTTATATAGTCTACCTAGTTTTCTATGTTTAAAATACACTGCTTACTATACTAAGTACCAGAAAAAAAATCGAGATATTAAAAACGAAGGAAGGGGATTGACATCTGGATGCTGACTTCATAGGATGCACTTTCGGGTCGCTCCCCACAGACACTGAAAAAAGCAAAAAAAATCACCTGTTTTCTTGAGAAAGAAAACGTGTTTACCAAGAAATAATCGACACATCAGCTGGAGACAGAACAGCTTAAGACTATCAATAGGTTAGGGTACCTGGCATGGTCCTCAGCTAAGCTGTGGATTTGGATTTGGGACTGAGCATGGGAGTCTCCTGATGCACGGTGGGGAAGACGCGAGGGATTTCAGGACCAGCTACAGAGGCAGCAGGAGGTGGGCCCAGTGTAGCAGAGACTCGGAGTAACACAGGGTGTGACTTGGGAGGCGGTGAAAGGAGTCAGGGCAAATGGGAGCTGAGCTGGAGCCTGCACAGTGAAATTGTGCTGGGTGCAGCCTTAACCAGAAATCAGTCAAATCAAACCCTTCCCACAACCATTTCATACCAGAGCTTGGGGTCCAGTGAGAGGAAATCTCGCCTACCACATATCAGCCCAATAGAAATCCTGCCCATTGGATGCCCCACTCCCCTGGAATGCAGTGAGAAGGCAGTCCCAAACCTCAACCATACCAGCTAGTGGCGCCTTGTGGGTAGAGACAAAACTGCAGCCTGATTGCCAACCCTGGGTAAGTCAAACCTAAGCAACACCAAAGAAACCGAACTCTCAGAAATATAATCAGAATGCTGACTAGAGCAAAGATACGTGAATGATGGGTCCAATCAAAAACCCAGGGGAAAATCTAAATAAAGCAAATTTATGTAACTTACCTGAAGGGGAATTTAGGATAATAGTGATTAACATACTCATGGGGAATCCAGAAATCAGCAGAGGCAGTAAGCGAGAATGTCAGGAAGCAAAGAGATGAATTAAAACAAGACATCAGACAGGTAAGCTATACTGTGGCTGAATTAAAGAACTCAAAGGAGGGACTCAACAATGGGACAGAGGAAGCTTCCAACAGAATCAGCGATCTGGAAGATAGGGCAGAGGAATTCAATCAAGCAAAACAGCAAAGAGATAAAAATATTCAAAGAACTGAAGACAGCATTTGAGACTTCTGGGATAAGATCAAACGAACAACATTCGCATCATAGGGGTGTCCCAGAGGAAGAGAGAGAAAAGGGGGCAGAACGATATTTGAAGAAATAACAAAAGAGAATTTCCCCAATCTGAAAAATGAAGGAAGCCTCCAGATCCAGGAAGCTCAAAGAATTCCTAATAAAAGAAACCCAAACAGAAATATATCTAGACACATCATCATCAAAATGTCAAAAATTCAAGATGAAGAAAGTATTAAAAGCAACCAGAGAAAAATGTGGCACATACAGAGGAGCCCCCATAAGATTGTCAGTGGAATTCTAAAATGAAACTTTAAAGGCCAGAAGGGAATGTGGATAGTTAAAATGAGTGGAAGACTAACATGCTTTCAAATAAAATTAGGTAGTAAGCATAGAACTGTGAATGCTAATTTCAGGGTAACCTCAAAGTACATCCCCAGGGAAAAAGCAAAGAAGAAAACAAAAGGTGAAATCAATCAAAATATAATTGCACCCATCCAACCTAAGACGAGAAAGAGAACAAAGACATCGTATAGCGTAACATACAAAAGACAAAGAACAAAATGATGCTAAGCAGCTATATATCAATAATCACTCTAAACATTAATGGACTCAACTCACCCGTCAAATGAAGCAGAGTGGCTGAATGGATTAAAAGGCATAACCCAACCTTCCGCTGCATTCAGGAAACCTACCTTCTACCAAAAGATAAACAAAGGCTCAAAATCAATGATTGGAAGACATTCCTACAGTTGAATGGCAACCACAAAAGAGCAGGAACAAATAAAACAGACTTCCATCTAAAAAGCATAACAAAAGACAGAGATGGACACTACATAATGATTAAAGGATCAATTCAACAGGATGACATACTGCTTATTATCATATATGCACCAAAAGAAGAAGCATCAAAATATATCCAGCAACAAGTATTATTAGACCTGATGAGACACACTGACAGCAATACAATAATAGTGGGGGTCTTCAATACCCCACTTACAACAATGGACAGATCAACCAGGAAGAAAATTACAGGGAAACAGGCACTTTAAATGACCATCTAGAACAGATGGGGCTAATAGACATTTACTGATAACTTCACCCAACGACTGCAATATTCACTTTCTTCTCAAGTGTTCATGGAACAATCTCAAGGACAGATCATATGCTGGGATACAAAGCATCTGTCAACAAATTTACAAAGACTGAAGTCATACCAAGCATCTTCTCTGACCACAAGGGCCTAAAACTGAAAATAAACCACAAAAAGAAAACTGGAAGATCCCAAATCAAATGGAAACTCAACAATATGATCCTGAAGGACTCTTGGCTAAAAGACAAAATCAAAGAGGAACTTAAAAAATAAATAGAGATGAATGTGAATGCCGACACAAACTACCAGAAAATATGGGATGCAGCAAAAGTTGTACTAAGGTGAAAGTTCATCGCAATCCAGGTGTCTCTAGAAACAAGAAAAATTGCAAATAAACAACTTAACTCTACATCTAAAACAACTAGAGAAAGAAGCACTTAAAGCCAAAAATCAGAAGAAGAAATGAAATAATCAAAATTCAAGCAGAAATAATGACACAGAAAACAAAAAGATAATCCAGAAGATGAATGAAACCAAAAGCTGGCTCTTTGAAAAAAATAAATAAAAATGATAAGCTATTGACTAGACTCACAAAGAAACAAAAGGGAGAAGAAAGACTCTCATAACTAGAATCATAAATGAAAAGGGAGAAGTTACAACAGATACCACAGAAATTCAAAACATCATAAGAGACTTTTATGAACTATATGCCAATAAAATGGACATGGACATGCATATGTTCAGGACATGGACAGATTCTAGAAAAGTGTACTCTACCAATACTAAACCAGGAAGAAGTGGAAAACCTGAACCAAAGAATCACAAGCAAAGAAACTGAAGAAGTAATCAAGGGCCTCCCCAAAAATAAAAAGCCCAGAACCAGATGGCTTCTCCAATGAGTTCTACCAAACCGTCAGAGAAGAATTAACACCTATTCTTCTTAAGCTCTTCCAAAATACTGGAATACAGGGAATTCTCCAAAATATTTTTTAATGAGGCTACTATTACACTACTACCAAAAGCTGCCAGAGATGTCACCAAGAAGGAAAATTATAGACCAATATCTCTAATGAACATAGATGCAAAAATTCTCAACAAAATATTAGCAAATCAAATTCAACAATGTCTCAAAAAGGTCATCCATCATGACAAAGTGGGATTTATCCCAGAGATGCAAAGATGATTCAACATATGTAAATCTATTAATGTCATACACCATATCAACAAGAGCAAAGAGAAAAATCACATGATCATATCAATAGATACAGAGAAGCTTTTGACAAGATCCAACATCAATTTATGATAAAAAAAATAACCTCCAGAAAATGGGAATAGACAGTTCATATCTCAACATAAAAGGACATATATGAAAAACCCACAACCAACATGCCGATGGTTAAAAATTGAAAGCATTTCCTCTTAGGTCAGGAACAAGGCAAGGTGGTCCACTCTCACCACTGATAACACTGTACTGGAGGTTTTAGCCAGAGCAATTAGTCAAGAAAAGGAAATAAAAGAATTCAAATTGGAAAGGAGGAAGGAATACTCTCATTATTTCAGATGATGTGATTATATATTATCCCAAACTCTATCAAAAAACTGGTAGAACTCATCAGTAAACACTATAAAGCACAGGCTACAAAATCAATGCACAATAATCTGTTGCATTTTTATATGCAAAGAACACGCTAGAAGAAAACGAAATCACAAAAGTCACACCATTTAAAATAGAAGTTAAATAAATTAAATACCTGGGAACACACCTAATAAAGGAAGTTAAAGATCTATGCAACAAAATCTACAAGTCCTTCTTAAACGAAATAGAGGAGGATACAAATAAATGGAAAGGCATCTCCTGCTCACGGCTGGGAAGAATCAATATTATTAAAATGGCCATCTTACCCAAAGCATTATACATGTTTCATGCAATTCCCATTAAAAACCCATGGGCTTATTTCCAAGAAATAGAACAGAAAATCTTAAACTTTGTATGGAACAACAAAACATACCAAATAGCCAAAGCAATCATTAGAAATAAGAATGAAACTAGAGGGATTATACTTCCAGTCTTTGAACTATATTACAACAATAGTGATCAAAACAGTATGCTACTGGAATAATAACAATGCCCAGATCAGTGGAATAGAAGTGAATCACCAGAAACTGATCCACTCACACACAGTCATTAATCTATGACAAAGCCAAATGCATTTGACAGAAAAAGGAAAGTCTCTTCAACAAATGGTGTTGGGAAAACCGGACAGCCACATCCAAAAGAAGGACGCTAGGTCTCTCTCTAATATCATTCACAAAAGTCAACTCAAAATGGATTAGAGACTTGGACATAAGACCAGAAATCATAAAGTTCTTAGAAGACAACATAGGGAAGACTTTCTCTAGTTACAGAGAAGCATTTGGGGACTCAACTCCACCATCAAGGGAAACAAAAATACTAATAAACAACTGGGATTACATCAAACTAAGGAGCTTTTTCACCACAAATGAAAACATCATCAAAACCAAAAGGAAACCTACTAACTGCGAGGATATATTTGCATTCCGTATTTCCAACAAAGCCTTAACATCTAAAATATACAAAGAACTCCTAAAACTCAACAATTAAGAACAGGTAATCTAATCAAAAAACAGGAGGAGGAAATGGAGAGACACTTTTCTGAAGAGGATTTACAGATGGCAAATTTGCAGATGAAATTATGTTCCTACTTCTGGCTATCAGGGAAATGCAATCACCTTATTACACCTGAAAGATATCACCTTACACCTTAAAGACTGGCTATTATCCAAAAGTCTGGAAACAACAAATGCTGGCAAAGATGTAGAGAAAAGGGAACACTTTCGCACTGTGGTGGGATTGTAAATTGGTGCAATCCCTATGGAAAACAGTTTGGAGATTCCTCAAAAAACTGAAGATGGAAATCCCATATGATCCTGTCATTCCACTTTTGGGGATCTACACTCAAAAGATACAAAAGCACCCATCTGCAGAGATGTATGCATCCCCATGTTTATTGTAGTCCTAGTCACAATATCTAAGAACTGGAAACTATCTAAGTCCCCAACATCAGATGAATGAATAAAGTAGATGTGGTACAGATATACAATGGAATACTACACAGTCCTTAGAAGAGATGAAACCATGTCATTTAAATCAACATGGATGGAACTACAGGGGATTATGGTAAGTGAAACAAGTTAAAAGCAGAAAGATAGATACCAGATGACCTCACTTGTAGGTGGAATGTGAATAGACAAAAAAAAAAAAAAGGAACAGATGAAACATGACCAACCCTGAAACATTTGCAGCATAACTGAAGTCACTAAAAGGGAATTTGGTGGGCAAGGGCAAATGGTGGTGGAATCCACTGGACAATGGGGAAGAACATTTGATTTGTTGGAGGACACAGTGTATTGAAACACAACTAAGAAATGGGGAGCCTCTACATAGAAAATTATTTTAATGTGTTTAGTAATCACTACAATAAAAAATGAAATTTGAGAGAGATGAATTGTCAAATAAAGTACAATTTTCAATACAAAATGAAACAAAACAAAACAAAACAAAAAACAGTAAATCTTTTTTGACACAGTAAATCTTCAAGAACCATACTCAGTTCTGAGATCCTGGAGTATATTTAGAGTCAGACACACTGAAGTTCAAACTCCACCATGGAACTAAGAATTTGAGAGTTCTTGAATAAGTTATTTTACCTCTCCAGGTCTTAATATCCTTACCTGAAAAATCGGGAGACAAGATTGTTGTTAGGCTTAAACAATACCATGTTTAGAAAATCACACAGCTCAGACCTGGCTCAAAGTAGAATCTCAAGGGAAATTAAATCTCTCCTTTCCTTTGCAAGCCCCTACTGGTGTTCTGATCATGGACCCTGACACATGAATCACATGGACAGTGGAGTAATGTTTTAATTAACCAAGTAACTGAGCTGCCTTAAATACTTTTGAGTGTAAGGCATATATAAATCTAAATGAGAGAAATTAACAAAACCACACGTGGTAACACCGATGATATGAAACAAGTTTAGATGACAAGGCAGGGTTACGGAAAACGAATACACAAGTACATAGAATATGCACATATATAAAGTAACAACATGGTGAACAGTTAAATTAAAAAGCAAGGGGAAAAAAGGACAGAGAGAAGGATTCCTCTTGGTCTGAGTACTCATAAATTATGTATATGAATACATAGTTCATGTCATGGAAGTACCCACAGTCTAGGAGACAACAGAGACAGAAATTAATGGTTAAGTTCAATATAATATGGTAGAAAATAAGACAAAGATATGAAGAGTGGACCATGACAACAAAAAAGATAATAGAATATTTTAAGAATTTATCCACACCCTGGTGGAACAGTGATTAGATCAATCGCCTCCGAAAGAGCAAGCCATATACCCCTCGGTTCTAGTCCCAGGCCTAGAGGGAAAGAGTCAGTCTGAACAACTAAAATAAAATTAAAATAAATAAAAAATAAAGTACTTCTTCCTCCTTTTGCTTTCTGCCTGCCTGCTTATACTCACCTTTATCTCTGCCTGTACCTTTCTATTAAAAAAAAAAAAAAAAAAAAAAAAAAAAGTGAATCACCAGAAGAGCATTTCAAATAGAAAATTAATTTTATACAAAATGAACAGAATGCATATATAGAAAGTGACAAAAATTTACTGAGGGACATAAAAATGACTAAATGGAGAGACATACCTAAGTAAGAAAACTAAAATATGGGAAAAAATTACTCTCTCAAAATTAATTCATTAATCTTATACAATGTCAACCCAAATCCCATTGAAATACTTTTGTTGCAAGAAATGCAAGGGAAGAGGAGAGCAAAACCATTCTACAATATATCTATAATAATAGGTGGAAAAAAAACACACAAAAAAACCAATATATCAATATTGATTTCATATTAATTAAAACATTTAAGAAAATTAGTAGGAAAAAAACATATACTTTGTAGTACAAAAGCTCTTTTTAATTACAACAGAAAAGTATAACGAAGTAAAAAGCTGACAGATTTGATAACAAAAAATCTTTTGTTATCTTAAAAAATGAAAAGAAATCAAATTTGGGAAATGTGTGCTCTTACAAATAAAAATATGCATGCTCAAGTAGAAAAAAGTGAGTAGTTTTTCTTTTATTAAATTGAAGTTGAAAAATAAAAGGTGCTTCCACTTCTAAGAGAAATGGAGTAGCTGTGACAGACGAGCTCTCACCTATGATGGCCAACCAAAAAAATCACATAAAATATAGTAATCATCTGCTGAAGGCAAAAAAGAGAACTGCTGGGGAAAGTAAAAATCCAGAGAAATGAGTTTCCTTCATAATCATTTCACCCTTGTGTGTGGTAACTCTCAGTATGGGAGATGTTGAATTCCACGTAAAGTCCAGTACAAAGCCTGGAGGATAATCACTTTGGGGATAAAGAAGACAAAAGAGCATTTGATAGGGACTTAAAAGTATAGCTCTCATTGGGGCATGTGCTGAACACTAGAGGCTGAACAAAAAAAGGAGGTTGAAGACCTAAAAAAAGGTCCTGAAAAACAGAGCAGGTCATCTCATCAGAGTTCAAAGCACTTCCAGTGAGGGACTACCATGCATACCAGGCATTAGTTGGAAACAGTGAGTTAGCTGAGCAAGAGATTAAGTGAATTAGTTTCAGTTTAGCACAATCCTTGGTTTGAGTAAAAATGCTCTTCAGAAGAGAGACTAGAGACTCAATACATTTTATACACAATGTTTAGCACTTAATATAAAATTTTAAGACATCCCAAAAGATGGAGTCACATGACAAAACATCAATGAGAAAAAGATAAAAAGAATTATAAGCACATATGATTCAACTATTGGAGTTAATAGATAAGACTTTAAAATAATGGTTATATATACAGATATTGATTTATAATGATGCACACATGAAACCTACATAATGTTACAATGTAATGCTACTTCAATGAAATTAAAACAAAAACAATTAAAAATGAAAAAATAATAAATATGTTTAAGGAAAGAAAATATGAATAAGCAAATTAGAAGATAGAGAAGACAAACTGAAAACATTAATAACCAAAAGAAATACAAAAAAGGATAAATCTTAGAAATTAAGAAATCATCAGATGTGACTAATAAGTAGATTCAGCAGAAGTCACTATTCAAACTGCAAGAGAAATATAAAAGAGAATGTGCTATATAGAAAAGAGAGCTAAGAATAAGATCAGTGAAAAGATCTAACATAAGGTCTTAGATGAGCGTGGACAGACAAAATGACAGAACAAAAATATCTGAGTAGATCAGAATTTTCCAAAACTAATGGAAGAGATTAACTTACTAATTAAAAAAAAGATCTAATATGGTCAGATATTCATTTTTAATATATAATTCTGGTTGCCAAATGGAAGAAGGGTTTATGGAGTCCATATTCAAAGTTTCCAAGTTGTTGTAGATAGCTATAACAGCCCAGTAAGAAAGGTGAAGACTTAGAGAGATGGTAGAAATAAAAAAAGAACAAATATGAGAAAGAGGTAGGAAGTCATATTAATAAGGGTTCATTAAATTCCTTGGAGAAGGCTGGGTGGCAATACAGAAGGACAACTTCTACAACTGTTAGCTTTCAAATAAAGGGGGGCAGATACAGTGATGTCACTGACCAAGACTGAACACTTAAAGGATGGGTACTTAGAGAAATGTTCAAGATGAAGGTGATAAATATAGGTTTAGAACTCTCAAAGCTGAGGTGCCTGAGAATATCTATAAGGATTTAGCCTTATGTTCCTAAATTAATTATCCAAAACTAAGAATCTACTTATGCACTGGAAATATAAAAATTAGGCTTGCAGGTACAACAGGCAGAGCAATTGCCCACCTAAAGATGTCCTCATCTGAATCCCCATAACTTATGAATAAGCTGTTTTACACTGCAGATGCAATTAAATTAAGGATCTTGGGATGGGGAGTTCTCCTCTATTACCCAACCGGACCCAATTTAATCATAATGATCCTTATAGAAATGAGCTAGGAAGGTCTAACAGAGAAGGCAGCCAAATGACAAGAGAAGCAAGAGTTTTGAAAATGTATGGAAAGAGTTACAGACCAAAACATGTGGCTTTTAGAAGATAAAAAAGGAAAAACAAAGAAACAGGTTCTCTCTCATCTCCTGAAGTAAACAGCCTGTCTATGCTGTAAGTCTAGTGAAACTGATTTTGGACGGTCTCTGACCTCCACAACTGTAAGATAATACATGTTTTTTTAATAGATGAAGTTTCTGGCACTTTGTGACAACAGCAACAGGAAACTAATACACCAGGGTTAATTATTTTTTGAAAATGAGGGCTAAGTTCTAAAACCACCAATCAAAAACAAAACAAAACAACTCCAAAAAACTGATTAGTGGTAGAATTGGAGCTGAAATATGCTCCAGGGCTTCCTTCACAACATTGTGCTCCTTCCAGGCATCCCACAGTGCAAGGACAAGGAAACGAAAGAGCCAATATCATGAATGTTACCAGAATTTATAGCTACAAATACAACTCAATATTATAAACCAAAGTGTTAACTCTCAAAAGCACAACACATAATTTCAGGACCTTTCCACAAAGGGAGAAATATTTCTAAAAGCATCTATAGAGAAGATATACCGTATATACACAGTGGAATACTACTCAACTATATTTAAAAAAAAAAAAAAAAAGATGAAATCCTGCCATTTGCAACATGGATAGACCTGAAGGTAGTAATTTAGTGAAATAAGTCAGAGAAAGGCAAACACTATTAAGATCTCATTCACATATTGTATATACAGAAATCAAACAAATGGATGAAATAAATAAAATACAATTGAATTATTAGTCTTTAAGATCCAAGTAGTAGTTATTAGAAGAGAAGAGTGAAGGTAGGTAAAAAAAACTGGGTATAAAGAGTCAATTTTACAGCAAAGCATAGAACTGAACTTTTAGTGGTAAACTTAATATACTACATACAGTTGCTGATTCATGATGCTGCACACATGAAATTGATGTAATTTTGTATGCAATGTTATGTCAATACATAACATTTTTGGTGACAAAAGTCACCAAATATGAATAGAAAAATAAAAGCCTATATATAACCATAGAGGAATAAATGTGATTTTCTAACTTTTACAAAAAAAAGACAAAAAAATCTTACAACTATGTCCAGTGCATAATAAGAAATAGCACATCAATATAAAGGATAAGCATTCTTATACAACTATTTTAAAAATTTTGATACTAAAGCAATAAAAAGAAACAGACACAAAAATCATACGTAATTTGGCTGACCCCAAGAGTCTTGTCACCAATTAAGCTGCTTACATACTGAGAGTTGTGCCTAAAACAAAAATACCATCTGTTTTACCTAAAACATTAAGATGTTCTATTTTCTTGTCAATTCAGAAATCACATCTGTAGCCATTTTCTGAAAAGACAGCAAAAGGCATTATATTTATAGGTGACTGCATAAGGAATGACGTTCAATCAAAATGCAATTTTCATCTACTGGAAGAAAATTTCATTTCTCCAATATCTATAATGCTGTAACTTTGGAGGAACACACAGTACATAAACACACTGATTTCCACAAATAGAAAGATCTTAAAAGTTAATGCAGTTAAAATTAGGTTGTTTTTGTTACTAAAGACAGAAACGACAAATAACCTTTGTATTTACTTTGCATATCTTTGCTAACAACTGAAATCTATCTTGAATGAGGTTTTTAGGTGAATATAAGAGAAAATAACTTTTTATTGGTGCCATAACTCTTCATGCTAGTGAGCCACTAAATAAGAAGCAAATATATGGAAATAATTAATATAAAACCACTTTCAATTTTTAAAACCCTTTTAGAAACAATATGGATTCTAGGAAAGACACTACTATGCAATCCAACAAAACACCTGAGAAGATACAAAAGACCAGAGAAAACATCACTCTCACAGTGAACACAAACACAATGTCACAAAGGATGAAGAACAAGTTTAGAAGAAAAACACACAAGCTATCCAACTACCTATAATACTGTGAGTACACATTAAGTACCTACAAAATCATTTGAAACCCAAGTTTGGTAAGTTTCAGTTTGAAAAGTAACCCAATTTCATATAAAACTTTATTGCCTAAAAAAATAAATAAATAAAATGATACTATTCTCAAAAAAAGGACAAAATTATTAAGTCCAAAGACTCTATTTAAAATTTTTTCTTTTACCACAAAGTTGTGAAGTGTTCTGAAGTCCAAGATGGGCTTGAAGCCCTTCCTGACTTTTTCAGCATCAGGATACCTTCACTAAAATCCTTTTCTTTGTTCCTCTTGTAGTGCACGCTTTATTAATCTGCATTTAGAAGGAGAAAAAATCTGGTTCAGAAGAATGGAAGACTTTGAAATATGCTATATAACTTCTGTCTATGCTCTGAACTGCTTAGACTTAATTGGCTTTAAGTTAGCAATTTCAGAAGACATGATGGGCACTGAGAAGGGAAAAAGAGAAATGACAGAGGACCAAGTGTGCAAGATACTACAAAATATAAACTGAGGAATCTCTCTCACAAAATCATTAATTACCTCCATCCCAAAACAAATACTTTAAGAAATCACTCACATTCTAGATATTTAATTAGTGTATCAAAGAACTGCAACTTTGGTACTATAGCCATAATAGAAAAGAATCATTCAAAATTTGCATTATCTGGTAAATACACTGAAACTGATGCCCACTAGTCTTTGACACTCTGATTTCTGTTTTAACATTTTTCCTAAATTACAAAGACACGTATTTTCAAATATCTTAACTGAAAATTATTGCAACCCTTCCTAGTTTATAGGTGGTAATTCTCATGCTAACTCTGCTGGTGTCAAATATCTCATCAGAATCCTACAAATATGGGCACATATTTTTCTTTCCTATCTTCGGCACTTTCCTGATTATGATCCTTGATGGGGTAATTGCAAGAGGTAAACAACAAGTAAAATTACTTTAATTTCATGAGCAAACCACAGCATTAAAACATGCTGTGTAAACGGAATTCATTGTATAACAATCCAACAACAATAAACTAGAACCGTACAGCTAGTTAAGAAAGTTTGATTTAAAGTATAAACAATAAGGAGACAATTAAAACAAACACTAACCAGGCTATTTAGCAGGTGTTCACTGAACACATAACTATTTTGCCATTGCTTTTCAAGAAATAAAACTTAACACCATCATTTAAAATGCAGTCTGTTCAACAATTTCCACAAATAAAATCTAAATCTAATAAAATCTAAAATAATTCTGTACCAAGGAATAAAATCACACAAACTAATGATAGGAATCAAGGAAATAACTTTAAAATTTCACAAAAAATGGATGAAATGCCCTATAAATAGTAAGGAGACAAACTTCACATTATAAATCACCTAAAAAATCAATGTGTAAGGTTGACAGTAACCTACTAACAAACATTTCCTTCAAACTTCTAAATTACAGCAAATATATTATTTAAAACAGTATTATTTAAAACAGTCTATTATAAACTTTAAGCTGCCTAAAGCAAAATAAAAAATAAAACATTTCAGAAGGTGCAAGAATAGAATAAAGAATTTTGAAAATTTCTAATAATCAGGTAGCTTGAAATACACTCAAAAAAGCCAGAACACTCAGTAAAGGAAAGAACTCTTGTAATGAAAACAACTCACCACCTAAATTCCTCTGTGCTTCAGGAATGTGATACAGAAACAGAGTCAGTCAATACTGTAAACTAGTTAAGACTTGTCTCTTCTTGGTTTTTTTTTTTTGTTAAAGGAAAGGAACCTGCAGGAATGAAGGAGAGTAGGCAGGCAGACAGAGGAGGAAGAAGCACTTTATTTTTCTTCATTTAGTTGTTCACACTAGTTGTTAAACCTAGGCCTGAGACTCAAACTAGGGATATGTGGCCTGCACCCTTTGGAGGCGACTGACCCAACCTCTCCTCTACAAGGTTGCACCAAGATTTCTAGTGACAGGCATTTTCCAAGAGACTTTGAAAGGGATAGAAATTAGGATAGTGAGGAAAGGTGATATACTCAAGGAGCTGCTAGTAACAATCTTATGTCAGTCAAGAGTCAAAGTGGTTTATGCTATAGTGTCTTTACTAGAAACCTTGCTAATTATTTTATAAACTATTTCATACTTCTTTCAAACCATTATTCTACAGATCTACAACTACTAGCTACCAAATCCAAAAAGCTCTGAAATCAAGATTTTTCAAAACTCATTTGGTGGTTTAAGACTTAAATTGATAGATATGAAGCAATATACAATTATTTATCCCACTTAATTTGAATATTCAGAAAATGTTAAGCATGCTGAGTCCTGCCCCAGATTCTAAAGTATTACACAAATGCCACAGGGACATACTGTTTCCCTAAAATTGGAAAAAAAAAAAAAAAAAGGACTGAAGATTTGAGTTTAGCATCAGGCTAGAGACAACAGTGTAAGACACACACTACTTCTAAAAGACATTATGCCTTTGGAGGTTCTGAGTAAGAATACCAAGAAACAGAAAGAGTAAGAAAAGATGAAGGTAACCCAGCTCAGTGCTATGCAAGCCGGGAACTAAATTTCTTAACGTGTGAACACTCAAACCCTAAAACATATATGCTCTTATTGCATGAGCTTTTACTTTAGCTCTCTCCCAAATCTTAACTTTGCAATATTTAATAATGTTTTTTAGTAAGTTTTTGAAAACCTCTCCATTACTTTAATATTTATAGATGGTTGACATGACTGGAAATCTTGAGAGCATTGATTTATTCAGTGCAGATCTGTTTCTACATGGTATGTAGAAAAGAACTCCACTCTGAGCTGAAGGGAACAGAGAAGAGCCAATAAACAGAAAATATGGCAGCTTTCCTGAGGTCCTGTTAATGAACATAATAAATAGATATTGCTAGTTGCCTACTCAATGGCAGTTGTCATTTATTGATGGAAACATAATTTTACACAGGATACCAACTACCCTAGGTTAAAAAAGAAACCAAAACAAAGAGAGTTGACCCCTCATGCTTGGGGTCACACCGTGACAAGTTCATGGACAATGAAATGTAACTAGAATTCAATAGGTAGAGCTTCCCAGAAAGTTTTGGTATCTTCAATTTAGGTGAGCAAACTTAACTGACATAACTCTCACCCTGTGCTCCTCCTCCCCAGGCCCTCCTGGCTGGAACACAGATACAACATCTGGAAAAGAATGTGCAGCCTTGAGACCGTGAGAACAGCCGCCACAGCTAAGGATGGCAGAGCTGAACAGCAAAGGAGTCTGGTTCTTTGAAGACACAATGGAGCACATCAGGAGTCCTTGACTACCTAACTTGAAACTTGTTTTTAAGAAAAATTCCCTGCTTTTGTGAGGCCAATATAATGAGTTTGCTGTCACAGGCAGTTAAATGCAGTTCAAAGTGAAATACTTTACATACAAAAAATAATACTGGGTAACACAGGAAGGTCTACAACTACCAAAATCTTAATATTAATCTTAAAAGATAACAGTGAATGCAAGATGATTTTCCTGAAGCTAAAATAATTCCATCAAGACTCATTACTATACACATACTTTTCCTTAAAGAGTTGCTTATTCTTCTTCTTGTGGTTTCTGTGGGGGAGAGGAGAAGGAAGCAAGAGAGCAGAAAGGCTGAAGGGGACAAGGGGTAAGAATTCCTTAAGTTTGTTCTCAACTGTCTATCAAATATTACACATCACTTCTGCCTCAAAATTTTCATCCTCAGCATCTGAATTTTTTTGTTATTAGTTCATTAAACACCTACTATTTGCCAAGCACTTTTTCCTTATTTCACTCACCTATTCACAAATTTCTTTCACTCAAATAAGTCATCTTCATTTTCTTCATGGAACTTGACAGATTAATTGCGTAAAAATTTAAGCTTACCTCAGAATTTACCAATCCTATTCTGCTTTTATTAGCAAAAGAAACTAACCTAGGTATATATTTTTAATCCCTATCAAATTTTATGAACATAAGATATACTGAACACAAGTATATTTTTTTCCTGGTGATATTTTCTTTTTTATTAAGGTAGTATGTGTGTATATATATATGTGTATCTACACACACACACACACATAAATACACACATATACACACAAAACATAAAAATCTGGTCTTTCAGCCATTTTCAAATATACAATTCAGCGATATCAGTCACATTCACAATGTTGTATAACCATCAGGACTACTTCCAAAACATTTTTATCACCCTGAACAGAAACTCTGTATCCTTTAAAAAATACTTCCCCTCCCCCATTTCTCTATACCCTCAGACCCTGGTCACCTAGCTAATCTATTTTCTAGGATTATAAATTTGCCTCTTTTAGATATTTCATAAAAAAGTGGAATCATATATTTTTCCTTTTGTATTAATTCACTTAACAAAATTTTTAAGGATCACCTGGGTTGTAGCTGTGGTGACACATCCTTCATTTTTAAGGCCAAATAGTCATCATATAGATCTATCACATTTGGTTTATCCATTAAACTGCTGACAGACACCTGGTTATTCCAACCTTTGAGCTATTGTGAAAAATGCTGCTTATTAATGAATGCAAGTATTTTAAAATATTTGTTCACATGATAAATGAAGCTGAGAGGTATGTTACCTTCTATACACAATTACTTCTGTAAGATCATTTCTTCCAGTGCAATGTCAAGTTCAAAGCTCCTGGTACATATTACTAGGTCACTTTCCTCCAATACTGCTAAGCATCATGTTAGAATGATAAATAAGACCCAGCCTGTGCCATCACATAGTTTATTGTGAGTCTCTTCAGAGGAGCATTATACATGTGATAAAACTGAGAAGAGTGGGTAAACACAAAGCCCTCTGGGACGTTAAGAAGCCATACCTAGCCCTGAATGAAGAGACCAGGGAAAGATCTCAGAGGAATTTTTAGGAGTGATAGTCCTAAATCAGAATAATCAGGAATTAATCAAACAAATGTGTGTATGCATGTTTGTGCTTGGGGATGAGACAGAGGGTTATTTTTTTCCCCTAGGCAGCAAAAGTAAAAGAGAAGATGGCATGTAAGAGAACTGAGAGTTGAAGAGCAGAAATATAAAGTATAGGCTGCAGTGCTGTGAAAGATGATGCTAGCGAAACCAAAATGCAGACATATAAGTCAAAGTCTGGGAGTTCATCCACAGCACAATGGAGCAAAGCAGCATCTTGAGCAGAGTTATAATATCATTGCTAACATCTGTTGAGTATTTACTAAGTTTGAGAGTCCATACTATTAAGTTCAGATACATAACATTACTTAATTTCCCAATATGAAGCAGGTACACCTGTCACTCACCCAGGGGAGACACAGCACCATTGTAGGGTAGGGTAGTATAGGGGCATTAAAGGAAAGACTTGAACAATACTGAGATATATCTAAGAAGCACTGAAAAGACCTAGCACTTGTCTGGACACAAGTTGAAAGTAAAAAAGAGAAGAGATAAAGATAATCAGGGTCATGCCATAAATTTACTGTCCAAACAAAGTCTTCAAAATGGAAGGGGGCACTAATGAAAACTAGAATATATGATCACTCAAGATGAGGTCCAGGTTTCTGGCCTGGGAAACAGGATGACCATGCTAAAATGTCATCATGAGCTGAGAACCACATAACAGGTTCATGTGGGGAGAAATAGTTCAGTTTTAAATACACTGAAATAGAGGTGAGTGGGCTATGCCAGTAGAGATTATCCACCTGGTCTGGAGGTTTGGAACTTGGGAGACTTTATTTAACAGGAATATGTATCTGGTGAATCAACAGCACACTGACAAGTGAAAGCAATGGAGCAGGAAATACCACTCTCACAAGAAGCTTCTATTTTTTAAATCTTCCTAAGGTGAAACAATTACTTAAGATCTATAGGCTCTTGTCACCCTATCTCTTTGAGATGTTAACATTATCTGACGTTACAGATCTAGGTTAGTAAACTACTTTTACATTATACAATTTCTGCTAAAATTGAATGAACATTTCTACTCAGTTTGGTGATCAATTTGACAACAAAGATTTGTATTCACTATGTCTATTTGTTTCCAGTGCCTTAACTTTGATTACTATATCAGTTGACTGTTTTTCTTAATAAAGAAGAGAATCTGTGGGTATATTTGATAAATGTTTTCATATTTAAAAATGTCTTTTTGTTGCTTTCACATATGAAGGATAACTTTGATTAAAAACTGATTTCAAAACTCGAGTCTTCTCACCAGAGAAAAGAAACCCAGGAATCTAGTTTTTTTCCCTATTATATCTTTCAGCCTGGGTACTTTTACAATGTTTCTTTTTTAAATTGAATTAAGTTACCAAGTATACTAGGGACCACTCTTTTTTCATGTCTATTACCCAGAATTTAGCTATTTTCATCTATAGAAGCAAGACCTCAGTGCAGAAAACTTCATCAATTATATCTTTAATCACGGCTTTTTGCTCCACTTTTTTTAACAAAAAACTATAATTTTGGTTGAAATCTTGTCATCATCTTCTATTTCTCTGCATTCTTGAAAAGCACATCTTGGCTTAATTTTTTCAGGTCACTGATACACTGCTTTTCAATGTCCTGTTATAAGCCCCCATCACAACTATCTTTCCTTATCTCTCTCCTGCCTGTTTCTTATCACCTTATCTTTTCATTTCAACTTTTCACTTTATGACACATACTGTTTAAGAATTCCAAATAGTTTTTTCCCATAGTCTCAGCAATAAATCATTTTAAGGTAAAACGTTCTTCTAAATCTCCATTATTATCCCTACTTTTTGCAACTCCTTAGAGCTTTTTCACAAGTTTCCTGCGATGATTTTCCATTTAGCTCTACTACAGAAATAGTCACTTACTCAGCTGTGGTGTATGCTAGATGTTCCCTTGGTTATTTTATTTATATTTTTATAATTCGTATATCTTTTATTTAAAGTCTATTATTTACTATAACATAAATTTCAATTAGTAATATATCCCATTATGTCCATTTTTATTATCCCTTGATTATTTTTATTTTGATATTGGCTGAAGTACCTCACTTACCTAAAGTTAATTTGACAAATATTTATTAGTACACTCAATGTGTCAAGTATATACCAGGGGGATTAAAAAACAAAAAAGTTCTCTGTGTTCATGGAGTTAATATTTTAGTAAGGGAGGTAGACAACAAGAAATAAAGGAAATAACCAGATTATTAGTAATGCCTAAAAGATATAAAGAAGATGCAGTGATGGAGAGTGAGTGAATAATAAGTTTCATGCAGAAACGTAGACTGATGCAAATTCCCAAACAGTTAATTCAAGGTGGCTGTAGCTGGGGTATTCAGTCTTCTAAATCAGTTCTGGTGCTTTCAACAAATGGAGGGCTTTCCTGCTTCAACAAATAATATGGTATTCTAGCCCACGCCACTGTCAACAGTAAATTCCTCGAGCAAAAACTTCCTTAGATTAATACTCTATCATTGGTTCCCCCTTTGTTCTACCTGTTTCATTTCTGGAAGATTCATTCTCAAAAATGGTTGCAAAAATACAGACACAGTAGCAGCCTTCTTATCAATGTGAATAGATATAACAAGAGATCTGCTAACCTGAAAGAGTTAAAGTTGACTTAAAAGAAAAGGTTAAAGTAGAACATTCTAAAGATTATACATAGGGACATGCCTTTGTGGCTCAGGGGACTGAGGTACTGCAGTACAGATCATGTGAGGTCCCAGGAACTGGACTCATGATCTGGGGCTAGCATGAAAAACCAAAAACAACAACTAAATAAACAGGGGCGTTTATTCCTCCTCGCTCTTCCTTCATTTCCCTCTTTGGAAAAACAAAAAGAGATCCTCTCTCTCTCCATATATATACATACATATATATATATATATATATATGTATACATATATATACACATATGTATACATGTATATAAATGTATATATGTATATTCTTAAAACTTCATCAAATATACAAATGTGTATTATTTCCTAATCCTATAGTATAAGAGCAAGGCTTCTATTTTGACTACCGGACCACTATCAAAGTCCTGTGTCATATTTCCTATAGTGTGATAAATCATCCATGGTTTCTACTTAGGTTATACTAAAGTACACCAAGACCTAACTTAAAAATATTAAGCAATCTGTTTTACAGAGGGATTCCACATCTTTAGGATTTCCTCTCAAATATTTTGCAGGTATTTTGTCAATATTTATTAGTCCTGGAGAGATTACAAAATAGTGACTAGGTAGGAGCTGAGTTTCACCTCTTCTCACAGGACAAATAGGAATCAGATTATTTTGCAGACACAAATGCTATGAAAAGGTCTGCCTCCTCTTACAGAACAAATAGGAATCAGATATTTTGCAGACACAAATGCAGACACAAATGCTATGAAAAGGAGGATCATAAGCTGGAATAAGAACAGATTAGTGGAATAGAAATGAAACTGACTCATCAAACTTGACTGAAAAATGTAGTTATACACCAATTTGATGGAAATAAAAGCAGCATGCAGGTTTCACTGACTGGTGAAAACACCAGAAAATGACTTATTCACATGTGATCACTTTCTATGACAGAGGAGCCAAAAGCACATGATGGAGAAAGGAAGTTCTCTTCAACTAATGGTACTGGGAAAACTGGACAACTACAAGCAAAAGAATGAAGTTAGACCGCTCTCTCACATCAGTCACAAAAATCAATTCAAAATGAACAAGAGACTTGGACTTAAGATCAGAAATCATAAAATTCTTGGATGACAATACAGGGAAGGTATTCAGTGATACCTACCTTAGAGAGGTCACTGGAGACTCAACAGGAGCATCAAGGGAAATAAAAACAAAAATAAACAACTGAGACATCAAACTATAAAGCTTCTTCATAGTGAAGAGAAAACATCACCAAAACAAGAAGACAACCTACTAGCTGGAAGAAGATATTTACATTCCATATTTCTGATTTAGTATCCAAAATATACAAAAAACTCATAAAACTTAATAACAGAAAAACAGGCAATCCAATCAAAAAATAGGAAAAGGAATTGGAGAGACATTTTTTTTCCAAAGAAGACATGCAGATGGTCAACAGGCGCATGAAACATGCTCCTACTTGCTGGCTATCAGGGAACTGTAAAGCAAAATAACAATGCCATATCACCTTACACCTGAATGGATGGCTATTATCCAACAGTATGGAAACAACAAATGTCAGCCAAGGATGTGAAAAAAAAAAGGAACACTTCTACACTGTTGGTGAGAGTGCAAATTGGTGCAACTCCTATAGAGAAAGAGTATGGCGAATCCTCAAAACATTGAATATGGAAATTCCATATGATCCCACCATCCCACTTCTGGGTATGTACCCAAAAGATACAAAAACACTAATTCACAGAGATTTATGCATATTTATTGTTTATAAAATGTTTATGCTTATTGTTTATAACATGTTTTTTGCAGCCCTATTCACAATAGTTAAGAACTGGTAAGTACCTAAATGCCCAAGATGCCAAGATGTGATATATACATAATGGAATACTACACAACACTTAGAATTTGCAGCAGCATGGTTGGAATAAGAGGAAATTATGCTAACTGAATACGCCAAAAGAAGAAAGATAGATGCCAGATGATCTAACTCATAAGTGGAATGTGACAAAACAACAAAACAACAGAACAGACCAAACGAAACCAACCCTTGGATAATTGCAACAGAGCTGAGAGTACCAATAAGGAATGGGACGGGTTTTGGGGTAATGGGAAGAGGGGCGGCGGGCAAGTGGTAGTAGAGTCCACTGAACAATGGTGACGAAGGTATCAGAATTTCAACACTCTGAGGGGAGAACTTATGAAAAGGAAGCCATCTCCATACCTTCATTTAGATACCTACAGGTTGCTTTTATTTCTGTTTGTCAAGCCAGTGAGTAACTGCATTTTTCAGTCCAGTCTGATCAACTTTATTGTTTAAATATACCTTAGATTGCAGCAACAGGTTCCCTGTCAAACCAAGGTTTTTGGTGTTCCTACACTTGTGTGTCATCATGTATGTTTACATGAGTTTTAATAAGACAATTTAGAGTCAGTCTCAGGGTCAGTCTCAGCTGTCAACTTTTTGTTTTTTAATATAGCAGACATTTATTTAAGTCAATACTAGGTTGAAACAATATTCAGGAATTAATCCTGTTCAACAGAAAGACTGTAAGTGCATGTATTGCTATAAAGCTCATGTAACTTTTGTTAACTAAACTAGACATACTGGAATGTATTATGTCATTTTCAACAGATTATGAACTACTTTTTAAAATACTTACAAACTATACTATATTTTATTAGCTATAACTAATGTCAACATGTATTATTTAAATTGTATAGATCAAAACAGTACTCCTCAATGTTTTTCTACACTGTAACCACTTTAAGAATGCTTTTTAGATATATTTTCCTAATCATTACTCCATATGATTTTAATCAAACATAAAATATGCATGTGTTATGTACTGTTATCTACACTTTATATATTAAGAAAAATAAGATTTAATTCAAATTCTCCAAGAAACTATTTTTACCATCTTGGAAGACTCTCTTCTACTCTGAGACTACATGTCTATTTAAATTAATAATTTGCTGCTCAAATAAGAATTATGGTTATAATTAAACTTAGCTAAGCCTTAGAGCATCAAAGAATATGAAGACTATGAGAAAGACTAATGGTCATACTTCTGAAACTTCCCATTTAAAGACCAAGAATACAGACAATCATTTAAGTACCTGCTCAACAAAACAATCAAATTCTTTCATCTTAAAGGCCAATAATGATTCCTCAATTCTTCACTGATCTTATTGAGATATCAGTAACTCAGATAAGTTGTGGCAATATAAGTTTCAAAACCAAAAAAATAAGTAGTGCTATGCATGAGACTCTAAAGTACAAAATGAATTATAAAGAAAAAAATACGAATCTGACAATCACTAAGTATTCCCAATTCACCCAAATATGGAAATAGTAGCATTGACATTTGGTAGAAAAGAACTGCAAAGAAACAATATTAAGATGAACACTTCAAACAGTTTAAAAGGAATTACAAAAAAGCAATCATTTTACTAATAGCCTCTAAAATTCTATATATGTTTATAACTAAAGATTCTTAATATTAAAAGTCAAAAATACGTTTCTCCTTAACTGGTATGACTATGTCTCCTAAATTTTTTCTTTTAGTGTAAATAATGCTATATTATCATTTACTGCTGACTACAGGTATAGTATAAGGAAGAGAATCAAGGTCCCTCTCTATCACATCCTACTCCCTGGAAGACTAATAGGGTAGAGGTAGGGTATGAATCACTTATAACATGAATAAGTCTTTCTTACAATCAGTAAAATCATAAACATTCCCCCACGAGACAGAAAGAGGAGGAGAATTAACAGGATTGTGCCTAAATTAAATAGCTTTACTGAAACTAGTTAAAACCACAATATTTAAGGACCAGTCACATAACCACAAATTCATTGAACAGCTACTATTTTAAGACAAGAAAATATTCTGTCATTTTATAATTGATTTTTCTTCCAATAACATTATCCTTTCATCGTAACTATGATCTGGAAATCTAAAAGTTTTAAGACCTCAGAATTTAAATTTAAGACAAACTTTCTTTTCAAGTCAATCACATCCTTTTGTGACCAAAAAATATTTCAAATATTTTAGAATTAATTTAGTAATACTTTATTATTACTAAAAAGTTAGTTTCTTGTTCTAAGGCTATGTAAGTTTTGTCTCTTTACTGAAGAAATTTAGTCAGCTAAGGTTTTTGTTTATGTGTAACTGAAATCTCAACTCTTTACTAGCAATTATAATCTTCAGCAGTATTGATTTCATTTGTTTTAAAATAATTTTAATAAAGCATAACAAGTGAAGATCATATATTATTCCTTGCATACAATGTGTAAAAGAGGATATTAAGATTGTTCAATTTAGGTAGTAAAAAGTTGTATTACAAAAATATACTGTATACTTGGGTATAACAGACTGATATTTGTTCATTAAAAACTGATGGCTAGATATTTGATAATAAAAACAAAACATTTCTTTGTAAATGTCCCCTTTTTTAGGTCAACTTTCCCTTGTACATTAACATAAATCAATAGTGTTAAAGTGAAGCAATCTGACCAGCATAATGACAGTTATCTAGCAAACAATTTATAGTAAGAATCTTTATATCTAATATTAATTTGGTTTTCTTCCTTCATTTAAAAAACAAAATCAGTTATTAAAGAAAATATAATAAGTAAACAAAACATTTATCAAGAAAGCAGATATAATCAGTATGAAAAGCCACATATTTATCATCCCATACAAATATCTGTAAGAAGTACTGTTATACTACTTTATTCAGCAACCAATGTACCAAGAACCATGTTCATTATTAGCACTGAAAACGACAGTCATGAGAGAAAATGCATTTCTTAAAAAAAAGTTTTTAATTAATAAATAGATTAAATAAAAGCCCTCAAAATATTTTGATAAAGAACGAGATCATGAAAACCAGAAAAAGTCAAGCTAGAAAGGGAGTACAAATTTTTGAGAATTCACAAATTTACCTTGGCTCTGCACTCAGCATTATTATATTTTTGTGTGGCAGAGAACCTGGTGTCTTTTGTTGCAAAGCCTATAAAAATGAACAAAGATTTTATTTTAATTTAAAACTTAGATTTAAAAAATTAGCTATGTAATAGTACCTTGTAAAAACCTTCAAAAGAGAACAAGAGGGAAATATCCTCTTTCCAGTTACACAAAGTTTATCAAAGTTCAAAATAAGTATTACATGTATGTTATATGCATGTGTCTTTTTGAACTTCAGTACAACATAATTACAGAGACTTAAGTCCATTATGGGTAGTTCCAATCAGAAACCAAATACATCAAGAGTTCTAAAGACAATTCTGTAAAAAAGTTTTACTACTTTATTTCTTTATCATGTTTCATAGTCTTAAGAAAAGTATGTCTATTTATTATATTTTTAACTTTAATATGAATATGTATATCATGCTTTGATTATAAATATTAGTATATGAAAACACTGAAGCTGTCTTTGATTCCAGATGTGTACATTTTAATTACATGTAAAATTTCAGTGTCTATCATTTATAAGACAGTCTATAGATGAATTGCAATTTAAAAATATCTGAGTTGCTAAATGGAATTATAAAGTGGATTGCAATCAATCATTTTCAACTGTTCTTGCTGAAGAATCACATGATCTTTCTTTCAGAGCACTCTCAGTTTTATTATCTCATCTGATCCTAACACCAACACAACTCATAGAAGATGCTCTTATCCTATTTTACAGATAAATGAATGGCATTCACAGACGTTAAGTAACTGTCTCAAGGCCAATGCAATTGGGTGCACTCAAAGTGAAGTTTAGCAAGAATATATTAATGATTTAAAGAAGCTTAACTATCAAAGCGTTTCTAATTAAAAACAAGTAAAATAACCAATACTGTCTAGTTATTTTACATAATCATTTTATAATGTTCCAAAAGACTGTTTCACATACCTTGAAATTGGTTCATTATTTTATTTTTCATGCTTAGATTTAGTGCAAACAAAATATACAATATAAATCAAATGCAGACACACTTAAAGGAAATAGTTTATATATAAATTGATAGAAATTCTTTCAAATAACATACCAAAAGTCATTTTCAATGTCTTTTTTCATTAAACTTCTCACCTTTTCTAATCCAAGAACAAATGATTTACACACTTTTATGATGACTATAGAAGACATCCACTAACCATTTCTAGGATATTGTCAAAAGCATACAGGTCGTATGAGGGTTTGTCCTTCAAAATAAGAAGCAGTGCAGAATATCCAATTATCTTCTTCAAATTCATCAATGAATGAAAGAGTCTGCAAATAAAAAAAAATTATAGTGTGAGAAGTAATTTAAAAAACTGTATACAACAGTCTCAGTTTCTTCAATAACAGCTAATCCACCATTATCATCATTCTGTATTCACAAAGTGAAACCTATAATGAACCTAGAAGACATGGATTCCTTTTTACTGTTTTACTAAACACTTTAAAAAATGGTTAATCCGGAGATATCACTGACAAGGATTCACTGAAGTAGAAAGCTTTCTGGATATCTGAAACACATCAATGCATTCAAACTTCTTTGATTTTCTATGAATATCAGATAATAAGAATATTCAGCATGATCACCCCACAAGTTTTAAGACATTTTATCAAAAAACAATTATTTTTTAATTTACTTTAGAAAAATCTTTAACAAAGGTTAAAACAATGACAAAAGGAGACAGGAGATTAACTCTCATTTAAGAAAATTCAATCAATACATACACATCAAAGAATTCAAATTCCCAAAGAATTTAAGTACATATTTTTTAAATTTAGTTTTGTGTTCCTGTTCAAAAGTACTCGAAAAAAGTTTTTCACAGCTGGATAATAAACTTCTCTTTGTCCTTTTTACTTGCCTTGGTCACTGAAACTGTTAACTATATTCATATTGTTTTCAGTCTGAGGAACCAAAGGCATGTTTATGAATCACCTAATTACAATTAGTAATAACAGTTGTAGATCAATTTTATAATGATTTTCTGAACTATTTATACTTTTCACACATGGGAATATTTGTAAAAAGAGATTAATATTCAAAGTGTATAAGAAAATCAGAGCATATTTTGAATAATTTAAAAATGTTACAAGCATCCACTGTTAACAGATAAAAAACTAGAAAAAATAATAATCCAAATATAATGAGACAACAGAAAACAACTCCAATGTAAGAATCCTTTCTACACTGGTATCTTGAATGGTAACCCAAATTGGTAAGATGACAGAAATCTCACTATGACAAAAGGTAAACTTTTTCAAGCTTACAAGCACCATTAACAAAATCATCCATTTGGAGGCAAAGCCTAATTCTGCAACATGAAATTAAATGATCTTCTACTCCCCTGTTCACCTCACAGATTTACAAGGAATTGAAAGTAACTCTGAAAACAATACATCTCAATTCATCTAGGTTCCTCTACTTCCTGGCTTTTTTATCAGTGTCCTTCTTCAAAAAAATGTGGTATGTAAGAACAATTTGACATGAAATACAATAAAATTAAACTGCTACACAATGAAATAGTTTCCTTTATCTACTGGGATTATCACTATGATTTATCTGATACCAAATCCCTGGATAAGGTTACTCCAATTATCAAGTACTTAGGATAAAACAAGATAAATTTTATAATAATTTTTATTACTCTATTTTCAGAAATTACATTAAAAAGTTGGGGAATGAAAATATCTTGTCAACAGATTACATGAAAAATTCTTTGAAAAGTGGAGCTGTTTTTCATAGCAAAACTCACAAAGACTGTCATTTTTAATGTGGTCTGATACACATTAAAAGCATCAAAAAATATAAGCTCATGACCCCAAATTTTAAAAGATTATGTTTTAATCATTTTTCAATAATTATAGTACCTGGTTCCATAATCCATAACCACCCAATCTTTTGCAGTTCCTGTGATAGCATCATGATGTTGAAACAGCCCCAAATTCCTTCTGGCTTCTGTCAGCACCGTGTAATGGGATGATGAAATAAATTTACTTATCTTGTAATTCTGAGCTTGTTTCAGGGCGAAATGGTAAAGAATTTCAGCAGCCCTAATTGCATAAAACAGTCATTAATTTTTATTTCAAAACAAATATTTTAGCATGCTGTCTAAAATATGTGACATTTATACATTTTAAATCTATTTTTTAATCATCAATTACAATGCGAACTAATTAGGAGAGAGACTGATAAACATTGCTATAAGACCACCAGGCATCCATCTAATCTATCTGAATTCTCAGTCATCAAAGATCATCATGAATACGTGATATAACTGGCTTCTCATTCTACATAATCCAAGAAATAAGCCAGTATGGCTGACAGTAAGATAAATTTATGTGTTATACAGTGAAAAAATTACTCAACAGAGCAGTAAGAACTGAATACAGGTTTCTGTCCTTTCTTCTCCACAAGAGCAATAAAGACATAAATTACGAAACACAATGAAAGCCAGTTGTACTAATACATACAAATTAAGAGGAAAAGAGGTGGGATAAATACAGGGTCATGTGATGGGCAAATAAGAGAAAAATAATGTGGACGGCTGAGTGGCTAGGGTTAGCATATGTTTTGAATGATAATTTATAGCTAAAGAGAACTTAACAATATATACTGAAAGATGATAAAACATGCTCCACCTTTTTGTCATTTATTTTAAAATTAAAAAAAAAGGTATTTTAGCCTATGGAGAGTTTTAAGCAAAAATATAAAGGTTTATTAGGTAATATAAGGGTCTTCACTTTTTACTTATTTTTTCAGAGAATATGGATCAAGGGTATTTTTAAAAATATTCTTAGAAAGAGATTAAGGCTTGACAGAGTTAAAAAAAAAAGAAGAAATTTCTTTATGTCGAATACAGAAACCAAATCAAGGCAACCTGAAATGTACCAAGGAAAAAAGAGATTCAAAGTATTTTGCTGTGAAAATAAATGCTGAAATAATGAAAAGATACTTTCCACTTCTAAATTCTAATCCTGAAATTCATGGCACTGGGATCACTAAATTTAAATTAAGTAAACTGTGTATATATGTTTATATACAGGTTTTGAAAAGAGTACCTATATATTTGATATCAAAAAGTAAAAAGGCAGATTTTAAAAATATTTTATGTTTTTCTATTTTATCCATTTTTCTTTTTTTACAAATGAACACTAGGATAAAACAGAACTATTGGCAGACGATAAAATTACTTTCAAATAAATAAATTATATTTGAATTGACAATTATGTTTGTCTTTAAAGGAGTAGCATTTCTCAAATATATTAATAGCAATAACTATTTCATAACTTAAGTATGCTCAATAAATTAAGATTTATGACTCTCACTAAAAGATACTTGATCCTAAAAATCATACAATGGTTTCAAGAACCTCTACATTATTTAGGAATTGTTCTGTTTTTATCATAGATAGCTTAGAATAACATAACAAGTAACTAATATTCAATTAGGTAAGAACATATAAATCTCTATAATGTATAAATACCATTCATTTATTATATATACGTACTTACTTCTTATAAATACAATAATAGTCAGTGGCACATTTGTGAGTATCCAACAAAACAAAGATTAAACTTTTGAAATAATGATAATAATATCATAACAGCAACGAATAAAAAGATCCATTACTATATCAAAATACAACTCTTGAAGAAATTCATCATTTTTACAGAAACATTTTCCAAAAAGTAATGTTTCCACTAGTCCATGAAAGAAAGTAGAAGTAACTTGGTACTTTTAATACTAAGATTCATTATGAAAATTAGTCATGAACTCATGATTTGAAATGAACTGACAATGAATCATCATGAAAATGAATTGCTCTCCTAGGTGAAACACAGAGAAAAAGCCTTAGGAATCTGTGCAAAGGTTTATCTTTACAAAAACAATCAGATTCACTTACTTAGAACTGTCCTCTCCACCATAATAGCCATGAGTCACTTGTGGCTATTTACAGTAAAATGAAATGAAACAAAAAATTCAGTTCCTCAGTTACACTGACCACATTCCAAGTGCTCTGTAGTTTTACTTGGCTAGTCGCCACCTTGTAAACAAGTGCAGAAATGGAAATGGGGGCTCTCTACCACTGCAGCAAGTTCTATTGGACAGTGATTGAGAGCTCTACGGATAATGCTGGTTTAGCATGTTTTTGTTTTGTATTACTTTTCAACTACTTGGAGATGGAGATTCTAAAGCTCTCCTACAGATAAAATACATCGGTTTTAGGATATACTTTTGAGGCCCACAAATTGGCTACTAAGAGGCCGTATTCACTCTATGAGACCTTTGCCTATTTCAGACATTTCAGCCTATAGATCACTGACATGCAGACACACACGACAATGTCATTGAATATTATGATATTATCCAAATACAGGTAGTCAATTGGAAAGATATAATACATAGAGTACAAGTCCTAGAAAATCTAATTACTTAAACTGCTTTTCCTTCCAGAACAAAAATCCATGCAATAATTTGATTTTGCTTTGGAGACAAATCTCTGATTGCATTAAATTTTCACAATTACATTAAGCATATCCTAACACTGTTTAAATGTCATATATTATACAAAACTTTACCAAAAAGCTATAATAATATAAAATAAATGAATATACAACTATGGCTATCTAAAGGTAAATATACCTTAAATGGAACTCCAATATTCTATCCAATCGTTTGTAAAAGGGTCTGGATGTAAAGTAGCCACTCCAATAATGATCATCTCGGTCAGCATAAGTGAAAAAATCTCCACTGAGAACAGGAAATATTGACTTGCCATTCTCTCTACTGGTTGTATCTTCTTTATCTAGAGCATCGAAATAATCTGACAAAGTCCCAAATTTTATCTAGTAAAAAAAAATGGTTAACACTTCAATCAAGTATTTCTACTTTAAAATTATTTCTACCACTGAAAGTAAAAGTTAGCAGTAAATATTTAAGATCTATTTCCAAGTGTAAATAAACATATACTTCAGACCACAATACTCAAAAGCAGGGGTTAGGGAAGAATACTTTGGGACACTTTCTTGCATCAAATACAGATTAAAAGAAAACTATATATGCTTAAGCAGTTAGGAAAAACTATTTAGATCTACAAATCTGAGGATAGGAAATTCCTAACATATCTCTCAAATTTCAAACTATATGAAGATCAGGGCATGGAATAAGCCAGAGAGGAATGATAAAATGAGTGAAGGAGCAATATGCTGCAGAAGTCCAGTGGAACGGTTTTAAGTGTTTTCACACAGCAGATGCACACACCAGCCCTTGGCTCCCCCTCCCCATGCAACAGTTTGAGATCTTATAGGGAGAAGAGAGACTTAACCAGCAGGTCATCTATAACAACTCTCTCTGCCCGTAGGTTACACTGAATAGACATAAAACAAAGAGTGACAAGAATTGCAAGGTTGACTGCTCAAATGAAAAAGTCTTTCTGGCTAATGATTTAACTTACTACATCAATGCATTTTTATGAGTCCAAACTATTCCATACATAGAAAGAAAAAAAGAAACTAGATCTTATAAACAAATATCAGAAATGTTGTTAGAAATAAACAAATAATTCAACAGGGTATGTATTCCTTTTAATAGTAAGATGCTATTATTGTTGTTTCCTACCTTACACACACACAGACACACATACACACACGCACGCACACACACACACAGACACACATACACACACGCACGCACACACACACACACTTAAAAGCCATTTTGATTCAATGTGGCCAAAAATTTATTAACAGTAGTTAAAAACAGCTAGTAGCACTCTTTGATTCTGTCTCTACCACTTACCTAAAATGTGGTTTTGAGTATATTATAGAATGTCTCTGTCTCTCAAATTGACCCATAGACCCAATGCAATCGCAATCAAAATTCCAATGTGTGCATATATTTTGTTTTTCTAGTAAAAAGTTAAAAGTTGATCCTAAGCCTGTACAGACCTACAAAGGACTAAGAAGAACAAACTTAGAAAACTCATACTATCAGACATTAAACTCTATTATAAAGCTGTAGTAATTGATACACAGTGAGATTAGTCAAATAGACAAAAATCAGTCTAGACACAGACTATAAATATCTCAGTCATGATTAATGATAAAGATGCTACTTCAGTGCCATGTGCAACTATGTCTTCTCAACAAAAGGTGCTGCATGTCCATATAGACAAAATGTATCTTGAACCCTATCCTCACATGAATCATGACAATCAGTTCCTGACTACAGACCTAAATACTGAAGATAAAGCAATAAAACTTTTTGAGATAGTTTGATGAGAAATGTGTTTGATGATCATGGGATAAACAATAATTTTTAGATAGAACATAGCAAGTACTAAACATAAAGGAAACTACTGCCAAATTAAGACTTAATTAAAATTAAGATTTTCTGTTCATCAAAAGAAAGCATTAAGAAAATCACAGACTACACAGTGGGAGGCAATATTTGCACAACTTCTCTCTGAAAAAAAGACTCATTCCAAAATAAATGTTAAGAAGAAAGCTGGCAAGTCAATAAAATAAAATAAATCATCAAAGACTCAGAAACTTCACAGAAGAGGACACCTAAATGGTAATAAACTAATGAAGAAGCTCAATCTCATTGAACACCTGAAAATATAAAAGAAAACCATCACATCTATCAGAAAGGATAATGATTTTAAGAAAACAAGACTGAATAAGGAAGTAGAGAAACAAACTCATATGAATCAACAAGTGGAGCATCTATTTTGGACTATTTTCAGCAATATCTACTATGGCTGAATGTAGGTAAATCCAATCACTGAAAAATTCTGTATCATTTCATACAAACATGATCTCATACACATACAGACCAAAACATGTACAGAATATTATTCAAAGCAGCTTTATCTGTAACAGACAAAAACCAGAAACAACCCAAATGCCCATCAAAATCAGAAGAAAAAATGTGGTATATTTATCAAATGGATACAAGAAATCATATATAACGTTAAAAATGAATGAACTACTGCTGCAAAAATGACATGGAAGAATCTTACAAACAAAATGAGGAGTCACAAAGCCAAATACAAATAACAAACACTTATGATTGCCTTCTTATAAAATATAAAAACAGGCAATAACCATCATGACAAAAATGAAAATTGTGGTTGCTTTTGCCAGCATTATAAGGACTCTGAGGACATCTGAGAACTCGTATAAACGTTCTGTCTTACATGGGAGTTTTAAGCTTAAAAAAATTCTCTGTATACGTAATGGTTTGTTATGTATGCAATTAAAGTAATTTAAAAACTGTTCATTAAATTATTATTAATTTTCATATGAGACAATGGTATTATATGTTTAAACAGTCCCTATCATTTAGAGATAAATACTGGAAGAGTTACAGACAAAACTACAAAACATCTAAGATTTGCTCCAAGATAATCCTGAGGAGGGAGATGAAATGACAGTGGGGAACAGCTGAAGTAAGAGTAACCTTGAGCTGAAGACTACTATAGTTGAGCCATGGACATAGAGGATATCTATGTTGCTCTCAAAACTTTAGGCAATGATTTATATTTTCCACAGGGAAAAAAAGAGAACTATAGAAAAAAGATTAATTTTATAAGAAAAAGCTAGTGTATTCTTTAGACACAAGACATTTGTTTGCAAAATGCATGACAAGTTCATCTGCGTCTGGCAGTTCACACTACTAAATCACAAGGACATCACTGTCAGAGAGAAACAATAAACCCTCAATGATGGCTGAAAAACAGGACATCAGGGAAAAACAAATATTCAACTTAGTAGGTACATGTTTTCAAACCACATAATAGTAATGCCTCCTTAATCTGCAAAAAGAGGCAGGAAAAGGATGAATTCACCTATTTATCTACCTATTTATGAATGAATGAGAGGAAAGATGGGAGAAGTACATTTATTTAGTTTGCTCCCCTCCAGCCCCAGGTTGCAAACCTGTGTTCTTGGGATTTATACAGGGTGCACACCCTGCTGCTGGCTTAGTGCCTGAGCCATCAGCGTGTACCAAAATCTGCTAGCCCCCCACACCCCAGTGGCCCTGGGTCTTAATCCTGTATTCAGGAGTTTTACCTGCACCTTACTTGTCCTATTTGTACCTTGGCTGCTGAGACACAGGGTTTCGCTACAACTTTGGAAATGGAACTATAGTATTAGACAATTTTCCTCTTAATCAATTTTACTTTTATATAAGAACTCCATACTCTAAGAAGCAATGGGATGTAGGATAAAGAAACTTAAGGCTACTGTTTTTAAACCTTTTGTAATAATGAAGGCTCAATGTTAAGTACAGTATCATAATTACTTTCTCATTACCTTAACATTAAGCTGAGGTTGAGAATTCATATAATCAAAGAGCAGCTGATAATTCTTGAACTGATGATCCCATTCTGTGCGTTCACAGTAGCGGAAATCATCTCCCAGTGGGGCCAAGACAACTTTAGTGCGGAAAAGCTTTGACTTCTTTCGGTACTGATCTAGAAGCAACTCAGCCCTACAAAGGAGAAGGGGTAAATAGGAGCAACATTAAGAAAAGGACAATAAGGCCCATTGAAAACTGTTATATTAAAATAAGTTACTATATATTTTACTTACATTAAAAGTTTTATAAGGAAGAGTTTTTAAAATACCATACTAATGTTCATAATCCATTATAAAAATTCATAAATTCTTATCAGAGGGATAGTAATTTTCCAGTGGATTATCTTAAGAGAAATAAAGTCACATACTGGATTTAATAAATTATCCCTAGAGGCATTAATACTCTCCTGAAGCCCAGCTATAGATACTGGATCCTATATAACCCATATTTCAAAATTATTTAGACCAAGAAGACAATAAGTATTTCTCATTTTTATCAACTTTGAAGTCCACTTTGCCTTAATCTCTTTCTTTAGTAAATTTAAATTGCCTGACTAAATATAAAGTGCAATATTTTACACAAAATCAAAAATAGGAACATATTTCTCCATCTAAAGGAAGAAAATCAACTTGCTTAATACCTGTCACCAAAAGCCCAAGTGCTTATCATGACCCTTCTTAATAATGATCAATATATAAAGTTTTGGAGTTGAATGAGCTCTTTTGGTTCTACTTCCCTGGGTCTTTTACCTACAACTCAAAATATCAGTTAAATACTATGTACTGATGTACTTTTATATTTTATACTATAGTATTCTGCAGAAAAACTGTTTTTGCAAATGCTAAATTGGGTTATCATTTGAGGAAGCCTGGGAATACAAATTATGAGGAAGAGCTTGCCAAAAATTAAGTAAATGAGCCCAGAGCAGCTTTTAACGCATATAATATCAAGGATTAAGAAACATGTGATAAATGACAAATACGTTTTTCACATCAAGGGTTAAGCTCCAATTAAAAAAATAAAAATTTATGAAAGAAACTCAAAGAATATCAATGATGGAGAGAGGTGTTTTATAGAAATTATGAAAAATATTTAACTAGATTTAGTCTTCTATATGATCTTTTTTGCACTGATAGACTCTGAAAATGCTTTTGAATATTAAGTTATCAGTAAAAATGTAATAGCATGACAAATTATATATAACTGTAATTTCTTTGTACCTTTTGTCGTTTGCCTATGGGTCTCAAATCTGGGTCTGTGGCTTTCATAGCCTATGACTTAGCCACAAAAGGGAATTCAACCATAAAATTCTCATATAATATGTAATACTTAGTTTTCTGAGATTAATATCCCATAGAGTACTAATAATTTATTAATATTCCACATTTACCAAGAACAATTTTAGATTATTACTTACAATAAAAATACATACAATGAGATTAATCACATATAAAGATAAATAAGACCAAAAGAAGAAAAAACCCAAACATATGTATCACAAATATTAAGATACACTACGCTTGAGCATAAAACTCGTGCCACAAGCACAAAAAAGGATCATTTAAATGCAACCTGAGATTTACTATTAGTACACTACATCTTGCATATATATACATATATATGTAAAACAAGTAAGAGAAAATAAATCACAAACATTAATGGATACCTTTTCCATTTGACATCTATCAAACTTGCAAACTCATGCTCAGAAGCGTTAACACTGAGAAAGCCATGGGACCTGCCTACACTACCTGGCAGGTAGTGAATCTTTGCTAAATAGTGGTGAACTAATGTCAAATGGATTGACTAACACATCTGAAGATGTGCAGATACAATGTGCTCTTCACTTATTCTTTCAGGTAAGAAATGTCAAATTTATTAGGAGAAAAAATATTCCCTGCAACATCATTACCATCTGACATGTGAATCAGCTGTAAAATACATGGCACTAGACTAAAAGCTGAGCTTGATGAAGAACAGTGTTTCTTTATCTGTAAAGCAGAGAAACCTGCCACACTGAAGTTACTAAAGATGTCACCTCTGTACTATAGTTAAATTTCATTTTCGTTAGGGTGAAAAGTCAAGTGCCATTTAAGCTGGAGTGCCCATGTTGGACTGCCATTCATCACAAAGTGAAAAGAAAGGTGATATGTGGATGTGAAGTAGAGATAAGATTTCAAGAATGAAAAGAAGTTAAAAAAATCTATGTATTACATAGTTATTCATTCTGGATATATGCCTGGACGCCATGTGCAGAATCACTGGAACTCCTAATGGGAATCTCTGAAGGGTTGAATGAGACACAAAATGGCTTCCCAACATCTCCTGTCCAACAATATACCTTAAACAAGTTGTCTCAGTAGCACCCAAAAGTGGAAAAAGGGGTCTCACAGAACCTCTGGGAATACTGAAATTCTCTGATGGAAGCATTTGGTTATGGCTCAAGTAACCCTCGATCTTCAAACATCTGAGCTGAGAGGAGTAGTGGTAAATAGTTGATTTCATGGCAAATGACTGTTTCCACAAATAGACATGCAAGTATTCTTCCCCTACTTTATCTTCTACCTCTTTTCACTACATCTTTTGTCACTTAATAACCTGAATCATTCTCTTATGCCTAAATAGCCTTAGCACTGAAAGCAGGCTGTTCACTCCTCACTGATTCTGACTGTTGTAGGAACCAAGAAAATGAAACTAGTTTTTCAAAACTATAAAGTCAAATGTTGATAGAAAGGACCTATGGCCTTAAGAAGGCAACAAGGCATGACTTGGTATAGTAGTTGTTTTGTCAATCACCTCTGAAGGAATGCAGGCCACATACCCCTGGGTTCAAGTCCTGAGCCGGGGGCAGAGGTGGGTATGGGGGAAAACTAGTTTGAACGATGAAATAAAAATAAAGTGCTTCTTCCTCCTTCTTCCTCCTGTCTCTTCTTGCCTGCCTGCCTGCCTATTCACCTCCATTCCTATTTGAACCTTTCCTTTAAAAAAAAAAAAAAGAAGGCTACAGGCTAAGATATTTTTGTGTCTGACACAGTGAGAGAGCCACACTGAAATATTTCCATTATAATCACAAGTAAAAGAAACCCAATCTCAACATCCTTCTCACACACTTCTTTAAAGTATTTTTTAATAAATATATTTGAAAGCATTGTACACAGATTTTATTTCCTGTGTTATTTTTATAGCAGAGTTGAGTGGTTTATATTATAACACAATGCTTTATATTTTAATGCATTATAAACCACTAGTATTTAAGTTTAAAAAAAAAAATCAAACTGCAAAGGCACCAAAATTAGAATGATAAATAAGTTGTTTTAATGAGATAATTGCATAATTAACACAATTCTGTTGCAAAAAAAAAATTTGTTCCTTTGATTTTTATTTAAATTATCTTTAAGTATAAATATTTCTAATTAAATGCTTCTGTAAGTCAAAAATATCAGAAATATGCAAAGATATGTATTCATGAGATCTGGGCAGCATTCACTATTACTGAAACTGTTATTATGGGAACAGATAATTATATTCTTTATATGTTCCATTTCAATAAATGTATTTCTGAAGTAGGGTTGCCTTTTTTTTTTAACCAATGTATACAATAGAAATCAGAAGTTTTATTATCAATAAAAGTATACAAAATCAGTCAAACACAGTGGAAGGGATTTATAATAAGGGCAAATGAGATGGTAGTAACAGTGTATTATAGGTTATCCATTGTGTATCGATCTACTATTGTTCTCTTTCCATTAAGTTATAATAAATAAGAGTCATAGTCAAGGCTGACTCTTTTAGGCTGCTTTAGATCTTGTTTGAATGAATACCTTGAATAAAACAATGGTTACTACATCCATTTATTCAACTTTGTAGCAATGAGCAGCTGAGTTGCCACTTTGCTCAAAATGTCATAGGAAATACATATTTTCATACCTGTATTGGACATTTTCCGAAGTTATGGTTTCAGGGAGAACCCCCCAGGGGCAACCAATTCTGCCTCCAGGAAGTCGTTTAAAATCAAACTGGCAGCATATTTTAGGATCAGGTCCACAAGTGTGAGGGATATCATAGCTGTAGAAGGGCATCATGTGGCAAAAAATATCTGAGACAGAGTCCCGATCTAAGAAGGACAACAGACAAAGCTATATTCATGAACTTTTTCTTCCCCAAACTGTTCAAAATCCCAGTACCTTATACACATATAATTCAAGTTCCATCTGAAATCAGCAACCCCTCTAGTGATTAGTAATATGCCCAGCAGCATTTAATGATCACCAGCCTGAAGGAAGGTATCAATCTCAGCCTTAACCTACTTCTATCCAAACTTAGGAGAGATAGATAAGTCCCACCATGAAACTATCTGCTGCCTAGCTAGGGAGGATACAACCGAGCGCAAGGCAAAGTTAGAATCAGCCGGCTAAGCCAAAGTCAAAGCTGTGTCCATCCCTGTTGGCCAGCTACTGCCACATCTGTTCCCACCCAGAAAGCAGAACACACTGATAAAGACCACTGTGCTAGTTAGCTGCAGAGGTTGAATGGGAAAGAGGAGGAGTGGTGTGATGGGGGAACTGGAAGAAAAGAGGAAGAAAGGGGGACTTGTGAATGCTGTGCAAAGTCCTATCCAACTTTTGTGTGATAAGGAAGTGTAATCAGGAAAGTTCATGGTATCTCCCATGTTCACCAACAGAGTCAATGGGACTTTTCACGATGAAGGTGCACAGGAAAGGAAAAAGTAATTCTCAAAACCAAAAGCAAAGAAATAAAAGAAAGATAAAAATGGAAAATCAACACTGACAGCTGATGCAGAGCTGTTTTTTATTAAAACCTCGAAGCCAACATGTGTTGGTTTTACTGTCCCTGAAAGAAAAATTAGAAGTCAACCACCAAGTGAGAATGTAGTTAAAAGTGATTACCTCGGTATGACCCTGACCTTTAAATACTCCTTCCCCTTTCTTTATGTATGGATTCCCAATTTTCAGCAATGCTACATGTCACTTTTACAATAGAGACAAAGGAGGAAAAAACAAAAAAGTAACATTTACATATTTAAATGTAATTTAATTTAAAGTGGAAATAACTGCCTTCATTAAGAACCAGAATATATAAAGTGTAATTAATCATCTTTAAAGCCACATGTTCAGATCTATTGGGTAAGTCCTAAACTATTCCACTTGTGTCTCATACTCCAGTTTTTTTTTTCCCAATTTAGGCCATTATAATCTGTTTATATCTGTATTATCAGTTATTTCACTGAAACACATTCATGAATATTACACCACAGATGCTGACTAGTGTGGTCACTAAGGCTTACCACCTGCAGAGTTTGTCACAAGGTCCTAAACTGATGGTAACTTCTCCTATGAATAAGGATATAATCAACACCTCACTCCATCTCCTCAAACCACACAAGTCAGAAGCCCATTCACACATTTCAGTTTATCAATGTATTTGGTGTTCTCTGTTTTTACCAAATCTGACTATAATTTTCTATGTAGACAAGAATGTTTTCTAGATCTAAAAATACTCAGTAATCTCTTGCTGACTCACGTTAAGAGAAATTTGAATGGAGGCAATTGTTGAAATGGGCTTCTTCAATTACTTTTTAAAAAATTAATATGAACCTTTGCATTTGATCAAACTACATAAAATGCAAAAGTTCTTGTTTTCCCTACAGGTTTAATTATCCAGAATAAAAGGTTATATAGCTATTTCTTTCCTTATTAAAAAAATAGTAGTACATATAAAAAAGTTACTGTCTAGAATTACAAATGACTTACAGAAATACTTAAAGGGAGAAAGGACCTAGATTACACAGGAAAACAAATTATGAACTAATGTAGCAATTTCTTAACATTGTTTTAGCAACACAATCCTTTTTTGATGAAATCTTACTGCAAACCCAATAACAGAAGGCAGTGTAAGCTGGGGTTAGGTGCCTTGGCTTCAGATATGTAGAGAAATGGATTCAAATATGGGCTCTCCACCTACTTCCTGCATGACTTTTGGCAAATGGCTTCACATATCTAAGCCTCCATTTCTTCACTCTTTGAAAGAGATAATAACAGAACCTAATTTAAAGGATAATCATAATGATTCAATGAGAGAGTAAACACAGAGTATATAACACAATGTGTGTTTCAAGAAAAGCATTCAATAAACAAATAATAAGAAAAATAATAAGATGTTCTGAATTAAGAGGAGCTTGGAAAAGGCACAGGCTTCTCTACTGGTCCAACTCTTGTCTCCCCTACCTCAGCAAAGAGCTACAGAAGTGTGTCCTTGTAATGACTGGATGGCCACAAAACACCATGAAAACAAGTGCTATAGGAAATATAAGGGCTATTCTAGGAGGACGGGATTAAGGTTTAAAAAGGTAATTCCTCCTATAGAGACAGGGGAGTGAGAAAGAAGAAACACTAGCTAAATATGAGATAAAGGATTCAAAACAATTCTAATGTAGTTCAAATTTGTGATAAATAGGTGCTATTTAAAAAAGAACACATTATTTGCTAAAGACTAATTCCTTGTATTTATTTACTTTCTGTAGGCATAAAAAAGACTGTAATGTTCTATAGGTAAATATCTTCACCGATGCTTCACCATTTGCTTCAAACAAATGTATTTGCCATAAATATATTTGAAAAATAAAAAGAATACTTATTCTAGGCAAACTCATTTTCAAGACTGACAATGAATGCAATCCATTATGGCATGAGTTCATAAACCTTGTGAAATAACCTCTAGGCAAGAGAGATCCTTCAACTTTCATCAAATACCACATACCCCAATTCTGTCTCCAATAAAATTCCAGCGTTTTTTGCAATGAAAAATGTTTTTTAATTGCATAATGAACTCTTTGTATAAGCATGTGTGAAAATCCAGCACGTTTTAGGAGATAAGCCATCGTTGGTGAATGTCCAAAAGGATCAATAGACCAACCAGACCGAGGTTTCACTCCTGTTGATAAAGAAATTAAGTATTAGTTTTTAAAAATTAAGGAGACAAAAGTGTTAACACATTCAGATTCAACAGAATTTTAAGGTCTCTTGGGTTCTAAGATAAAGGAGATGCCCAGCTTTACTCTTTAGCAAGCACTCCCAAACAGGACTTCTAGAGGGAAGGATTCTGCCGCTGTCATGTCAGCCAGGGAGGGCTATGGTACTGGAAGTTAATCAGTTGGAGCTAAAATAAACACTCTGCCACCTCTGCAGATATTAGAAAGCTAGTACTATTCAGTAGAGCTGGAGAAACAATCTAGAATATTACAGCCCTATCCTTTTTGGAGCTGGCTAACTTAGAAACTTGCTGTAAGGTAATAAAGAAAACATAACTCTTTCCAAGTTGTGTGTTCCAATCCCAACATGAAAGAATTTTTAGGCTGTCTTTTATATCCTACAACAGCTCTAAATCATCTTATTATACAGTGGCAGAACTGGTCAAAATAACTGTACCATATTTCATGAAATCTTAAGACATTTTGATGCTGGTGCTTTCTGTCTACCTAGAAAGGGTAGATGAGACTATTCACGCTTGACTCATACCAATTATAGAAACCCTTGACAAAAGAGTTAGGTCTATTATACAGAGGATAAAATGCAAATAATACTAATTAATAATAAAAATAATAAATGCAAGGATTAGAATTAAAGAAATAGCATTAGTCATTTGATGTTATACAAATCTGATCTCAGTTATTAAAAATTTTCAAATAAGGCTTCTACATACGGCCTGTAATTTGGCATAATAGCATCAGGTATATAGCTTTCATTCAACATCGATTTAGCACCTTCCATACAGATAAGACTATGAGAGACCCTGGGTTTATGAAAATGAGTTAATCTTTATCCTGACTCTGGTTGCATAAAAGATGAAGCACAGAGGTACCAGAGGGAACAGAATAAAAGCAGAGAAAAGAATTCTGTAGAACAATACTGAAGATGTACACATGTGGGAAATCAGTAAAGGAAACTAGAGAAGTCAGCATTCTCAAGTATCAAATGTGTGTGTCAAAACTCAAAGAACGAACACATAAGTTGGTGTATTTCCCATGTGTAATTTAAGTCCAAAAAATTATAAAGAAATCTTCAACTTGATTTCTTCATCTATTTTGATTTTATTGGGGTGGTATGAGGTTAACAAAACCAAATACCTTACATGTATTCCAAGACTAAGGTTTTTCCACTGTTAAGGGAAGGAACTATAAATATGCAAATCTAGGAGACTGGAGTGAAACCAATGATGTGATATTGAATTGAATAAAAGCAATCAGTACTAACATAGTCACTAATATATATAATGTATATTATATATATGCAAATATTTATTTTATTAATACATTAACTTATGAATGTGTATATTAATTTACATATTAATACATCAAAATTTTGCTTTTATATATGCATGTATCTTTGTGTATACACACACAGAAATCCTGGCTCAGTGCACTAGAAAAATCTAGATCCAGTAACTTCTCAGTATCATGAGCATACCTTAGCTCCCATGTCTTGATCTCTAAAGATAATACTCTATTAAAAATAACCTTAAGTAAACAGCCCATGCCAGGGCTCAGACTGGGAAGATATAAGATAAACCAGAAACACTTTCTTGGTTCAAAAAATATACAAATGGTTAAAGAAATTGTTAAAGTGAAAACACATTAAAAGAGCTCAGGAAACATTCTGAAGAAATGAATTTTAAAAATATCCCATAACCAAATATAAAAATATCTTAAAATAATAAGTCATTTAAAGTTTAGAAAATAAAACAGAACATTGATGCACATAATGCAACAAAAGCTACAACAAAAAGAAACTTCATATTCTCGGGTGTTTTCATTATTTAAATGTAAACTCCCAGAAAGAAACACTATCACAAAGAGGACTAAATCTTCATGACTTTGGTCACACAATAGTTCCTTAACTAGGACACCAAAACCACAAGTGACAAAAGTAGAACAGATAAACTGAACTTCTGCAAAATTAAAAGGCCTGTGCAAAGAAACCAAAGCAAAACTAAACAATTGGGACTATATCTCAAACTGAAAGCCTTCTGAACAATGAAAACAAAAAAGCAAATCCACAGAACTGGAAAAGATATTCACACAACATATATCAGATAAAAGCTTAATCTCCAAAATACATAGAGTTCATATAACTCAAAGAGCAAATGACTCACTCAAAAAATGGGAGGAAGAACTGAATAGACACCTAAAGACACACAGATGACCTACAGACACCTGAAAATATGTTCTACAGCACGCAGCATCAGAGAAACGCAAATACTAACTACAATGAGATACCGTCTCACACCGCTGAGAATGACATGTATCAAAAAGACTGAAAACAGCAGGTGTTGGAAGGAGTGTACAGAAAAAAGGAACCCTCCTACACTGTGGGTAGGAATGTACATTGGTGTGACCTCTTTGGAAAACAGTATGGAGATTTCTCAAAAAAAAAAAAAAAAAAAAAAGATGGATTTATCATTTGATCCAGCAATCCACTTCTAGGCATAGAACTAGAGGATACAAAAATCTCTATTCAGAAAAAAAATATCTGCAACCCTGGGTTCACAGCAGCACAGTTCATAACAGTCAAGACATAGGAACAACCTAAATGTCCAACGACAAATAACTGAATAAAAAAGGTGTGGAAAATATATTCAACGGAATTTGATCAGCTATTAAATAGTATGAAATTGTGTCCTTTGAAACAATCTGGATGGAATTGAAGGGGATCATGTTAAGCGAAATAAGTCAGCTTAAAAAGAAAAGATATACAGGGTAATTTCACTCATATGTCGAATATAATGAAATGAAACAAATATACAAATCCCAACAAAAAATTAACTATACACAGGACTGTGGCTACCAGGGGGTGGGAGCAGAGGGAAGGAAAGGAAAGTAGGAAAAACCTGGTGATAAAGGACACTAGAACTCTGGTGGTGGGTGTGGTATGAAATATAAACTAAGATACAATTCCTGAATCCTAAAATGAATATAGCATGTGAACAGAAGAAATAATATTACTATTCCATAATAAAATGGCATTTCACAAAGCACTGGTATGATAAAAATTAAAAAAAGAAAAAGACAACAAAGGTTAGTGAAGATGTGTAGAAATTATAGCACTCATACACTGATGACAAGAATGTAAAATGCTGCAGTCATTTTGATAAACAATTAGGCAGTTCCTCAAAATGCTAAACATAGTAACCCAATGACCAAGCAATTTCACTACTAGGTATATATCCCAAAGAAATGAAAACATATTTTCCCATAAAAACTTGCACAAATGTGTGGAGCGTCATTATTCTCAACAGGCAAAAAGGAAAAATAATCTAAAAGTAAATAAATAAATATGGCATATCCATACAACAGAATATTAACCATTCATTTAAGGAGGAATGAAGCACTAATTCAAGAACAAACGTTAAAAACACAATAATAAATGAAAGAAGTCATTCACAAAGAGTTATACTGCACAATTTCATTTATGTGTAATGTCCAGAGTAGCCTGGGCTTGGAGCAGGGAGCCAGAAAGTGATGTGGCTATCAAGGCACTCAACGTTCATTTTAGGATATTGAAAAGTACTAAAAATAGAGTGGAGATGGTTATAAAATCCTATGAATATACTAAAAACTACTGAACTGTACACTTTAAATGAGTGAATTTTATGGTATACAAAATACAGATGGTAAAAAAAAAGGGGGGGGCAGGTATGCTGAGCAAAAGAAATGAGATTTAAAAGAATTAATCCATACACATGAAGTTCTTACATAGGCAAAAGAAATCCAGAGTGACAGAAATCAGAGCAGGTAGCTGCAGGAATATTGAGGAGATGAGAGAACTTTCTGAGGTGATGAAAAGATGAATAAAATGGATTTGTACATTTGTCAAAACTTGAACTCCACAGTTAGGATTTGTAAGTTGCACTGCAGGCAGGCCTAACATAAAGGAAAATGCGTAAAAACTGAGGTCTATAAAGTGAAATTCTTGGCATACGAGATAAATATTAAGAAAAGTAGCACTGTCTAGGGAGTATCCCCAAGTTCACTCTCAGGTTTAGAGATTTGTTCAGAAAAATTAAAGGACTAGGCATATAGTCATAATCACAGATATGACTTATTAGAGTGAAAGGAAACAAAGCGAAATCAGCTAAGGAAAAAGGCACATAGGGTGAAATCCATGGGAACCAGGCACAAGCTTCTAGGAGTCCTCTCCCTATGGAATCCCACACTGAACTGTAACAACATGAGAAATGTTGTCAACCAAGGAAGCACATTAGAGATTCACTGTTCAATAATTTTTATCGGGGTTGGTCATTTAAGCACTCTCTGCCTACTACATAATAAGACTAAAAACTCCTAGAATAAAGACAATACTGAGAATAAGCTATACTGTTTTTACAAACAGTTCAAACACATCAAGTCAATGCTAGTATTTAGAAAATTCAAATCCCTAGATGCCAATAAAGGAGTAACCTTGCTAAGGACAGCATTTTCAAACCTGCTATATTATCTATTTTCTAAATAGTCATGATAGCTGCAACTTCCTCTAATAATAGCAACACGGAAAAAGAAAAATTAACGCAGATGTGCTGAAATGCTAATAACTAGTGAATATGGCTCAGGAGTTTATGGGAATTCTTCATACTATTCTTACAGCTTTTCTTTAGGCTTGAAATTATTCCAAAATTAAACAAACAAATAAAAATGGGAATGAAAGGGATATTATCCCTAGTAGAAAAATGTTTTAAAACAATAAAACAGCTAGAAGCAACTTCAGTTCAAAAAAATTATAATCACACACTAGTGGCTTATCAATTAAATCACAGGACATAGTTTTTATTCATCCCAAGGACCCAGTTCCCTACCTGGGGCAGGAGAGAACAGCCAGGATGGGATGAACAACTAAATTTAAAAAAAATGAATAAAATGCTTCTTCCTCTTCTCTTTCTGCCTGTCTGTCTCACCTTCATTTCTGTCTACACCTTTCCTTTAAACAAAAGTTATATACTTACTACACAGAAAATGACAAAACTGCATTGAGATATAAAACATTTGTTTAAAGTTACATATCATATTGCAGAATAAAAACATCAGATACTGCAAAGATTTAAATTAGTCAGTTTTATGTTCCGCTGGGTTGCAAGAACATCTGGTTTTACCAGTGCAACATCTTTTCCACTTCTGTGGAAACAAGATCATTCTGCCCTAGGCACGATACATTCACAAGGCTCAGGTGAGGCCGAGCCTGCTTTTACAAATTCCTCTTCCCCATGACCATTTCCACCAAACTGACCAGGCCTCACTGAAGTGGCTCAGAGATAAAAGTACTTGATGCAAATTGGAACAATTACCTAAGATATTCAATAAAACTGGTTATTAAGACTGAGAATCTGAGCTCCTAAAGGTCAATGGCTCTCTTATTCACTGAGAAAACCAGAAGACAGAAGTCATGCAAAATAAAGAGTCAAAATTGATAGTGCTCAGGCAGCATAAACAAATCTCCCAGATATAACCTTTCCTGAAGCTATCCTTACTCTGGAATACTCATGACAAAATTAAGACCTTTATTTATTATCATTTTGGTTTAACCTAGTAAATTAGACTTTTGATTCTTATAAATAAGAATCACAGCTAATAAATAAATAAAACCCCAGGAAGATATTTTTAGAAAAAAATTCTGAAATAAAAACAATTGATAAAATAACAGATGAAGCAAAGTAGATGACCTGACAAAGAGTGATCATATTATGTCAATGTAATTGAGTTTATGATCAAATATCATCAATGAAGAATAAATTACTCAACAATAATCAATATTAACAAAATTAGTTATTAAAAAAATTAAACAGAGCCTTATCTCCCATTTCTAAAAATCAATTGCCCCAAGTAGGTCAAATAAAGGGGGTGGGGGGATCAATACATACCTAGATTATTTTCCAACCACTGGTGTCCTTCAATTAATTGGTCGATTAAGGCAAAATAATGTGAACCAGCTTCATCAGGCATAACCCAGCCACCAGTCACAATTTCAAACTGACCATTTGCTAGTAAGCTAGAGAGAAAATAATTAGTTTACATTAACACACACACGTTCAGATAAAAAATATTAAAACAGCATAAACATTAGGGGTAGCCTTTAAATAGCATTTTACTAATTTTTTTAAAGTTTTAAACCTGTGAATGAATTTCACATTTAAGGGTCTATGGATAAAAACATCCTTAATCAAGTGTCTGAGGTGACCCACCTTTCCTAAGCAAAGTCATAAAGACTACCTTTCTGAAAGTTCCTCCCATACAATCTCAGATTCCTAATGTCAGACATGACATCTGATTTATTTCTGAATCTTGCACAGCACCCAGAAAAGTCTTTACTTATGCGTGGTAAGTGCTTATTGAAGGACTGTCATTTTAAGCCCAGCATTTGTTTTAATACACCTACACTGAAAAATCAATATTTATTTAAGTCCTTCTGACACCGATAAGTTAACCATGCAAACCTCACAAAAGTAATCATAATAAAGACAAAGCTAGTAAACATCACAAGTCTCTGGGAATATAGAAAACATAAAGTACTTTGGCCCCAATTCAGTTCAAACGTTAGCTATATGGTTTATTTTTCATTATTGAGTGAAAAGCTCTAACATTATCATTATTTATCTACTGGGTATCCATTTACCATAATATCATGCAAGGTAACCAGATGCTTGCTCTAGGAAAACTGAATTGTTACAAGAAAATACTTTCTTCTGAGAAGGAAAAAAAAATCAGAAACTATTAAAAATGTGAAGTACCTAAGAAAGTATGAAAGTTATAAATTTAAGCAAATACCTCAGTGTTTGATTTTGATAACAAGATAGCTTGAAAATTAGTATAAAATTTCAGAAGAAAAGTCATTTAATAAGGACACATACTACTGTAGGCACTGGGTGTCTATGGCTAACAGCCAAGTACCACACAAAATTTATTTGAAGTAGACCAAAGGTATGAGGGATAAATGTTTTCTTACAAAGCATATAACAGAAGCCACAGCATTAATACATCATCTGATTTCTTCAAACACATGCAAGATCATATAACTAGTGACAGAATCCATAATGGATATGATTTCTAAAAATAAATAATTTCCTGTATTAAAAAAAAGATATTAAGTCAGCATGACATGGGAATCATCAATTACAACAGACTTTCACATGGAGAATATGACTCATCAGAGTATCTAAAGAAACTCAAATGTCCAATCAAACCTCAAATCTAACAGGCCCAAATCAAGAACTAATTATAATAAGAAGTTGGAAATTTCTAAAAATTATATTTAAGAATACAATGAAATCTAAGACTATTTCGTCTCATTCTTAACTGTCAATAAAACTTACCTTATAGTTATTTCTATATTATATCTTTTTGTTGTTTGATTTAGCCACAATTTGAAGGTGATAGACCAGACCCATCTCTTAGGTCTGATGACCAGTAATTAGAAGCCTGAGTTGTCAGAACAGATTGAGATTTAATCTCTGGTCATAAAATATACATACTTGATTTCCTCATCTCATTATCTCAATAAACAGATCTTTTGGAAAAATTTCAGAAATAAATTGGTCAAAATAAAATCATTGACGCTCTTGAAAAGATTATAGGAACTACAGATTAAGAAATCTAAAAATTAAATGAAAAAAATGACTCCAATAATGGAATTTTCTCTCTGAATAAGTCTGTTATTTTACTACATGATCCCTGTCTCATAGGCATAAATGGGCTCCAAGAAGCAGTCAACACAGCAAAGACTCACACATAGGATATTACCGCCCACCCCCCACATTTGTAAATAATCTAAATAATGATACCTGAGATGCTACTATGATCATGTAATGAGTTCTTCTCTGGAGATAATCATTACATTGATTACCTTAAGGTCTACTTTGTCTATTCATTTAAGGGAGGCATGGAAAGTTTCCTAATCATTAAAATGTTTTCCAGGATATTCTTACCTATTTATTTTCTTCTCATCTGTCTTTCCCAATCTGGGTAGTTCAGCTTTCCTCATGTCTCAGCTCAATTAAAACCTACTCAGAAAAGTTTCCCTAAGCATCCAACCTAAATCAACACTCCCACTGTACTCTGACACTACCGCACAACAGGATTTACCACAAACCGAAATTACTGTTCATTTAAATGGCTCTTCTCTACCATCCTCACCCTTACCCATAGTAGAAAGTTTTGTGAGAGAGTCAACTAGGACTGTTTTGTTTACTTCCATATGCCCAGCTCTGGAAAGTCTGTTTGGCATAGAGTGGACACTCTGCTTGTTGTCAGGTGAATAAAGAAATTAATGAGTGAGATTTTTTAGTTTACAGTTAGTATTAAAATTTTTTTATATTAGATGAAATTCAACAGACGTAATGTCTAAAATAAATTGGACAGGGAATAGCCAGTTAGAAAGGAGTGTGAATAATCTCAAGATTAAATGAGATAATTTAGAATGTGGTGGTAGTGGTAGAAAGTTGAAGAGAAAAAAGAGAGAGGGCATGCTTCATGAAAAAGATTAGTGGGAAATAAGAAAGGACCAGAATCAGAAATGAAAGCATGTCCAACTTGGGGTTTTAAATCCAGGTGTCTAATGGGGTTGTGGAGTTAATACAAAGACAATGGAGCTGAATGGAGAAAGAAAGTTATTTTGTAAATAACAAATATAAAAGTAGATAGTGCTAATTTATACAATAGTGAGATAACCAAAAGGAACTAACTGAAAAAGTAAGTTTAGAGAGGTCACAAAAGGGAATGGGGAGGGCGGGGACAAATGGTGGCGGAGCCCGCTGGACAACGGGGAAGAACACCTGGTGATTTGGTGGAGGGCATGGTGTGTAACTAACTAAGAAAAGGGGAATCTATACACAGAAAAATATTTTAATGTGTTTAACAATTTTACCACAATAAAAAAAATTTTGAGTAAGTTTAGGAAAAGGAGCTTATATAAAATTTAAATTTGGGGGACTGAAACAAAGAGAAAAGACAATAAGATGGAAAGACAGAAGAAACCAATACAAAGAAGAGCCAAGAACCAAACGTAAGGAAAACTTAAGATGAAATGGAGGAATAGCACTGATAAATGTAAAGATAAAAGATTGAGTCTGTGAACATAGCCTGAAACATGATAGAAAAAAGTAAGAAGGAGCAATTTGCACTTCCACCTGGCAACAGGAATTAAAAAAGCTACTATACAACTGTGACTACTCAGAAATAAGATATCAGTGAGGCAGAATATGAAACTGACAAGTAAGTTTTTTAAATATTTGTAATATTAAAATAGTCAAGAAATTAGTCGGGAAGAATGGCTTGTTTTGTTGTTGTTTTTAAAGCCTGAATCAGAGTGATTGAAAAAAAAATTCATAAAGAAAATCATGACAGTAAGCCATGGAAACCAGAGGCTGATATTTTCAAATAGCAGGCTTATAGAATTTTTAGAAAATGTGCATGAGTGAGACACACAGAAGACACAAATAATACCATAATAGCAGGTGAAAAGGAACTTAAGCTTCAGTTTTTCTTAGTATAGTTTCTCTAATACAGCAGAACAAAAACCTACAGAAAGAAAACAAACAACCTATGAAGCAAGGTGACAAAGACTTTATCCTGGCCAAATAATTAGGTCAGTGAATAGTCCTACTCATTGAAATACCTATTTGTCTATAATTAAGAATGTTACAAAAGCGATTATTAAGCCAGAAGATTCTTATAGGCAGAAAGATTTATTTGGTTTTGTATAAAATATTTATTGTGTGAGGTAAAAATACTCTACTTAAATAGTTAAAACAAGAAATATTAGGAAAAGCAGAGATGCACAAAGTATATATCTCTGTATTCTAAAACATATGTGATAAGCACTTAAGAAGCACATGAGAGAAAAACAAAAAGATCTAAGAAAACTTCTGACCTAACAACTGAGAAACAGACCCATGATCATCATCCAGTGAGGAGCACAAAATGAGGACTAACAATCTTACGGAAACCATACCTCAGGAAATACTTAGAAAAATATTTATAAGCAGTATCAGAAAAGCTATGTTAGCTTACAAAAAAAGTTCCCTATGCAATGCAATGAAAATAAAATTTAAGGTATTATAACTGTACATTCAAGACCTGAATAATATCTTTCATAAATTAGCTAAACAGAAATAACTATATCTACAGAAAAAGTTACTTAGAACAAACTCAGGCACTTCCAAGTATTTCCACACATTTAGTGTTTAGTAAGAATCAACTGAGCTATTTCTGTGATGAGGAAAGAAATCAAAAAAGATGTGCACCACCTAATAGGGCATATTACTTAGTTTAGCCCAAGAGACTGGTTTCTGGCAAACTATTTTTCATAAACATGTTTCCTAGTATTTTCTAATAAGCATGGAATCTAGAAATCAAAGTGCATAGACACAGGGAAAGAGAGGAAAAGAAAGGAATATATACATGGAGCAAATCTAGAAAACTGGAAACCAATACAGTCAAAATTAGCAGCATACATATTTCACTTTTTGAAAAGACCTACTGGTGAAGACATGTCTTACTGCCATGTTTCTACTATTTTATTGCTGATTTGATATTTGATATAAATAATTAAAAAATAACTGATCACAATTAAGTTATGCATGTTTGTCACAGCTCATTTTGCCTAAGATTCAGAATTTAGACTTAAGAATTTACTGAGAAGCACAGGAAGTTGCAAATCATTTTCTCTGAATGTCACTTTCCCCTTATGTAGACTCATCACACATTTGGAATTTGGTCACACACAGAATAGACTCCAAGAACTTTTTTCCCTAAAGAGGAAATAGTTACAGATAACTTAGTACCAAACAATGCATCATTTAGTAAGCTTCAAAGAATAACAAATTAATTTCACATGAGAAAATGAGTTGAATTTATAATCACACATCTGGAGAACTAGGAAATAAAACAAGGCAAGGTACAGGGATTCATTCCTAAATTTAAAAAAAAAAAAAAAAAAAGGTTAAAGAGAAAATTCAAAAAGATAGCAGCTACCAATGGATCCATTAATAGCCTAAAAATATTTGCTTAACAGATTCTCTGATTTACATGACTTTCATGAAGAGTAGTTAGTAGGAAGATAAACCTATGCAATTTTAAATCCGTCACATAATATACTCAGTGCATACTTTGAATATAGATATTTAGTCTTCAGATTTTGTCTATGAGGAACAGTGGCCAACTAGTCTCCCCTCACCATTTCTTCCTCATGCTCTCCAGCCACACCTTCTCTCAATTCTAATGTTCTAATTTTAATGTTCTCTATGTTTGGAATGCTTTCCTTCCCAGTATTTGCTTCCTTGGCAATTAGAGAGCCTTCCTTGACCATCACATCCCACCTAAATACCACCTGTTATCTTTCATAAAATCCAAAACTTCTTTTTTCCCAAAGCATTTATCACAAAATTTATTACACATTTGTTTATTTATTCTTTCTTCTTCAGTAAAATGTAAGCTCCATGAGGTCACAAATCACATGTTTTGCTGACAATTTAACACTCAGTGTTTCTATCAGTATAAAACCTTAAGAAAAGGGCATCAATAATACACATATATGAACACACACACACACACACACACACACACACACAAGGGATGAGCGACAGGGGGCATATTCTTCCAAAATAATTGACTTCTCAAAATGAAAAGAAATTAAATCTCATTCATAAAGAAATGCAAGTTAAAACATCAGTGAGATGTCCCTTTTTCCTTTTCTTTCCAGGTTGGAAAGATAAAAACATGGTGGATAGCATACTTTGATGTCAAGGATATTGGGAAATAGATATTACATATTACTGGCAATGACTACCAAATTTTGAAATATTTCTATTTTTATCCAAGCTCATTCAAAATAAGTCAGAAGGTATTTAAAAGTATTTTAAAAAGCAGTGTATACACTAAAAACAAGCACATTCCATACATTCATGAAAGACTAGATGTAAAATGACATATGGTTATCAACTGGGACAAATTAAATTAAACCCCACTTATAAAATTTGCTTTCCTACAGTTTTTCAAAGAAAAGAGCATCTCTTTCCTGAAGGGTTCTCCCAAGACACATTAAGTTTTAAAAGCACTGGTATAACACTCTTTAGGACAGTTTTTATTAAAATAACAGCAAATAGGTGCTGATGAGAATATGGAGCAATTAGAAATCTTGTGCACTGTTGGTGAGAATATAAAATGATGCAGCCAGTAAAGGAAAGTACTAGTACTGTAAAATATTAAACATAGAATTATCATGTGATCCAGTAATTCCACTTCTGGGTATACAAATGAAAGAACTGAAAGCAGGGAATCTACCAGATTTTTGTACCCACATATTCATAGCAGCATTATTCACAATAACAATAAAAGAACAACCCAATGTTCACGTATGGATAAACCGATAAACCAAATGTGGAGTACTAATGTGCTGAAATATTACTTAGTCTTAAAAAGAAGAGAATGCAGACATATGTAGAACACGGATAAACCCTGACATTAAACTAAATGAAAAAATCCAGAATCAAAAAAAAAAAAAGGAAAGAAAAACATCACATAATTCGACTTACAAGATATAACTAAAGTAGTCAAACTTGGATAGAAAGCAGAATGATGGTAGTCAGGGACAGAACGGAAAAGGAATGGAGGGAATTACTGTTTAATGGGGACAGTTTCAGTTTCAGTTTGAGATGATGAAAAAGGTTTAGAGGAAGATGATGTGAATTGTGCAAAAATGTGAATATATTTAATACAACTGAACTGAAATAAAAAATTATTAAAATACCAAATATGTTATGAACATTGTATACCATAATAAAGACCCCCCCAAAAAAAAGGCAATGTGCTTAGCATATTATCATTTGCATATATATTTATGTTTATGCACATATGGCCACATGTATATTTTTCTAGTATATCTATAAAATAAACAAGCATCTGCTCACAGTAGATGTCTCTTATTAAAATAACTAGATAACAGACAGGAATGGTAAAGACCTCACCTTTCATTGTATATACCCTTTTTATATTTGGATTTGTATCAAAAAATAAATTAAATGAAAAACTTTCTCTACAGTATAAATTCTATACCTTGACTTCTCCTAAGATTTGAAACCTAGTAAAACTATAGCTTAAAATAATCATGAAATTTCATTTAAGAATATTTCTCAGATGGTTCAATCAACAATCTGTGTAAAACATTAAATATTTTAATGTATGGTAAATATCATTTCATTTTCTCATTATTCCAAAATAAAAAAATGTACATTCAAAATAAGCTGGAAAATACATAAAGAATAGAGAGCATTTAAAAATCCACTCAATATCTTGCTATGCAAATGCATAGGAGGTAGGTACAGTTTATAATCAACTTATTTTACTTATCCTGTAGCATGAAATAGCTTTCCATATCAAGTACTTATACATACATTATCATGTTTATGGTTGTACTGTATTTTCTAAAGTGTTTTTAAATTTAAATTCATTTTACTGAAGGAACATTGCATTATAACATACAGGTTTAAGGTGGGCATCATAATAAATCCACATCTATATAATAAAGTTCACGACTATTTCAAGCTTTCCTTCACTATACAATTAATCCCCTTTACCCAGTACTTTTAATTGAGATATAACAGCACACAATGCATATGTGATTCAATCCAAGAAATTCTGACAACTGTTTATATCCCTGCAATCACTATCCAAAATAATAAAGACTATTTCTACCAACTCAAAAAGTTACCTGATGTCCCCTTTTCAATCAATTCCTACCTCACCCTTTCAAAAATACATACTGATACTGTGATTTCTATCATAACAGATCTGTTTAGTTCACTCAGAGTGAGCTTCATAAAATGCTTACTCTTCTGTGTAAGGCTTCTTTATTTAACATGTTAGATTTAACCATATTACTGTAAATTTCAGGAATGCATTATTTTTAAATTGCTAAATAGTATTGCGTTGTACAAATAAGCTATTTTTTTTAAATCTCTCACCTTTTTGGCAGACATTTTGTTTCTTGTTTTAAGTTACTCTGGAAAAGTTGTTATGAAAAGATCTCTATACTACTTTTTGTAAACATGTTTTCATTTCTCTTTGGTAACTTCCTGGAGGGAGCTCCTAGGTCACATGATGTAACTTTGGGAAAATTTTGGTGGCTTTTCCGAAAGTGGTTTAATTCAATTTTACATCCCCACTAGTAATGGATAAGAGTGGCTGCACATTTTTACCAACCATTAGTACTTTCAGTCCTATTCATTTTCATTTTAGCTATTCTAACTGGTTCAGAGTAATATTTACTCCTTGCCTCGCTGATGACCATATATTACCAGGTATGTGCTCATTTGCACACTCTCCCCTACACTGCTGCAACTGCACTGCTGCAGTTCAATAAATTTCCATCAAGTGTATGAACACTCAGTGCTCTTGCTAAGTCTTAATCTCTTCTCAAAACCTGGAAATGCCTCTGTACTCTCTGCCACCCTCTTCCTAACTATAGTTCAAATCACCTTTTAGGTTTCACCTTTCAGGAAGCCTTCCATGACCCCTTCTTGTGTCCACAGAACAAACACTTTATTGTGAAACTGTTTAATTACATGTCTTCCTGCTCTGCCGTGAGGGCTGGAACCAGATCAGTCGTAACTCCTATATTCTGGAGTCTGGCACTGGCAATATTTGTTGAATGAATGATGGAGTTACCTGAAGGAAGGCTGTAGAGGTGAGGTAATGTTTCAGCTGAGTCTTAAAAAATGAGTAGGACTGAGATCATCCAGTACATGAAAGAACAAAAAAATCTGAACAATTCGTGGTCAAATTGGTAAGAAGCAGGAAACAGCATGTGCCTGAGGTCAATCAGGTGGTTCTGCATGGCTACCAGGTAAGGGTAAATTGAGAAGGAGTCAGAAATCAAAAACAAAAAAAAAAGCCAGTATATGCCAGGCAAAGGAGAGTGATCTGTGCCTTCTGACAATAAGGTGTCACTGAAGCATTTTAAGCCAAGAAGTAACACAACCAGACTCACCTACTAGAAACTAACTAGGATACCTGAAGTTCACAGCTGGAAACACTAAGAGCAACTAGAGTTTTACTTAACAGTAGAAAACAGGAACAGTGGAGCAGGAGCTGGGAGTCAGAATACAGATATAAGAAGGGCAGACTCCACAGCTTAGGGACTAACTGTACATGGTCCAAATAAACACACACTGGTAAGGATCAAGGAAGCCCAGCTCTGGTCCTGACTCCACACTTAGTAGCTGCAGAACCTTAAGCACGTTCCTTGACAGTTTCTGCCTCAGATTCTCAACAGCAGAAGGAGGATTATAAAGGATCTTAACTCACTGGAATGCAACATGATTGATTAAATAAATACATATATGTGCTTAGAATGTTTATGGGTACACAGTAAGCACTGAATAAGTGCTACTTACCAGTTACTATTATCTCGCATAACCAAAGTAGAAGGTTCCTATGTGGTACGTTTCTTTTGGATCTGGAACACTCACAATGTTGTCAAGTAAATTAACAGCAGTCCCAGGTCCCAAAACTAACCTATCAAATCATACTGAATAACAACAATCTCCTTTTGGATAGCAGTGATAAGCGGTACCATTAATAAGGGAAGAAGAAAGATGTCAAGGGGGGAGGTTTAGAGCTGGAAGCAGCCCAAACACCTGGTAATTAACAACAGCATGGATGAGTCAGTGGAGACAGGAGAACCAAGGGGAGTTACCCTATAGGACAGGGAGAACTGGGACATTTAGGAAAGAGCAGAGGGAAGGATCAAATGTAATGAAAGAAAACACCCGGCATTGCAGGAACACAGTCAGGACTCTGGATCGCAGGAAACAAGAAAGGAAACTACTTCAAGGAGAATGGACAGGTCAGCTCAGTGCTGCAGAGAAATCCTCCCAGGGGACTGAGGAAGTGTCCACTGAGCAGAGCAGCTGGGAAGCCCACCTTGTATCTGTGAGGTAAACAGAAGCCAGCAGATGAAGGAAATGAGAGGCAGAAATAAAACAAACCTGTCTCACTGGAGAAAAGCAGTACTGAAAGGAAAGGGATAGAATACATACTTTCCAGCATAAACGTACACCGCTCCTTCAACTATTACGAGTGAAATTATTTTAGACACTGGTGCATTGCTTCAATTCCTTTGATGAAAAGCTACCTTTCTTTAGGCTCTAAATTTAATCCATATCTGCAATTTACTCTGAACATCACCAGACACTGTAACTTCTCAAAGCTCTGGAAATTTTATAGCAGCCCTTGGTCAAATGCCATAAAATCTGACCCGTATAAAACGTATACTAAATTAACCTATATAAGAACTTTAAAGGTATAGTTTTCTAGTGAAACACAAAATGAACATCAATAAGTCTAGATGTTTATTATTTAAGAAAACAGCCTCCAACAATTCTCTAATTTTAGCAAGCAAACAGGTAGTTTAAAGGGTAGGGTATATGGTTCAGATATATATAAACCTAGGGAAAAAGATGTAAGAGAATGGTAGATTAGAGAAAGACTAGGCATTCTTAGCAAAACAAAGAAATCCAGCAATGTGGTAAAGATACAGAGTCTATATATATATTAACTGATAGTATTCTAACTCCCAGCATAGATTGGGAGCCTAGTTTATACCAAAATATCCACACAGAGATGTGAGTCCAAACTTCAGAAAACAAACTGTTTTAGGTCCCAACAATTCAGTGGGCATCTCTATCCACACTGGTCCAAAAGTAGAGGTAGACGCAATATCAAAACTACTTCAACATCTCAGATCTCAGAGAAGAAAAATGAGTATGTAAAAACTGGTGTCAAAGGAAATGCTGAAGCTAATGTTTCAGTTGCTTGATTCTGAATAGAGGTTCACATTTAGATGCATTATAAACATCATGCAGTATTTAAACTGCATTTAGCCAAGAAATATTCAAATATGAAGCCTAAAAAGTCAAAAGAATGCTCATATACAAGTCATTTTCAAAAGAAAATAACCATAGGCAGAAAATGTGCTGATTATTTAACAGAAGGCAATCTCTTTTAAATACACTGGATGTGTGCTACAAGTAGGCACCATGACAATAATTGATTAAATTACATAGAATCAAAAAAAAATTTAAAAAGCTAGATGTTTTTTGCATGGATCTCCCTTTAGTTAACTAGATTTTCATTTTTAAAAGCTTATATGCTGAATACGGCTGCCACAGGGGGAAGAATCAAACAAGTCACTGCTAGAATAGATTATGGGGATCATTTGAGTTATGTTTCTGTTAGTCCCCACAATCAATTGATATTCTTTAGGGACAACAAAAGCTTACATGGAACTCTGCTGGAATTAACAGGTTCTGCTCCGCAATAGCTAGCTTGCAAATTTAGGTAGAGACATTTAATCCATATACTCATCTTCGAAAAGGGAAAAACAAGTCATTGCAAAGCATTATACCAGTTGTCAAAAAATTTTAGCAGTAATGCTACTCAGCACAAGTTCAGAATTTTAAATAATGATAGAAAACCTTTATCTATTAAGTTTTTTCCCACAAACATACATTTAGGCAAAAAACAAAAAATGCTTTTTTAAGTTAGTAGGAAAATAAAGCTACTATCCTAGTTCTACGGATAAAGGCAAAAAATGAATAAAAGGGAATGGTTTTGGATAGAAGTGAGAGAATTTTAGCAAAGCTTGCCCAGAAACAAAACTGATTTACCCTAATGTGACTATAAAACACTGTTTTCCTTCAAGTAAAATGATATCATTGAGGATCAGGCTTATATTCAAGAATATTTTCTACTGCTAGAATAGCAGCTCTCAAAAAGAGTTTGAGTAAATTAATGGATTAAGTATTCACATAGGCAATTTCATATGTAGATAACTGAATAAAAATTAAAGCCACAGAAACTTGCAGCCAGGCAGCATTAGGAAAAGGGAACCATTCACATCCCATACAATTGGTGGTGTTTTTAGTAAATACTATCCAAGTGGAATTAACAGAATTTAACAACTACTGACCTGCAATTGCCCTATGTGAAAAATCAACATGGAATCCCAAGTCACAGAGATCAGAGAGATTCTGGCTACAGCCCCTAATTTTAAAAACCGGGCTAAAGCAAAACAGAATCTTGAGACACACTAATCACAGGCTACATACACCCTTTACCCTCAGGGCCTTTCTGAGTCCCAGTTTCTCTCCGCTGAGTCCTAGCTACCACTGAGGGCCTTCCTAAAGCAGCTGCATGGGGACAAGCATGCATGGCCACATCCTCCCCAAAAACAGCTAGCCAGGATTCCTTCTGAGATAGCTGGGCTCATCTTAAATTCGTGAAACAGCACCATGAGAAAGACCAAGGCAATGCTAAAGGAATTGGGTAAAACAAAATCAGCTAGAAAAAAAATTACAAGATGTTCTATAAAATGTAAAGAAACCCCACTTGAAAAACAGTAAGACAGCAAACATAAAAAATAAAAAAAGAGAATAAAAATGTAGATGGTTAGAATGAGTGTAAGACTAACTGCTTCCAAATAAAAATAAGAGAGAAACATAGAAGAATTCTTAATGCTAACTTCAGGGTAACCTCAAAATACATCTCCAGAGAAAAAGCAAAGAAGAAAACAAAAAGGAAAATCATCAAAACATAACTATATCCAACGCACCTAAGCTGAGAAAGAGAAGACCAAAGGCACTGTCTGGAACAACACGTAGAAAACACATTACAAAATGACAATTCATAGCTCCATATCATAAATCACCATAAATGTTAACAGAATAAACTAGTGAGTCAAAATATACACAGTGACTGAATGATTAAAAAGGATAACCAAACTTTCTGCTGCATTCAGAACCCCATCTTCTATCAAAAGATAGACTAAGGATCAAAGTCAAAAGCTGGAGGACAATCCTACAGGCGAATGGCAACACCCAAAAAAGCAGGAACAATGACTTTTATCAGATAAAACAGACTTCCAACTAGAAAGCATAACAAAAGACAGATGGATATTATATAATGATTAAAGGATCAATCCAGCAAGGAGAAATAAAATTTATTAACACATTCACCAAACAAAGGAGCATTAAAATATATTAAGCAAGTATTATTAGAACTGACAAGAGATATCAACAGCAACACAAAAATAGTGGGAGACTTCAACACCCAATTTACAACAACGGACACATAAATCAGGCAAAATTTTAACAGGGAAACAGCTGCATTAAATGGCCATTTAGGAAAGTTAGACCTGACAGACATATACCACTTTATCCAACGACAACAGAATTCACATTCTTCCCAAATGCACATGAAACATTCTCAAAGATAGATCAATGCTGTGAGACAAAACAAGTCTCAACAAATTTATGAAGACATATTATACCAAGCATCTTCTCTGAACACAGTGGCTTAAAACTAGACATAAACCACAAAAAGAAAGCTAGAAGACCCCAAATTAAATGGAGACTAAGCAACATGCTTCTGAATGACTCTTGGGTAAAAGAGAAACAAATACTTAGAGCCAAATGAGAACGAAGACACAAGTTACCAGAATCTATGGGATGCAGCGAAAGCAGTATTAAGAGGGAAGTTCATTGCAATCAGGGACCACCTCAAGAAACAAGAAAAATCACAAATAACCTAACCCTACATTTAAAACAACTAGAGAAAGATAAGCAATTAAAGTAAAAAATAAACAGAAGAAAGGAAATAATCCAAATTTGAGCAGATATAAATGAAATTAAAAACAGTAGATTGGAATATCAGTAAAACCAGAAGTCAGCTCACTGGAAAAAAAAAATGAAATTGACATACTATTGGCTAGACTCACAAAGAATAAAGGAGAAAAATCCCTTATAACTAGAAATAGAAATGAAAGGGGAGACAATGCAACAGATAACAAGCAATACAAAATATCATTAAGGGATTACTATGAACAGCCAACAAAATCAACAATCTTGAGTATATGTCAGATTTTTAGAAAAATAGGATCTACAATGACTGAACCTGGAAGTTTTGGAAAATCTGATGAAAACAATCACAAGTTAAGAAACTGAAGAGGTAATCAAAAGACTCACCAAAAATAAAAGCCACAGACCAGAACAGATGGTTTTTCTAATGAATTTTACCAAATCTTCAGAGAAAAATGAATAACTCTTCTCAGAATCATCCAAAATATTGAAGAGCAGGGGTCATTCCCAAAATATTTTTTTATGAGGCCAACATCACACTGATACCAAAAGCTGAGAGAGATGTCACCAACAAATATCTCTCATGAGCACAGAGGTAAAAATTCTCAATAAAATATTGGTAAACTAAATCCAACAATGCATCAAAAAGGTCATCCATCATGATAACATGGGATTTATTCCAGGGATGCAAAGCTGGTTCAACATAAGTAAATCTATTAATGTAATATACAATATCAACAAGAGCGAAAAAAACCCCACATGATCCTATCAATAGATGGGGAGAACATTTTTGCAAGATCCAATATCCACTTATGATTAAAAAAAAAGTATGAAATAGGAATAGAAAGCACATACCTCAACATAATGAAGGTCATATATGACAAACCCAAAGCCAACAACACAGTCAATGGAGAAAAATTGAAAGTGTTCCCTCTAAGTTCAGGAACAAGACAAGGCTGTCCCACATCCCCATTGCTATTTAACATTATATGGGAGGGTCTTAGAGCAATTAGGCAATGAAAAGAAATAAAAAGAATCTAAATTGGAGAACAGGAAATAAAACTATCATTATTTGCAGCTGATATGATTATATATCCAAAAAACCCTAAAAGAGCTATCAAAAAACTACTAGATCTCATCAACAAATATAGAAAGGTGGCAGGATACATATCAATACACAAAAGTCTGTCACATTTTTGTATGCAACCAACATACTAGAAGAAAACAAAATAAAGAAAACCACACTATTTAGAAGTAAAAAGAATCAGTATCTTGGGATATACTTTTAAAAAAAGAGGTAAAAACTTGCACAATGAAATTGCAAGTCCTTCTTAAAAGAAACAGAGGAGGATACAAAAAGACGGAAAGACATCCCCTGCTAAGGTTGGGAAGAATCAACATTATTAAAATGGTCTATATAGATTTAATTCAAACCCATTAAAATCTCACAGGCTTATTTCCTGGAATTGGAACAAAAAATGTTAAAATTTGTGTGGAACAATTAAATACCCCAAATAGCCAAAACAATTATGGGAGAAAAAGAATGTATCTGGAGGGATTATACTCCCACATATTGAATTATGCTACAAAACAATAGTGATTAAAACAGTATGGTACTGGAATAATAGAGGCACCAAACAGTGAAACAGAACTGAATCATCAGAAACTGACCCACTCACATATAGTCAATCTATGACAAAGGAGTTAAAAGTATATTATGGAGAAAGGAAAGTCTCTTCAGTAAACGGTGCTATGGAAACTAGACAGTCACAGGCAAAAGAATGAAATTAGATTACTCTCTAACACAGTTCACAAAAACTAACTCAAAATGGTCTAGAGACTTGGCCCAAAGATCAGAAATCATCAAATTCTTGGAAGACAATATAGGAATACAGGAAAGACACTGCATGACATCTACCTTAGAGAGATCATTAGTGACTCAACTCAGCAAAAAAGGAAACAAAAAGAAACATAAACAACTGGAGCTACATCAAGCTAATAAGATTCTTCATTGTCAAAGAAAATATCACCAAAACAAAAAGAGTCTTAGACTACTAACTGGGAGAAGATAATTGTGTTCCATATTACTGATGAGGGTTTAATATTCAAAATATACAATTAACTCCTAAAACTCAGTAACAGAAAAACAGGCAATCCAATCAAAAAATGAGGAAGAACTAGAGATATATATTTCTGAAGAGAATAAACTGATGGTCAACAAGCACTTGAAAAGATGTGCCTGTTCTTACTCCCTGGTCTCAGAAATGCAAATCAAAACAACGAGATACCCTCACATCTGAGAGTCTGGCTATTACCCAAAAGTCCGGAAACAACAAATGTTGGCAAGGATGTGGAGAAAAGGGAACACTTTAACACAGTTAGTGGAAGTGCAAACTGATGCAACCCCTATGGAAAACAGTATGTAGAGTCAAAAAGTGAATTTGGAAATTCCATGATCCTGATATCCCACTTCTGGGTGTCTACCCAAAAGATATAAACACACTCATTTGCAGAGATTTATGCACCCCCCATATTTATTGCAGCCCTATTCACAATACCTAAGAAGTGGAAACGACCTAAGTGTCCACTCTCAGATGAATGGATAAAGAAGATGTGGCATGTATACACAATAGAATATCACACAGTCCTTAGAAGAGATGAAATCCTGTCATTTGAATCAACATAATTGGAGTTAGAGGGAACTATGCTAAGTGAAATAAGTCAAAAGAGGAAAGATAGACTATAAGATAATCTCAGTAACAGGTAGAATATGAATATATAAAAACAAAGGAACACATGAACAAAACCAACTCTTGGACACTTACAATAGAACTGAGGTTACCAATAGGGACTGAGAAGGTGGGGGTGGGGCAGGGTAACAAGTAGTGGCAGAGCCCTCTGGACAATGGTGAAGAACACTTGGCGATTTGGTGGAGAGCAGGGCGTGTTAATATCTCTCTTAGGAATAAGGAAACTACATATATGGGAAACCTATACATTTATTTTAATATTTAAAATAAAAAGCTACTGCAATAAAAACATATTTTTAATAACTTTTTAACATCTAAAGTAAATTGGAAAAATACAGCACTAGAAAATTGAAAATTATTTTTCTAACATGTGCAAGTCAAAGAAATAAAAATAAGAATAGTTACAGAATATTTAGGGAAAATATGGTAACGAAAACATTTACAAAAATTTGAAAACTAGTTACAGAGCTTTCTTTTAAAAAAGCAAACACACAGTGATGTGCTCCTTATAAAAATAAATGAACTAGTCCATTTTGCATTGGTGAAAGCAAACAGAAGGAATTAGTAAAGAAAAAGGTCAAGAGTAAAAACTAAAATAGTGTGTTTGGGGGGAGGAACTCAACAAAAATAGTAAGTTTTATGTAATCTAAGTAAGATTTTAACAACTCAGATCCTCGAGTTACAAAATAGCAAAACTACAATTATGATCTATAAAAACTGAGTAAAACATTTATAAAAGTATAAGGTTTAAAGAAAATATGGTTATTTGTATTCAAGGAGTAATGTAAGACTTAAATAGACCAAAAACATTTAAAATCTTTAATCTTAGTCAAGACATTAGCTATAAGACAAATACCAGTTCCACAGGGGTTTTATAGAAAAATTCTTTATTTTTCAAATCTTGCAAACTGGTAGGTAGCTTTATACAAACTATAAATTCTATTTAGCTATGTGTTGTATGTATGTGTGTGTGCATCTGTGTGTGTGTTGTTCATCTAAATTAGTTGCACACTTTAATTTTGAAAGTCAAGATATTTTACATAACACTGGAATTCCAGCTTGTCTGATTAATAACTAGAAGAACATACATGGTTGGAATAGAGGAGTGGCTAGTGCCTTTGAGTGTGGCACTTACTCTGTCTTCGTTCCACTAACCCCAGAGCTAAGAGCCTTCAGTTACAGTACCTTCTGGTCAGCTTTCACATATTTTTAAGTGTGTGTGTGTGTTTGGGGGGGGCCATGACTCCCATGTATAATGATGAAACTAATTCTTCCCAAAATACCTTTTAAATATCTGTTCATTTCCAACAACAAAAAAAATGTTTTAAAAAGCAGGAAAAATAAAACTAATTTTCCAATGCTCTTTGGGAAAATGTAGTAGATTTTCAACAAAGACAGACGAGGGGAGATTTAAAGTGTCAGGTAATCAAACAAAAATAAAATCCCCCAAATTAGACTCAAACAGGAAAAAAGTTCACGAAAGAGATAAGAAAGTTCAGAAATCCATTCATAGATAAATAAAATTAAGATGGAATTGCAAATCAGTAGAAAAGGATGGAGCATTTAAATCTAAACGAGGCAGTACAGCCCAGCATGAAGAAAAATGGCCTGTGAGGCTAGACTGGGTGACTTCAGCAGGGAGACCCTGAACGACCAGCGTCCTTAACTATAAAATCAGTATGATCATTGTACCAACTTCAGAGAGTTGCAGCAAGTATTATCAGTTACTATTTGGAAAGTACGTAGGACAGGAATTAATGTGGTAAGTGCTAAATGTGTTGTACAAAAAAAAATTTTTAAGCAGCAATTTCAGCTAAAATTGTCCTTCAACTCCTGGGAGTAGGGCCAGGGAGAGATGTTGAGTAGAACTTCTCATCACACAACAGTAAACAAATTGATTTCAGGATTTTAAAAACTAAAAGATAAAAACTTCAACTGGGGGTTGGGGGAAGGACTATCTGATCTCTAGATTAGGGAAAACCTTTATAAATAAGATAGTAATGTCAATATCAATAAAACATAGTAGACTTGAGTTCAGAAAAATTTAGTTTGGATATCAAGTACTAAGAATTAAAAAAAATAAAAACAAGGAAAATAAGTACTGATACATAATGTATACATATATAAATATTCCTACAAATCAATAAGAAAAAGTACATGATTAGGCAATTCACAGAAAGTTTCATCTGTAACTATGAGAATATGCTACATTATCACTAATCAAAAATTAAAATATTTTCAATCACCAAATTGATCAAGGTTAAAAAAATGATATAGTTGGCCAATAGGTAGAGAAAGTGTTTCAATTCTTCATGGACGATGGAAGAAAATACTGAAACAACCATTCCAGGGGTCACTTTAATTATATGCTTCAAAACACCTACTAGTATAAAACTAAAACAGCATAAAGATTTCAGTAGAAGTTTACAGTCACCTTTTCAGAGATGAACCAGAATCAAGTAAAAAAATGTTAAAATATTTGTGTGATATTTTTAAAGCTAAGAATCTTCACCTCCTAACATTTCAGCACTTTGTTTCACTGCATCATGTTTATCACTATCAAATTTAAAAAAAAGTTTTAAACAAACCTTTTAACAGCATTCTTCTTCTGACTGTCTATAATATCCCACCATTTTGAGAGGTAAGAGATTTCAGACCACATAAATTTCCTCTGTGAGTCTTCTTTCAGCTTGATGACCATGTTATTAAAAATATACTGAGTCTTCTCTCGAAAGTATGTATCAAAAGTCTTCAACCAACCTAGATCAAGACACAAATATACCACAAAGATCTAGTTTCATATATGTCTGATTCAACTTGTCAGTTCCCTGCATTATCTTTGGAGAGTCTTAAATGTTTCACTCATATAAAAATACATTTAATATATATTTTCAAATAATGAAATTCTGTTTGAATGGGCGTGAGACTCAAAAAGTCACTAACAGTGAAATAATAAAATTACTATCAAAACTGCACAAATTCAGATAGAAATGAGAAAATGACCTCAGGTCAATAAGCACTTATTTATACTTAACCATTACAGAATCTAATTCAATTATTTGTAATTTATCTCTAGTTTCAGGAATTTTTTTAATTTTAAAAACCTGAAAAGTATTAACAAGTTGATAGTATTATTCTTTATAATATGAGATCAGGTTTTTAGCCTCTCATGCTGCTTACCTAAGTTACACAAAGTAAAGAAAATGGCAACTACAAACTATATCTAAAAGTCAGCAGTGGAGCAATAAGGTGCTAATACTACTATTTTAATATTGAGAATCAGACTACTGTCAAAAATAGGCATTAGTTCCCAATGGTTACTCATTATTCTATGTTTTGGAAATACAGATACCAGTAAACAAACATTTACATAACTGCATAAGGTTTTTTTCAAAAGAGAACTACAAATGTTGATAACTTAGTTCTCTGATTTTTCTACTACTACTCAAAAAACCATAGATATGTGTAAGTTGGCTACATAATTTTCTAACAAGCTTAAAAAAAACATTTTTAACAAGATCCATAGGTCCAAGCATCTGACAGAGTATAAACTAACATGACGAGTGACTGACGTAAAAATGTATATGGTCACCAATTCCCCTGTGGCAAATAATCCCTTAGCTATGAAATCTTACATGGAGGGCTAAACTGCTTGATTGTCTCCAAACATCAAATGTGAGAAGATGAAAATATACTGGGTTCAACTGCTATTGCTTTGCCTGTCTACAATTAAGTTAATATTCAACATATATTTACCAGAAAAAAATTAATAAAAACCTACTAGAAGACATAGAAATCAATATAATACAAATACAAAACAACAGTATTTTGACAATATAAATATGAGTTTCTGAAAAGAACACTGCCACTGTGACTATTTCTCTCGTTTTAAGTGAAATCCATTCATTCTATAGATATTTATTGAGTACCTACCAGTGAATGAAACTATGTGCCATATAGGAATACAGTATAAAATATTGCTTAGAGGAATGATCTAGGACACATTCAAGCTCATGTCAAAGAATGCTACCTGGATGATTCAATTTTTCCATGTTCCAATGAAAAGCCTACAGAAAACTCAAAGATATCTCATAAAACCATGGTTTCCAAACAAACTTTGACACCAGATACCTGAACCACGATTCATATCTGTATTCCCATGGACAAGCAAATAAAACTCAACCTACACAAATGTCCTCTCTACCAACCACGCCAGTACTCGAGATAAAAAATAAAATAAAAAGTCAAGAATCAGGTGCATAGACCTGAGCCCAGAATTTAATACACCCCTTAACAAACATTAGCTGTTATCATAATCATCAACAGTCTTTTAACTATTCCACCCCATCTCTACAATCAAACCAAATAAAAGAAGCAAAAGATATATCTATCACCTAACTTTGAAAAGTATATTATTTAAAACATTTAAATCAATCACTTCACATCTTAAACACACTGGTTACTCAAAATTGCAGTTTGCATAATATTCATTCTATAAATTGGGCCACCCTCAAAATTTATAGTCATAAATGAAATCTTAAACCCCAGTAACTCAAAGTGTGATTGCATTTGGAGACAGGGCAATTAAAGAGGTGATTACGGTAAAATAAAGTCAAGAGGGTGGGCCCTATTCAATATGTTCTTATAAAAAGAAGTGATTAGGACATATACACACCAAAGATCACATGAAGACACAAAGAAATGGTGGCTCAATAATAAGGCAAAACAAGAAGCCCTCAGAATAAACAATGCAACACTTTGACTTTGAACTCAAGCCTCTCAAACTGTGAAGAAACAAATGTTTGCTGTTTAAGGCAGCTAGTCTGTGGTATTTTCTTAACTCAAGCAGAAATAAAGATAACGATGTGAGGGGAATTTATTTTACCAACTATCATTATAAGTTACATCTATTTCTGTATCATGCTATTATTACATATCTGCAGTAAGGACCATGTAAATGATTTTAAAGGCTCTAGTAGAATTATCTTTAAGACATCACATATACCCTTTTACCAAAGTTTTAACAAAGGTCAAAATTAAGCACTAATTATTTAGCTATTAACTAAATAAAAGAACTATGAACACTGGATGACTACCAAAATAATTTAATAATAAATTCTATAATCTAGCATAAAAGACAAATTTAAAAGAATAGATTAAAAAGTAAGGGTTTTTTTAAGTACAATTATTTATTTCCATTGCTTCTAATTTGCTACAATCTAAGACCATTTCAAAGGACGGTTTATCACAGAAGTTTTCATAGAGAAATCAGTACCTGATTAATCCATTTTGCCTTCAATACTTCATTTGCCCTTCAACAATCATGCAGAAAAATATGTCCAAGATATATACGTGACCCAAAATACAAGATCCTAGATGTCAACTTAAAAACTTTCCATAAGACTTTTATAATAGATACAAATATACAATATAGCACAATTAATGAAGAATGAACTGAAAGATAGCCTCTTGCAGCTTTCAATATTGAGTAATAAAACAGTAAATTAGCTTTTATTGCTCCTACACAATAGAATAATCAAGCATTCTCATTTTACACTGAACTGGCTCTTTCTTTTTCTAAATTACTATAAAACTAAAATTGTATATTAACATGAGACCAATCAGAAAGAGCAGTTTACAGAGTTGCATGGGATGAATTTTTGTGACATAAAATTATATTCCTACCTCCAGATTTAATAATTTTAGGACACTGAGCTGCAAACTGATTTACTTAAGTGGTCAATTCACAGTCTTTTTATTTCCCTTGAATACACTTCGAAATTGAACTAGGACTAGAAAAGTATTAAGGATACCTTTCAATTTATTCTTGCTCACTCTAACAACACTATTACCCATAAACCAGCTAACAGCCATTTTAAATAAGGGGGAAATATTTAAAACAAAAGATACATAATTAGAAGTTCTATAAAACAACCATATGTCCAAATTTGATATCACTATATTATCACTCAAAAAAGTTAAGCTCAAAAATACAAAACAAATAAAATTGTAAACTCAATGGCTTATTTTTAATATGCATAAACAATTAAGCACTTAGTAATTGCTCACTGGCATTTTTTTTTTTTTTTTTTATTTGGGCTCTAGTTACAGCTTCAAAGTCTAGAGACTTTGTAGAGACCTGATCTTAAGGAACAGTTTTGTACACAGTATCACCTTAGGATCTGGGCAAGAACCCAGAGTCCTGGACTCTAAAGCCATCTCTCCAAAGAAATCATCTTCCACACGATAAATCCACAGGACAAAGAACTTGCTTCCTGGTCCTTCTCTAAGTCCTACCTTATTGGGGCAGCTGACTTTGCAGGTAGTAACACCCTAGGCCTGCGCAGTGGCCACAGGGCTGCAGTTTTTAGGGGTGTGGAAAGAGTGCCGGGGTGTCTACAAGCAAAAATGGACAAGTGTTGGGGGACAAGCCAGCCCTCCTGGTTTAGGACAGAGCCATACCTGGGAAGAGGAGGCTAGGCTGCCGTAAGGGTCTCCTTCTTACACATACCATTTCATATGCCATTTGGAAATTGGAACATAAACGAGATCTGATATTTTCCTCCAGGTCAGAAGAAAGGACCTATTTTATTTTGCAATGTATTCCTTTGATTTATAACTTTTAAATGTTTAGACACAGGGTATAAGGGCCTCTGTGTTACTTTTGCCTGAGGATCCTGCAAATTTTTTAAATAGATCTGGATACAAACAATAATCCAAACTTCAAACCAGTCAGTTATAATGAATCTAGCACGTGGTACAAATCCCACAACAACAAGAATTCAGTAAGTATTTGCCAGGTGAATCAAAGACTAAAAAAAAGGTATGCAGATTATAAATGCTAATTTATTACTTAAACTAAAAATGAAATCAAAGGTAAAAGATACCACACTATTAGTTCTAATATGCTCACATATAAAAAGGGATCTATCAGTCCTAAGATGATTTAAGACACCCATCCTTGAGAAGGCACACCTCTCAAATAATTATTACACTGTTATGGTTTTAATTGCTACAATAATGATTTTCTAATTAGTACATTAATTCACTCCAAAGTTAAATAGGTACTGTTAGAAAAACACTAAAAGATTTGAGTCAAAATAATTCTATCCAAATAACAAACATTTAAAAAATGCAACTTAATTAAGTTTCAAGTTATTTCCATTTTAATATTGTCTCATATTTAATAATACAAAAAGGGGGTCATAAGAAAGAAAACTCCTTTCAGTACCAAAGTTGTTCTCTGTCAGGAAATGATCAACGGGTTTCTTCACCATTTGCTAAATCCTTCACTATTAAAAGAGTAACATTCAGTCTTATACTTAAGGGGTCAAATAGAAGTTGACTAGCATAATCATAATTTAAATATACTAATTAATGTTAATTCCAACATTTCTATTTTAAGTTTATCTTGTTTTTGCCCCATAATATACTATATAAAAATTTTAATTAATGTTCTGTTCTGGTTTATACATTTAAACACAAACCAAGGATCTAATAAAGGCAAAGCAATAAAGCTAACTAAATGAAAACAGATTCTAGAGTAATGCCATGGGAATAAAGAAATAGTAATCTCCTATGAGAAGGATAGAAGAATGATTCTTAAGTCATCATCTAGATAAAGGGAAATGCTGGTACTTGCAAATGTAGGGAAGAGCTCATGGAAGACACACTAAGTCATGAAGCTATTGGTCAGTTTCAGAGGGAGAAGGCACTTGGATGTGGCTGCATTACAGCTCACATGATGGGAGAATGGTATGAAATAAAAACCTAAATGTTGGTCAGTTTGTTGAAACCCTTTCAAATCATTCGTGTTTCTCACTAAAAAATTTAGAAGGAAGGAAATTAAGGCTTTCGGGTCCTACTTTCAGAAGTAACTATACTAAGAGTAAGAAGGATAAACAGGAAATGAGGCTGCTGCAATAATTCTAAAAAAAAAAAAAAAAAAAAGATGGTCACAGAATAAAGAGACCAAGAAGGCAAAATGAAGGGAACTTTGTGAGTAAAGTTTACAGGATAAAGTAGAGAGAGAGCCAAAGATGAAGTTGAAGAGACTTTTCTAATGGCCTCTACATCCTTGGAAATCTGAAACCTACTGATTCCTCTCAACACTTTTGAATTCAGGTTTCCAAAGTGACCTAACTTTGTTCCAGGTGATTCAGTATCAGTTAATCATTTTCAAAGCATATTAGCTTTACTTCCATTATGTTGTTTAAGATGTAGCACTTTTTGAACTCAGGTAAGATGCTGTCACTGGAAATTCTACCCCATACTCTAGAGTCCATTTGCATTACCATTAGGATAACTGTTCACTTTGCAGCTTTATAGGTCTAATGTCCAACCATGAGGGCTGACTATATGGTTTTTTTCAGTGTCCTTTAAAAGACTTGTGGACCTAATACCTTCAGTTCTGAGATCAACCTCCAAAAATATTTCTAAGTCTCTGTTAGAGTTATCTATCCCTCACTTGTTAGGTATACATTCATGAGCACCTACTCCCATCGAAGGAGGGCACTTCTGGCCTACAAAATCTCCCCCCACCCCAAACAGAGCTTGTATGTTTGAAATAATGAAAAGTATCTATGAGAGACACTGTTAGAAGTAAAAGAAAAAGTGACTTCTTTTGAGGAACTACTCTTAAGGTAAGTGAGGCACTATAATTAGACAAATATTGGGCAAATTATCCAAGTTTATAATTGAAACCATTTTAAAAGCTAGGAAAAACTGCTTCCAAGTCACTTTCTAATTGTAAGGTATTCAGCAATGAGGAAAACCATTCACCATCTCATGTACTAATGAAGTACTTAGGACAGAGACATCTATTTCAGTAAGGATAGACCAGAATATCAAAAGGGGGTGCAGGGGGGAAGGATAAGAGATAGTGTAGCAAAAGGTCTAACTCATGCAAGATAGTCAATAAAAATCTTTTATATGACCAATAATACTAGAGCAGATGACAATGGGCCTAGAAACACTTAAAACACTTTCCTCATAGAAGCTCTGTCTGTGGTTTGAGAAATGTTATTTGCAAGAAACAATATTAAATAAATGCTATACATCAGATGGTTTGGGTTCAAACACAGTCCTGATAGGGACATATAACTCATCCTTTCTTCTGCCTCAATTTTTCTTATCTGCATTTATGGTATTAGCAGGACTTTGGTAATAATGAAAAGCACCTAGAACAGTGTCTGGAACATGATTAAAACCTACGAGTACAGGCAACTATTTGTATAACCATGACTTTGGGGAGCTCTGAAACACCTGAGCTTGAAAAATAAACAAAGGTTACTGAAGTAAGGGGGAACAAGGAGATGTGAAATGATTGCTTTTATCTCTTAGGCGGTACTTGACATATGTGCTCCTAAGGAATACAGTTCAGTCAGAGCTCAAACCATCTGGAGCTTTTTCCCTCTAAAAAGGAGTGTCAATATACTGATCCTAGAGATTTCTTTAAAAAGAATAAAAAGTTCTAAAAACGTAATTTTTTATTTTTATAAATTTTATTATTATTTATGTTTACATAGCTATATTCATTTTGTCTCATTTGTGAATGTTTTCCACCACACCCACCTCCAGCATTCCAGTGTCCATTTACCATCATCTTATTCCCTCTTTCCTCCCTGCACCTAAAGCCCCTGGATAACCCGTCTCACCAGTGAATTAAGCTGGGGTTTGTCTTTTCTTCATTCTGTTTCTTTATATTCTACATAAATATGTAAATATTTAACTCTTAAATGCTATTGTTTTTCTTAAAAATTAAGGTGGTCAGATAAAATAAAAGAACCCAAGTTAAATTTTAACTTCAGATAAATAATGAATAAAAATGTTTAGTTTAAGTATGTTTCACATGATAATTGAGAAATATGTATACCCTTATCAAAATTCAATTGAACTGAGCAGCTGGCTTTTTCCATCTTATTTGGAGGGCTTCATTTGATTCGGCTTTGGGCTATATCTGGCAACCTATTAACAACCCAAAGTTCAAATAAAGATGCTGAATTGGTTAATTTCCTTAAGTGAGAAGAAAAGAAACAGAATCATTTGAGCTAGAGTATCTTAACAGGCATCATGAAAAGTGCAGAGAGTATGACAGTAAGTCTTCACTTAATGTCAAAAGGTTCTTGAAAGTACAACTTTAAACAAAATGACATAAAACATAACATAGCAGGTCCTGGAATAATCTTCAATTGAACATTGGCCAGGATTATTTTCCCCCCATCAACATTATAATGAAACAACATGATTCACAGATCTGCTATATTCCCTAAATGTGCCCACATACAAACGTGTCCCTCTCCTAATCATTTCTTTCTATTCAGTAGGTTTGGGAACAGGTGAAGTTGTAAAAGTTCCACTGTCCTGCACCTCTGTGAGCATTGTCTAACCACAGCTAACCAGAACTGCTTTCTTCTGACCACTGTCCTTAACGATATTTGAACAGAAAGGCTTTAATGTAACATTACAGTGTGACTTCCTCAAGGTCTTGTTCTTTTTCACAAATGTTTTAAGAATAAAAATGTCAAATTATTTGAAATTATCAAAATGCAAAAATCTATTTTCTTTATTTACAAAAAACAAAAACTGAAAAATCCTAATCACTCACTTAAGTTAATAGAAAGTCTTCAAAATAACTGAAACCACAATAGAAAATTATTTTCCAGTAACTCTTGGACCTAAGTCTTCATTCTATTTTAGGGTCCTAATACATGGGGGATTATTTTCTAATGTTCATTTTACAAACTGCTTAACTAACGACATGCCAGCCAACCTTCCATGAAGTATACCTTATCTTCTTTCTACACACTGTGATTTCTCTGAAGGAAAATTAACTAAGTATTTCAGCAGTTGAACTAGTGGGAAGCAAAGAATTAAGATTGTAGATACAAAGGTGCTGTAATTGTGTTTTAATCATCTTATTAAATAGAACATGAACATGTATCAATCAAGTAACATTTAATTTCATGGTCTATGATTCAAAACTTTTCAAAAGCCTAGCAGTACAAAGTTATCGGTATTTAACAATTCCTTTCAAATTTTAATTCATGTAAACCATATAAAATAATTCTATAATTATTGGTACATGTCATCATAGACCAGAAGAAGACATAATTAGGAATTTTATTACAAGACAAACAATTTAAAATGTATCTTTCTTGTGTAGTATTACTAATTCAATCCCAAAAGAAAAATGCCTACATATATTAATAATAAAGCAATATAATTCTTTAAGTCAGTGGACTAAATATAAGAATCTTTAAAAAATCTATTTCAAATATTTGAATTCCCAACAGGTAAAACTGCACTGATGAAACAAACCACTGAGTGAAAATTTGTTTTAAATTGTTGCTACATAAAATGCAAACAAATCTCTATAAATCTCATTTAGAAAGTAAACTGCCTAATTGCACATTCATTTAGGAGTATGATACAAAGATTTCCCATTATATAGTCACATTCGGGCTTGGAATGTATGTGCACATACTTATCTCCTTTCCTCCACTGAAAGTGGTTTTTCATGATCTGAATAATTCAGCTTTTCATAGAATAATTTAGTTTAACTGAACTCTGCTTTGGTTAAGGAGTGGTGAAAATTATTAAGAAAAATCTATGCCCTAGTATTTTGCTAGAGCAAAAAATTGCTTTAGTTTTAAAAGGTCTGTTTCTGACCATTATTTTTTTCCTCAAGTGGAGAAGGGTCTGAGGGTAAGGGTCACTGACATCTTTTACTAAGACAAAAGGATTCAACTGTGGTTGCTGGGATACCAACAGCCAGATTCATTTATTGTAGTCAGGAACAGTTACTAGGGATGTCTTCTCACAGAACATACTAACTATAGCAGGAACCATAATGCAAACAATTAAACAAAATCTAAAAGCAGAGACAATTCTGCCCTTGAGGAGCTTAATATTGTTTATTGTTGGCACCTGAAATTGGAAAGTTTTAAATGAGATATTTCTTAAAAGAACAAAATAAGTGGGCAATGTGAAGAAGGGATGGTGGGAGGCTTAACACAGAGATAGATCAAGGATGAAGTCAGATGTTTCGTCTGAGTCTGCAGAGTCACATTCCCCTTTCATTAACTTATTTAAGGGAAATAATATGAATATGTACTATGTGCTGGTGAGTTTTCTACACATTAGCAACTTGGTGGTTAATAAGACAAATTTGAAGCCCTCATTGAGCTTACAGTTTAAGTGAGGCAATCAAACATTACCAAGCAAAAGTGCTATAAATATTTACAACTTTGTGGGGTGTGTGTGTGTGGTGTGAGAAATTTGTGGAGGGGCTTGGAGACAAGTCGGAAAAAGTCTTGCATATACTTAATGATTACTACATGCAAATACTGGACTAGGAAATGATACTAGAATTTAAGAGGAGACACAAGTTCAAAATTACCCACTTGAGTAAAAACCATGTAAACTAGCAGGAAGGTATTCTGGTGGCACTTACTCACTGTGCAAGCTGGGCAGCCAGTCAGCACCTTACATGAATAGTGCCACTAACCTTCAAGGGTTATTGGGAACATCAGATGTCTGTAGAACATTTGCCTGGTAAATAAGTTTTATCATCACAGTTAAGTGACCAAATTATAAAACAAAAAGGCATGAGACTGATAGAAATTGATAGTGGTTAAAAAGGGAAAAAGATAATAAAGTTCTTTAAGATAAATGCAAAAAAGAGGTGATGAGCTCACATGAGGAAGACTTGCAAGACAAACACACAATGAAGTATATTTATAAACCTATACAATGGAATCACATCATACGTTCAATTAAGTGACAGAATTAAACTACAATGATTAGTAGTTTCTCTACTAAGGAAAGAACAATTTGCACACTACAAGTGGCTTTGCCACTTATTCACTCAATAACGGACTATTCTCAAGTGATGAGATTTATGGAAAAAAATATTTACAGTTCTACAGGCAGTCTCAGATCTCCTGTGTGAAGTGGGAGCACCCACCTCACTCAGTGTGAATCTCAATACAATGTTGTGTTTTGCAAATACATCCCTTAAATGCAGAAGTACTATTGAATCTGAGGTTCAGCTAATGAATACAATAGCAAAAAGAAATTACGATTATGTGATTTTCATTCATTTTTGTATTTAGTTTATCCACCTTAAGATGCTACTCCACCTATATGCTCTCCATTTGACAGATACACAAATGAAAGTATATAGGAGGGCCGGGATGCTAGCCTTATTCTACCTGGCTTCAAATCCCTATAATCTTTTCCACATCGTCCAGCCATCCCTGAGTTTAGATTTGAAGAGACCGGTTAAAAATGAGGAAGATGATGCAAAACATGTAAGAGGAAATGTTTAATAAGACGAATAGGTGTTCTCAGGAAAAGATAAAAACATTAAGAGCAAAGACAGAGAAACCAAGTCTTAAGGTAATGTGTAGTAAGTGCTCATCACAAATTTCCATAACAATACTGATGTCATGTCATATATTTGATAGCTCTGTACATATCAAAGTATTATGGAAATTCAAACATTTCAGCATTCAAGTTATATCCTTTAAACTACCATGCATACTCAAAAGCAGTACCACATACCTACCTATACACAAAAATTTACCAAATCATATGTCCAGATATAAAGTAACAAGTTCTATTGTCTTAGAAACAGAAAGGATTGTTTGCAAATAAACAAGTGAGAAAGAATATAAGTAGGAGGTAAATGAATGTTGGGAGAAAAAGAAAAAAACTTCCAGTATTAGGTGAACAGTGGACAATGATAAAATTGAGAAATCAAGAAAAATAAAAGATATATAACTAAGTCCTTCAGAAACTTTTGAAGTAACTAAAATAAATGATCAGTACCTAAAATGTGTGCAACTTTTCATTCTCAAAAAAGCTGACATTCTTGTATCACTATGTTAGATTACACAAACAATATCCTGAATATCACATAAAATGATAAATGAGAGCTCAAAATACTAAATACAAAAGCAATCAGTTACTATTAAAAGTCAGAAAATAATGTCTCAAAGATTTGAGAACTGAGTTCTACCAGATTCTCATTAAAAGGTTCTCAGACAACAAGGTTATAATAACCTCTAGGCTTTTTGAAGTCAATTATTACCTGGGTCATTATGGGAATGAGGCACCACAAAGACTTGAAGGGGTGTAGTGTCCCATTCATTGAATGAATAGGTGATGTCAAATCCTTGCTTCCAAACTCCACCATCTGGATTGTCAAAAGGAATTAGACTATAAACATCTAACATCTAAAAATATAAAAGACAAATAAAAAAGAATAAGTTTAACCATGTAAAACAATGATCAATTTAAACTTAATGTTGAAAAATACTTGCTCAAAACTACTTCTTGCTGTCTTCTGCACATACATATTTTATAATACAAAAATATTTCCAGCTCACCCTGGTGGAGTAGCGGTTGGGTGTAGCCCACATACAGTCAACAACTTGATTCTCATCCTGGGGCCTTGCATCCCAGGGTCAGCGGAATAACAAGATAAACAACTAAATATAAATAAATTGCTTCTTCCTAGTCTTTCTGTCTGCCTGCCTAATAGCCTTCATTCCTGCCTGTAACTTTCCTTCAAAAAGGAAAAAACAAAAAACAAAGCAAAAAAAATATGCCTGTAGACATTAACTGAAGATTTTAGTCAGAAACATTCACTCACCATTCAAAGGACAAGTATGCTACTTATGTTACACAACAATCCTGATAAATAATCCCCTCCTCCATCAGCTTCTAATTAAAAAAATCTTCTCATTCAATTACTTCTGCTGTTGCTTTACTATCAATATAATTTAATAGACAGGAACTAAACTGCAAACAAAATATTTTTGATGAAATTTGACTATAACCAACTATTTCAACATTTTAAACATAATACTAAAAATTACTTTTATTTTGAGTAGTCCATTTTATAATTAATTTTATATATTTTAAAATCAGTATTTGGATGAAAATACATCTGTAGCTATTATTTCATTTAACATGCTTACTTTTTATTCTAAAAATAAAAATAAAACATGGCCAACTAGACTAATTACTTAAATGGGAAAACTTTTTAATTTAGATGTAGCTTTTAAGTATTCAAATGTTTCATAAGTTTATAATGTATTCCTTCTAGATAATAATCTATCTGGAAACTAAGGAAGAAGTATTAAAAAAACTGAAAACTTTTTATTCTTTATACTCTCTCTTATACTGTGTAACAAAAAACACAACTACTCTTTGGTAAAAGAGAAGTTATATAGAAATTACATCCTAATATATAAACAGGTTACAAAAAATATTTTACAATATCAAGCACATGTGGCAGTGGCTTCCGGTATAGACAGCGCAGCTCCAAAATATTTCTCTTTCCTCTCACATGAGATCTATATAACCCTACATTTTATGAAACCTATTATAACAGATAGTAATGTAAGGCTTTTCTTACATTCTCCAAAGAGAGGTAAGAAAACCTCTTTGGCCAAATTTAAATCTCCAAAAGTCTTTCAACTGTGATCGAAAGGTCTAAAAAACATACAAAAGGCCACACTCACAATACATAAAATAATAAGAAAAATTGGGAAAAACACAGAATTATGGAATTTTATCACTAAAAATAGACATTAGTGATCAATGTGATTGATCAAATCACTTTACAAAAACAAGAACTAGAATCCAGAGAGTTTAAGTAACTTACTAAATTGGAACAGATACAGATCAAATCTGAAAAATAAAGCAACAACAACAAAAAGCAAAGTCCAGTGGCTATTAACAAATGTATACATTACCTGCACATCTGAATTCTGACTTTCACTTTTTGAAGCAAACAGACAATCTTCAGGGTCAACTGCGAGGGCCAACTGTTTTGCTCTCAGAAGAGGTGAGCCAGCACCTTGGCTGAAATTGCCTTGTGAACTTTTTGGACCATCTTCCACAGACTCACTCAAATTGATGACCGAGTCTCTAATATTTGAGATGATCTCATTATTCTCAGCTAGCAAACGCTCCAAATGGTCTATTTTTTCTTGCAACATTGAGATCTGGCCCTACAATAAAAAAGAAAAAGGCAGCTATATGAAACTAATATAGCTCTGCTGAGACACACACTTTTTTTTTTAATTATGTGCCTGCCCAAGAGAGCAGCCACTCACACTTCCCTTTTAATTTTTGTAAGAGGAATCACAGAAAGCATGAACAGCTGGCAGGGTTAAAAGACCAATTTACAGCAGAAAATCTTCTCCCTGGCTACAATCTTTGTTTATTCATATTTAAAAATGTGCAACAGAAGGCCTAGAAATTTGGGGGGGATATATTTCCTACTACCCCAAACCAACCATTCAAAGATTTTTGAATCTCTAAAATCACTAAGTTCAACAGCCTATTTGTATTGAGGTATGAAATTTTAAATTAAATACAATGGGTTTAATTTACTCACAGGGGTTAAAAAGGATAAACCTGAAAAAGATCATTCCATCTCAATCGACACTAGTGGATGATGCTAATAAGAAATGTCATCTATAGGAAAATCAGTTAGTCAACTCAATTAGCCATATGCATAAACCACTGGCATGAACATCCCCTAAGTAACCACACTATTAGTCAGTTAGCCTGCTTCTACTACACTGTGTGACAACCAAGTTTTCCAATTGATCCTTACATTAAGTAGATTGCCAAATCTATAATGAAAACCTTGTTACAGAGAATAACACCTCAGGTTAAAGAGAACAGGGATAATCTTTGTCTTGTTCACTCCTATATACCAGGGTCCAAATGCAGAGTAGACATGTACTTGTCACATAGCCCTCAAATTTCTGGTCTTTAACAGCAATTTTTTAGTGCCAGACATATTGTCACATGCTGGGAAAAGTGATGCCTAAGATATGGGTTCCTGTATGAACACACAGGAAATAGTCTACCCTCCAGGTCGAAAAAATCTACATTACATTTTAATGAAATCACTGTATGTATAGTGAACAAACAATCCTGCACATCCGGAAACAGAATGTTATCACCAATAAATAACAGGAAGACAGAAATGAGGAAGAAAGAACAGGAAAAGAGAAAATACTTAAATGTCCCAAAGGACTAGCCAAAAGGGACATCTACGTCATGGAATACTTTCCAGCCACTGAAAATGAGAAATACACATGCTTAAAAAACAAATATATTGGAAGGTATTTTCAAAAGACAGTGGAGAAAAAGTAGTTTAAAGATACTATGTATAAAAAACAGTATCTATGACAATCCCATTTTGAAAAAAAAAAATATGAAAGGTTATAATCAAGATAGTAAAACTAATGGGTATTTATATTCTTCTTTAGTCTGTTATAAATATCTGCTGATATTGTAATTGGGAGGTTGAGAAAAACAAGGATTCTACTCCCAAGTTATTGATGAGATTGAGAAATCTGAGATCTGAGATGTCTGAGAAGTCCGATGACAGCGAACAGAAAAAAGTGACAAAACTAACAAAAGTCTGAAGGGACTAGATAAGGTATTTTGGAATAAGAAAAAAGCAAACTATCTTTGTGAAGAGTGGGAGATGGAAAAGACAACACTGGGGATGAATACCCAAAGCCCTTGAAGAGGAAAGGCACATAAGACAGCCATGTATCTCCACAGACCTGAAAGGTGATCTTGCCAATCCTCTAGTTAGAGGCATGTGACAAAATAGCTCCCTACACATCAAAACTGGAGTCCTTAAAGGCAACGGTCACCTCTACAGTAGACTCTCGAGCATGTTCATCAGTAGGTACAGAAGCAGAAGTGCATAAGCTTTTAGCATAGAACTATCCCCCATTTCCCCAAGTGAAAAGCAAGAAAAAGAATATACATCAGTTCACGACCAGAAAGAGCAAAGTAAAGGCAACTTGATGGATTAGTACAACACTAGTTCAGGACTCACAGAGCATAACTGAACCCTGTAGGTTCGAGGTCAGCAAAGATGTTGAAAAGAACACCATGCTGCAAATTCTTTATTACCACTCATGGTGCTGGTTGAGTGGTTCTGGATAGAAAGGCCAAAGGAAGCCTCTCAGTATAACTCGAAGTTTACCTAAAGGAGTTCAAAATATTTGAAAGTCAGGTACACAGCCAACTAATTTGTATATATTGTCTTAAACAAAGGCTGTCCAAAATAAGGAGAAAATAATTTTCTTCCTTCATCAACACGGCAGAATGTGGCTTTTTGAAATCACTTCTAATTGATTTCTAATACTGAAAATGCAAATCTACTCTAGTTGATGCTTGCAACCTCTACCACAACAAGTAACACAGTAAATCAAGTTTCTCTGTTCCAAGCAGAATTAGAACATGTTGACTTCTCTCGTCTGTAGTTAAACTTAATACCCCAGAGCTTTTAAAGATACCACGTGTTTTATCAGGCACTTGCAGTGTATAAAATTCATACAGATCTTTCTGTACTTCGGGTAGAAGATGATTTTGGAGTCATGTACACAGCAAAGCTGCCTACAGTTCAACAAGCACATGATGAAAGAGAAGAGGGCTCCGCCCAGGTAGATTTTTATGATGGCCTGGTCCTGAAACTCATGCATTAGCATGTAATTCAAAATAAACATTACAGGAGACAGAGTTTCATGGAAAAGTATTCTATAGGCACTAAAGATGACTTTCAATCTCATTGTAGCTTTAAAGATAATAATTAATGATCAGTACCCAGAATTCTTAATTCAATTAAGTCGATGGATAAAATTGTGGCCTAGGGATATGTCAGCATAATGGTATAATAAAAATCATTTTCTAAACTGCCTTTAAGCAGTGGAATAAAGTCTCACACCAACAGCTGAAAATCTTAAAACATACACATCTCACAAGCAAATTCTGTACAAACAACAAAGAAGAGTGGTTTGACCTGAAAAGAATGAGTTGAAAGTCTGCAGTAAAGTAACAGAAGCAAAGTAACAGAAACCATAGGTAATGTGTCAATTATGCTGACAAATCAAAGAATACTGATGGCAATACTGAAAAAGACAACTTTATGTAGAGCAAGAAAATCACTTGTGAGGAAACCACATTCTTCTTTGATTTGCTAATCAGTTCTATAGGGAGGCCATGGTGCTATACTGCTGAGTGGGTAAAGAGGTCACAATATTTGATTTATTCTGCTTCTGGTGAAAGGCAAAACTGAGCAAGAAATCACTGATATAAAAGACTTTTGATAGAGGAAATTTAGAGTCCACTAAAAGGAAAAACAGGATCAGTACCCACTCAGTCCTATGAGTGAAATCAATCAATGCACATCTGCAGCTAAATCTAAAAACACTTTACATAATTATTTGCCCCAGGTAATATACTAGCTGCTGGGATTGACACCATTATGCTCTCTCAAGCATGGCTGAATCTGCACATCATCTTCTTCCTTTATGTTACAATTGAAACAGTGTCTTTCCCCCTGCCTTCTTCAAAGACCAATACTTCTCTAGTGAGCTCCCATCCCATCTCACTCATTGCTCAGAGGCTATATATTTTTGGTTAAATTCTCAGCATTGCTTCATGAAACTCCCCTTCTAAAGCAGTTCATTCTCAATGAGGTAATATAACATGTTCTATTAGGTCAAACTATTTGAAATTGCCATTTTCCTTAAGTTGAAAATAGTTAAATGTCATCAGTTTCTTCTGGTTCAACTTAACATTATATCCTAGCTAAAAAAAAAAATTAACTCTAGTGCTTCACTTAGTCCCACTTCCCTTTCAGGGTGCCACCCGCTTCAAGGACATGCAGGGATTACCAAAGGTCTACTTTTATTAACCTCCTTTCTATTCCCATTCGTCTTTCGATTTCATTTGTCTTCCCAATCTAATCAGCAACTGCCTGACACTTCATCAAAACTACCCTTAGAAAGTCCCCAAAGCTTTCCACATATTTGAACCTAATTAAAACATACTGTCCCTCACCTTATTCATCACCTAGAGGAGCATGCAACACACTGGACCACTCGTTCTCCTGGTTTTCCTCCTACTAACTGTTTGTCTCCTCTCTCAGGTATCAAAATGATGAATGACCTCAAGGTTAGCTCTCAAGTCCTCTGACTTCTCTATACTATCTTAAATTATCTTTTCCACACCATGGTTTAATTTTTAGTTTGTACTAATGTTGCCATATTTATATTTCCAACAGAAACCTCTTCTCTGAAAAACAGAACCATATATTCAAATGACTACATAACTCCTCAACTTGGGTTTCAAACGTAAAAACAAAACATTCCCCTTCAAAAAAAGCCTTTGACAGTCTTCACATCTTTAGAAAATGACTTTGATCTCCAAATAGTTCATCATCCCTAAAATCTTAATGATGAAACTGATTCTTCCTCCTTCCTCACAGTCTTCACACATCCAACTTATCCACAAGTTCTTTTCAGCCAACCTCCAATAATACCTGCCCAGTCAGCCTACCTGTCGCCCTCTCAACTGCTATCACATTGGTCTACAGGACCTCTCTTAGCTTAGTATGGCAGTCACTTAACTTATTTCCATTTCTGTGCTTATATCACTCAGTTACGCCCTTCTCAGCTGCAACAACCTTCCTTAAAACCCACTACTGGTTTCTCACTGCACTTAAAATTAAAACACCTAAAATTACAATCAATAAGAACATGTATCCAATTAATTTCCCTCTCTCTTTCATACTCCAGTTAACTTGGCCCTAATCTTACCTTATTTCTAAGCCAGCTCCTCCTCAATCTGCCTTAAGACCTTGGCGCACCTTCTCTATTTAGAAAATGCTTCAACTCTCACCTCAAATGTTGTCTCTGCATACCCTTCCCCAACTAGTCTACCTAAAATAGAACTGCTCGTGTTATTCTCATGTCTACTTTCTTGGTTTCTTACACAGCATTATTTTAATTTTTTCTATTTCATTTTCATGTATTCCTCATCTTCATCACTAAATATTACATCAACATTTTTCTAGACTTGGATTCTGTTGATAAACATGTCCACCGTGTACAAGGTATGGTTGAGTGAGCAGATTCTAACAGTGACCATCAAAATTATCTGAAAGGCTTCTCAAGATTCCAACTCCCAGGGATCTATGGTGGAATCTCTGGAAGATCCCAGAAACTACATTTATGTTTGACAAGTGATTCTGGTGATCAGCCAAATTTGTGACCTATGCCCCGACTTAACATATGCTAGTGAAAGACGTGAAAGAATGAGGCTGATAATAATCCATTTGGCAAGATGTCACCAGTTTTTACCCATATGGTATTCAAATTAATTGATACCAACCACCTCCCGCCCCCTTTCAATCCCTCTAGAACCTGAAACCTAGAGTAGCAAGCTTAGGCCACTGCAGCTGCATGAGTACAGACTACAGCCTAGATCTCCACAGCTGTTGCCCATTTCCCTGGGGACAGTCCCTCCTGGAGTATACCTGTAGGCTGCCTACCTGAGACCTGTTACCAGTTTGCCTGCGCAAAGCAAGGAAGAAACTTACAAGCATGGGAGAGAGCTCACCTACATAGCCAGGGCCCTAAGGATATTTGTGGATCTGGATCAGACCCTGTCTTTTGTCACTGGCCTGCACCGATGCTTACTTGCAGCTGGCTCCTCCAGTTTTGCACATCTACAGTCCAACCCTGTCATCAGCCTCCACGACTTTCTGTACATGCAGTACCGGTGAGTCCACATTGGCCCCAGCCCTTGTCACCTTCCTAGACTGCCATCACTATATGAATGCCTACAGCTAGTCCCTTGCACTACACAGGCACCTGCAGCTGGCCCCCTCAATGGGTGTACTTCACCAGCTCCAGTCACCACTACTGCCTTTCCTGGTTCCTAATTGCTGAAAAGTACCAGTGCAGACATCCTGCAGCACTTGCCAAGGATCATATGATGTGGACCCCAGTGGCCTGAATTAAAGACACACCATACTCATCCAAGATCTGGTATAGTCACACACCACTCCATGTGGCACCTTACCACTAAACCCTGGTTACAGCATGTTCTTGCATATACCCAACCACAGGTAAAAAGATTCCCTTATCAAAGTCAGTCCCAAGTCTGGAACAAGTAACAGCTTCTTTAAACAGGTACATATGCAAGGCTACAGAGATCACAAAGAATCAGAGAAAATTCCACTAAAGAAATACAGTACACCTACAGTAACTGATCTCAGACAAATGGAGATACAAGAAATGTGTGGTATACAATTCAAAACAATTATTCTAAAGATACTCAGAAAATTACAAGAACACAGATAAACAATTTAAAAATATCAAGTAAACGATATAAAAACAAAATGAGTTCAACAAGGAGAAAACATAAATATGAACAAAATTGAACTGTGGAGCTGAAGGAATCAATAAAGTGCTTCAAAGTCAGGCTTAACCAAGCAGAAAAAAAAGAAAAAGAATAAGTGAACTCTAAGACAGATCAACTGAAATTATCCAATCAAAAGAGAAAAAGAAAAAGGAACGAGAGAGTAGAGAAAGTCCATGTGATCAGTGGGCACCAATGAAAGAACCAATTTGCAAATTACCTGAGTTCTAGAAGGAGAAAATAGCAGAAAAGAGCATAGAAAACGTATGTAAAGAAATAAAAGATGAGAATGTCCGCAATCTAGGGAGGGATAAAAAAAAAAAAAAAAACTATATTCTAAAATCCGTGGTGAATATACATGCAAAAAATTTCAAAAAAATTGGTAACTGAATTCAACAGCATATTAAATGATTATACACAATGATCATGTGGGATTTATTCCTGAGATGTAAGGATGATTCAAATTATGCAAATAATTCAATACAAATCATTATAGAATGAAAGGTAAAAATCATAAATCATAGGATCATCTCAACAGATGCAGAAAAAGCAGTTGACAAATGTAGTATCTTTCATGATAAAAACAAACTGAGTATAGGAAGAAAGTACCGCAACAATTAAAAGGTCATATATGACAAGCACCATAGCTAACATTATATTGAAAGATGAAAGATGTTTTTGCTCTTAAATGAGGAACAACACAAAAGTGTCCATTCCTATTCATCACAGTGCTGAAGTCATAGTCAAAAACTTAGGTAATAAAAAGAAATATAAGACATCCAAAAAAAAAGAAAGAAGCAAAATTGTGTTCTCTAAAGTAAAATACAAGTTTAACGTAATTCCAATCAAATGATATTTTTTAAGGAAATGGAACAAATACTAAAATTTGTATGGAACCACAATAGGCCCTAAATAGCTAATGCAATTTTAAGAAAAAAATGTGAAGGTATCATGCTCCCCAACTTCAAAATACACTACAAAGAAACAGTAATTTAAAGAATGTGGTACTAGAACAAAAACAGATGCATAAATCAATGAAAAAGAATTGAGAGCTCTGTACTAAAGCCATAAACATATATGGCCCACTAATTTATGACAAAAGTGCCATGCACATTTAAGAAAAAAGTCTTTTGAGGTGGTGTTGGGAAAATTGGACAGCCACAAGTAAAAGAATAAAACCAAACCACTTCTTAACACCATAGACAAAAATTCAAAATGGATTGAAACTTGGAGGTAAAACCAGAAACAATGAAATACATAGACGGAAACAATGGTTATATAACATGACATTATACTTTAAGATACCTCTGGAGAGTCAACTCTAACAGCAAGGGAAATAAAACAAAAAAAATTAAGAAATGGCACTATATCAAACTATAAAGTTTTTATATTATGAAAGAAATTAACACTCGAACAAAAAGACACCCAAATGAATAGGAGAAGAAATCTGCACATCATACATCCACCAAGGGGTTAATATCCAAGATATATAAAGAACATCTGCAGCAACAAAACAATCCAATCAAAAAATAAGCAGAGAATCTCAAAAGACACCTCTCCAAAGAGGAAATACACACACACACACACACACACACACACACACACACACACACACGCACACACACGCAAGGCGCATGTGTGTATATATGTATGTATGTTTGTATAGATATATGACCTGTGTACATATAACCAACAAGAACATGAAAAAACTATCTTCATCAATTATTAGATAGAAAAATGCAAATCAAAACCATAATGAGGCATCACCTTTCACCAATGAGAATGGCCTACGAAAAAAAAAAGAAATAAGAGGATAGTGAGGATATGGAGAGCAAAAACCTCTCATTTATTGTTGGTAGGAGTGGAGGTTGTTGCAGCCACTCTGGAAAAGAGTAAGAATAGTTCTCAAAAAATTATAAATAGAAGTTCCATACAATTCTTCAATACCTCTTCTAGATAGCTATCTAAAACACACACACACACACACACACACACACACGCAAACCTGAAAATATCTATGCACCCTCTGCTTATATCAGCACTATTTACAATGGAAACAACTAAGTGCCCATTGGTAGATGAATGGATGAGAAAGATCTGGTGTATGTAAATAATGAAATATATAAAACTACATTTAACTATATATACAATGGTATATATAAACTATGGTATACTGAGGTGTTATATATAAAACGAATACATATATAAATATATATATATATACACACACACATACACACACAATAGTAAATATATATATAGAGAGAGAGATACATATATAAACTGCTTAGCCATCAAGAGTAATACACAGCTATTCATGGAAACATGCAGGGAACTTGGGAATATTTTGCTGAGTGAGGTAAGTCAAAGGGATAAATATATATTAGATAATTTCAGCTATTTCTGGATTATAAAGAAAAAAAGCAAATAAACTGATAAAATAAAATTAAACAAACCTTTGGACTTTGAAAGCAAGGCAGATGTTGCCAGAGGGGAAGAAGGTGGGATGTGAGATCACCTGGTAAAGAGAATTTACTTATTTTTTATTTTATTTTTCCCTTCCTTCCTTGTTTATTTTTGTTATTGTTTTTATTCATTTTTGTTTATCTCTTTAAAAAAGAAGTAAAATTGCCTTTGTTTGCAGAAATGATCTTATATCTATAGAAAATCCTTAAAGATTACATGAAGAAACTGTTAGAAGTAATCTATAATTCAGTAAAGTTACAGAATACAAAATAATCATACAGAAATCAATTGCATTTCTATATACCAACAATACATACAAAAAATAAAGAATACAATCACACTTACAAGAGCATAAAAAGTAATAAAATATGATGCACCCTGGTAGCCTTGATTTTAAGGTCACCGGATGTAGTACACATATATCCCAAGGACTCCGATTCAAGGCCCAGAGGGTCAGTGGAAACAACCAAGATGAATAACAAAATAAAACAGATAAATGCTTCTTTCTCCTCTCTTTTCCTGCCGGACTGCCTACTCGCCTTCATTCCTACCTACACCTTTACTCTTAAAAATAATAATAAAAAAATACTTCAGAAAAAATTTGCCAAGGAAGTGAAAGACCTGTACAATGAAAACTATATGACCTTAATGAAAGAAACTGAAGATTTCAAACCAATGGAGAATATTTTAAAATACTCATATTAGCCAAAGTAGATTCAAAATTTCAATGTTATTTTTGACAGAAATATAAAAAACAATCCTAACATATGTATAGAATCACAAAAGACCCTAAACTGTCAAGGTAATCGAGAAAAAAGCTGGAGTCATCACACTTCCTGATTTCAAACTGCAGTACAAAACTGCAGTAATCAAAACTGTACTATACTGGCATAAAAATAAACCAAAGGAACAGAGTCAAGAAGCCCAGCAATTCTCACAAATGTGGCCAAATAATATTTGACAAGGAAACCAAAAATATTCAGTCAAGAAAGAATATTCTCTTCAGTAAGTGGTGCTGGGGAAACCGGGATAATCACATGCAGAAGAATGGAATTATATTCCTATCTTACACCATTAACAAAATCAACTTGAAATGGATTATTTATAAACTAAAAACAAAAACTGTAAAACTCCTAAAGAAAATATAATAAAAGCAAAAACCTTTGATATTGGTCTGGGCAACAATGAAACTAAAAGCACACGCAACAAAAGCAAAAATCAACAAGTGAGACTACATCAAACTAAAAAGATTTCACAACAAAATAAAAGAGCAACCTATAGAAGGGAGAAAATATATACAAATTATATATAAATCATATGCAATTAATATCCAAAAATATATAAAGAATTTATTATAAAGTTACAAAAAAAAGATTAAAAATGGACAGAGAAACTGAGTATCTTTCCAATGATTTCTAGTTGGCCATCACAATCATCAGGAAAATGCAAATCAAAACCACAATGAGCTATCACTCATCTGTTAGAATAGCTACTATTAAAAAGGCAAGAGATAACAAGTGCTGGAGCAGAGAGGGAAGAATGAGAGAGAAAAGGGAACCACCCAGTTAAGAGGTATGCAAATGGGTAGAACTATTATGGAAAATAGTATAGAGATTCTTCAAAAAACTAAAACTAGAACTGTTCTATGATCCAACACTGCTATGTCTGGGTATCTATCTATAGGACATGAAAACTAGATCCCTAAGAGATCACTACATTCCCAAGTTCATTCAGCATTATTCAAAATAACCAAGATATGAAATAATCAAAGTGCCCATGGGGTACACCCCAGTGGCCTAGCGGTTTACTAAACCTCACACAGTTCCATAAACATCCCCAGGTCCAGGGTTCAAGACCCAGGGCCAGGGTGAACAACAAATGCGAACAACTAAATGAAAAAAATAAATAAATAAAGCTCTTCCTCCTCTTCTCTCTTCCTTCCTCCCTGTTTGCCTACTTACCTTCATTCCTCCCTCTACCTTTCCTTTAAAAAAAAAAACAACAGTGTCCATGGACAGATGAATGAATATAGAAAATTCAATGCTAGTATAAATGTATACACACACACACAAATTGAATACCACTCAGTCATTAACAAATAAAGAAGGCAATCTTGCCATTTGTGATAATACAAATGGACCTTAGCATTATGCTAAGCAAAATCAGAGAAAGAAAGACACCTATTGTTATGATAACACTTTTATGTGGGTGCTAAAGAATTGGATCTCATAGAAACAGAGTAGAATGGTAGTTGTCAGGGACTGGGAGGTGAGAGAAATGAGTGAATGATGGTCAAATGCTTTTAAAAAAGTCCAGTTATTAAACGAGTAAGTTCTGGAATTCTAATGTACAACATAGTGATTATAGTTAATAGTACTAAATGATACACTTTAAAATTGCTAAGAGGATAATTTTAATTGCTAAAATGACTCAATTAAGTTCAATGTGAACACATGGGGTCCTTATAAAGAAAAAAGAAGAGACAGAAGAGTCGAAGTCAGAGAAGACAGAAGAGGAATTCAGAGTGATATTGTGCTGACAGGAGCCTGGAGCCAAGAGTACAGGCCGTCTCTATTAACGGGAAAAGACAAGGAAACGGACTGTCCCCTAGAATCCCAGAAAAACATTTTGATTAAGACTCATTCACGTTTGCGACCTCCAGAACTACAAAGTTCTCTTGTTTTAAACCAATTCTGCTGTGATGTTACAGCAGCAATAGAAAACTAATACTTGCAGTCCCTGTTAAAGGAAGTCTTCTAAAATTCCTATCAAAGGAGCAGGAGAGCTTTGAGCCTAGAATGCTTAAAACTCGTCGAATGAAGCAATGGAGGGTGAGACTATGAGACTCTAAACCAGAAACATATTTTGGTCTAACAAAATAAAAGAGGTAAGAAAAGGAGGTATCTTTAAATAAAGGAGGTAAGAAAAGACTATCGTTTAAAATACTGTTCAGGGAAAGAAGACAGAAACATCAACATCTTCATCTAGGACAGTTTTAGGTGAATAAAAAGTGTTTTAATGCTATTTTAGAGCGATGGTATGAGAAGTAGAACAGCAGCATATGCAGTGGGTTAGGTAAACACCATGGTGGTGTGGATCGTGTAGTGGAGGTGGGGAATGTGAAAGGACTTGACAAGATGGATGAAAAGAGTGGAGTGAAAAAGAGGAGGGGGACTGGGGCAACCAGGGGGATGCTGGGTAGCATCTTAGGAAATGTTTCAGAACTAATAAATAGCTCAATGTTAGTGTCAGGCAGACATGTAGGCCTGAAACTCAGGAGAATATATAAATGTGATCAGTATAAATATGATTTTAAAACAGTGGGAACGGATGGGATTACCTAGAGAGTGTGCACATATCTACCTTTTACATTTATAAAGGCTCACCAGGAGATTCTTTCACAATCCCAGTTAAGAACCAATGCATTAAAGCTAAATATAGGAACTGTGATTTGGTAAAAGAGCGCATGTATTTCCAGTAAAGGAAGAGGAGAAGTGTCACTGCTATCACAGTTGTTCTAAGTCCGTCAGCCACTATTCAACCATGCAGAAAAAAATCCGCTCTTTAGTGAGAACACAGTCACTTAACGAAGGTATTTGGTTTGATAAAATGACATAACTCCTCAAGTAAGCCCTCCACACTTGAAAATGTGCAGTGCTAAGACCAAAAAGAATGCAAACTAGGATTGTGGCCACAGTTATGTATGTAGCTCTACTTCTCTATCAATAAGCCACAAATCACAGTTACAAATGATCTTTTGATGGTACTTTCCAGACGCAGAGTTTATCACGCCTTTGTCTCTTCCAAGTATAGAGCTTCCATTTGTCCATTCAAAGAAATAAATGTTCTCACCATGTGATCATAAAGAATACTTAATTATATAAAACTTGGCCAAATCTCAGGACCAATGCAGTCTTTGGCCTGGCAAGTCATTATTCATAAATGTCACACCAGCCTATGTACAAAGAGCCATGCGGGTGTATGACAAGAGTTCTAAGTGACAGTGAATAGCTACAAACTCACTATTCCTTGCCCAGGTAGGGTACCCAAAGGCTTCACCTGTGTACCCACTCTGCAGCTGCCAGATGCACTGCAAAGGATCCCAGCCTTGACCTGTAGTAACAGATCACACAGGTTTTCCCCACCTTTGTAACCACCAGTGCTTGACTGTCTCCAAAAAATGGTCCTGAGTCTGGCTGCTGGCACTTTCTCCAAACTCCAAGACAGCTCAATTTCCACCCAATGAATTTCCAAATGTATATTTAGATTGGAACCATATGGCTCCCCCTAACACAAGACCAATGCAGCTACACTAAAACCACTTCCCGTTGAGGCAATACTAACACTGTAAAATTCTGCAAAACATTTCTTTTTTAAAGGAAAACTGCAGGCAAGAATGAAGGGGAGTAGGCAGGCAGGCAGGAAGAGAAAGGAAGAATTATTTTTATTTTATTTAGTTGCTCATCTTGGTTGTTCACACCTTCCCATCAAGCCTCAGGTCACAAACCAATTCCCTGGGATGGATGTAGACTTCAGCCCACCAGAGGTAACAGACCAAAACCCACCTGGGCACAACAAAATGTATCCTTTTAAAAACAATTACTATTAAATGTACTTAAAAGTAAAGCAAAATGTGTGGATTATAAAATATTTTCATAAAATGGAATTTATGACTTTCAAATACATTTATTAGTTGCAATTAACTGGTACTAAGCAAATTAAGTTTTGATTACTAAAACTCTTGAATTTTGTACTTCCCCAATTTTTAAGCCATACTGACTTTTCTTCTAAAATGTATTTTAATGTATTTCTCCTATTCTTATACATAGCACTTCAAGATAATATGCAACAGTGCATCCCGCTCAACATGCTTGAAAGTTCATGAACTGTAACAATTCCCAGTCATCTGTCTTGTATTTTTTTACATACACCTGTCTTTATACAAAGACATACAAAATTATACAAGGATAATTATGTATTATTTATACTACCTAGATTAATTCCCCATAAATGAATGGCATACAGTGCAACTTAAAGTTGGCTGATTTAAGTTCCATCAGCATATTTTAAATTTAGTTGTTCATCTTGGTTATTTCTCCCAGCCCCAGGATAAGAATCAAGGTCCCTGGCAGTAAGTGGACAAAACCCAACCACTACTCCACCAGGATGCTCCAAGAAATATAATTTTAATGTGAAAAGGGAATAGCCCTGAGTAATTTTAAAAAAGAAAATCAATCTAAACAATGTTATCCTGTCGAAATAAATGTAATTGACATATCTAAGGATTTTTTCTGTACAGAAACAGTTTGGGGATGCCTCTGAAGACAGGGTTGTATTAAGTAGATAATCACCCTGTCTTCAACTTTATTTATACTAATCATTTCCTGAATAAGATCTTTCTATTCCTTACTAACAGCAGACAGATACTTAGGCAAGTCCTATATGAATTATTATAAATTCTGAATTTCCTAAATATTCTTTAAAAGTAGCAAAGATTCTAAAATTTATAAATCCTTTCCTATTGATGTCTTTTATTAAAAGAAAAAAAAATCCATCTAAACCAACTGATCTGCAAGGGTAAGTTGGGACATGATAAAGACCACAGAAGCAATAAGTTCAATAGTTAAGTACTACATAATACATAAGAAGATAATAAGAGTAAACTTCTAAATATTATGCCATCGGCTATCAAAAATGAGTTAAAGATACAAATTGCTTGGGTTCTCAAATCTTTTTTATTCTCTTTTAAAAAAATTAATCATTCTATCTTCTCCCTAAAAGTCACAAGAGTATTACATTTCATCTCAAGGGAAAAGACTCACTTGTGTTGGGGGGAAGGAGGAGGAGCAGTTACCAATGAAATGGGAGAGGCTCAAACAGTTTGGGGAGCATGTTCAGAAATCTGTCTAATCTTCACAACATTCTGAAGCTATAAAGTCCATTTATAGTGTTTGATTCTTAATACATATGGCCCTCTCTCTTCCGCCATGACCACTCTCTCCTGCATTCCTCCATCTGGCCCCTACAAACACTATAATCTATTTTTCTGTGCTTACAACTTAGAAAAAAATAATTTAGCCCCATAATTTGAGCCACAGATGAGATAGGTCTTTTTGAGTTTCCTACTGAAATGCTTCTTTGCAATCCTCCTTTACAATTAAGACTACCCTATCTTTTCTTAGGTATCCTGATCAATGAGCTTTCTGACAATTTCAATACAAGCTGCTTCATTTTATTAACATTTGCTACACAATTATCAATATAAGAAACATAGCTTTTGGCTTTACGAAATGTATATGGCTCTCTGTTCTCTTCTCACAAAGCACAATCCCTAGTGAGCTCATCCATACCCCACTATGCTGATGACAACCCAATGGGCAACTTCCTTTCATGATCTCTCTGGTACTCTAGTCCTCATTTCCACTAACAACCTCCTCATCACACATGTAACTTCACTTGCCTTCCCAGCCAGCTTCCCTTTCAAATTATACCCTTTTGTAAACAGCACAGTCTCCAAACAAACCGAAGGAAAAGGGTAGGAGACAATTTTTGACTCGTCACCCATCATTACCCTTTATCAAAATCTGTTACAAAGCCCTGGTGCATCCTGTTACAAAATATGGAGATATTTTTCCTCTTCCTCTCTAGCCAATTCAATACTGGTACAGGGATTTGTGCCTTATGTCTGTATTACCTCAAACAGATTCTCAGCTGCCTTTCTGCTTCTGAGTCTTCCTACACACTGCTACCAGAATAATCTAGATTGAATATCCCCTTAACTTCTTTCCAGGTCTAAATTTTCTATTAAATTAATTCTCCAACAATGCTTTTCTCAAGCAGTTTCATGACATTCTAAAAAATGTGCAGTGCTTCACAATCCTCTAATTCAGAATTCCTCAGACTGGTGCTCAAGGCAATTCACTGTCCTAAAGTACTACCACTATTTTCCCAACATTTCAAGTACCAAAGATTCTAAATCGAACCAATCTCCTCAACTCTTACGGTGCCAGGCTCCTTCATGACTCCAAGTCCTTTAGCTTGGAGCACTATACTGATTTCATGCTAGGAATGTTCTTTCTCCTTTCAAAGTCCTGCCCAATCAGAAAAGCAGAGACCAAGTCCTTTGGTCAACTTAAGTTAGGCTATTTACCAGAACTCAGCTGATTCTGATAAGGCCTTTGCCTTTTTGTCAAGAATATAAGTTAAGATCATTGACTCCTGTTTTATATTTAGCTCCTATAGCCCCAGAATCTACAACAATGGCTGGTATATATCTATATCTATATCTATAAATATAGATATAGATATAGATATAGATATATTGAGAGAGAAAGATCAGTAACAAGTCTCATTTCACTGATAACAAACAACATTTACTGAGCATTACTATGTTCCAGGCACTATTCTAATTTCCTTTAATTCTTCGAAAGAATAATTAAATGACACTTAACAATCTTTAATTGCTTCAAAAATGATAGTCAAATACCTAAGAAGATGTTTCAAAGCTACTAACATATACCATATTTTCCTAGTACTTAACACATAGTAAGTTCTCAAATGTAAGTAAGGGTATATTTGGTACAACAAATATTGCAGGTCCCAAGTATTCTATGATTAGTGATGGGACCTGGAGTAAATTTCCTGAAGTCCAGTTTAATAACCTTAGTGTCCTTATCTGAAAAATCAAAGACCAAATTATCTGACCTGGAAAGAGCCTTTCTATTCTAAACTCTGTCTGACTTTTCTGGGGGTGCTGGTGGTTGTTAAGAGAACAGCTACAACACTGGATTCTAAAAAAGAAAATCAAGACTTTTTATTAACATCAAAAATAATTCTGAGAATGATTCATATTCTCAGGCTTCCATCCTTGAATGCTCCACAGGTAAAATGCAGCACAAAGGCCAGAACCCATGAGTATGCTTTCCTCCACAGCCATGGATGACTGACGGAGGGAAACTGAAGAGTCCCCAAGTACAGCCAGGGCCTATGGGGTAAGAGCTTCCAACACAAAACTAAACCCATCAGTCCCAGCACAAACATGTGCTTAAAAGGGAAAAAAAAAAAAAAAAAAAAAAAGCACTGCTGAGTTCCCTGGCTCCCCAGACACCTGATTTAGGACAATGAGGTTCAGTGGTAGAATTGTGCCATGCTTGGGTCCTGTTTCCCCTGAAAAAGCATTAAAGTGTAGTGGACTTCTAAAGGCACCAAGCTGCAAAGGAAGTCAGTGGGAAATCCATTCACATGTGAAAAAATGCACAAATGCATACATTTTAAAAAAGAGAAAAAAATACTTCAAAATTGTAATATCAGTGTGCCCTAGTGGAGTAGCGGTTTCAGTCAACACAATCCACAAGCATCCCAAGGACCCAGATTCATGTCCCAGGGGTGTGGGGAACAACCAAGATGAAAAGCTAAATAAAGTGCTTCTTCCTCCTCTCTCTTCCTGCATGCCTGCTTACTCACATTCATTCCTTCCTGCATCTTTCCTTAAAAAAAAAAAATCACATCAATCAATGAGACCCATTTAACTCATCCTGTTGAAAGTAAGAGTACTACAAAAATTATGACAGGAACTGGGTTTGAGACCCAGGGTCAGGGGCAGCAAAAAATAATTAAATCATAGTATAATTTCTGATTACAAATGAGGAGATTGCCTTGTGCCATAGGAAATGAAGAAAATCACACGTAATTTTTAAGAAGTGTGAAAAAGGATCAAAACAAGCAGGAATTAACTACTCCTTGCTAAGTAAAGCAGTGTTTCAATATCCCTATAGCCATCCTGGTACTTTACCTCAAAGTTGAGCACCCCTCAGAGTCTCAGAAAGAACTGCCAGTCCTAGATCTATGGCTTATGAAGAAAATATCAGTCCCTCCACTAAATCAAGCAGTCAGATTAGTAAACTCAGAATTTAGCTTCAGAATTCTGGGAATTAAACCAATTACTATAAAATCTTGGTTTTCAATCTTAAAACTATGGATCAATTTTGTTTAGTTCATGCCCCAGAACCTTCCATCCCAGAGTGGTCCTGAAGTAAGAAACCCGTAGGTGATAGAAGGAATCAAATTAAACATGTCATATTCATGCTTAAACACAGACGTTCCCTAAAGACACTTGCAAATCTATGAAACATAACACTAGTTTTAAACTATACTCCCAAAACAAAAATTAAGTTTGACTAATGCTTATCTAAAAACCAGTCTAGAACAATTTGGCTTGTTTATAATTAACCCACCTCTGCTTCAACAGATCTGATCATACTACTTGCCTCCAACGTTAATAACAGAGAAAAAGTTTAAACCAGGGATTAGCAAACATTTGCTGCATAGGGTCAGAGAGTAAATAGCTGAGGCTCTTGCCACTAAATGGTTTTGTTGTTATAACTACAGAATTCTGCTCCTGTAGCTTGAAAACAGCCAGAGATCATTCCTGGACAGCTATGTCATGAAATATTTAACCATTCAAAATGTAAGAACCATTCTTAGCTTGTGGTCCCACAGAAGCAGGTGGCAGCCTGGATTTGGTCCACAGTTAGCTGACAAAGTTAAGGCCAGAGGCCTTGAGAACAAAAAAAAGGAAAGAGATTACTTGCCCAGAATTTCATTCTTTTCCTAAGCCTACCTCCATCCCCCTTTCTCAAAAAGTGCTACTTAAAACAAAATGAAATAACAGTAGGATAATCCCCACTGACTTCACTTTCTAACTTCTTTTCTACTTTTTCACATCTCAAGAAGGAATATAAAATACAGTAATCAGAATTATCAGAATTAACAGAAATAAAACAAAATAATATAATGAAGAACTAAATATCTTGTCTAAGAAAATTTCAAGCTGAATTATTTTTGCATACAACTTTTAGAGTACCTTATTTCTAATCAATACATCTTATCTTAAGAGTGCTAAATGTCAAGGGGAATAAATCTGAACTACTACCAACTTCTAATTTAGCTTATAAAAAAATAAAAGATGATCTATTTACTATCACATGACCATAATGCTTTTCTCAAAACAAGTATATACAACTGAAAAATTACGTTTCATTAGAATAATTCTTGTTTTTTAACTTCACACGAACAAAATATTCTTTTATTTTCTATAACCTACTGCAATTTAGAATCTTAAAAATGTAAGTGAATTTGGGGCATACAGAGCAAGGATACATTTCAATCATAAAATTTGCTATTTTGAGTATTAAAATTAAGCCTGTTATGCACTCCTTCCTAAATACAATTGCTAACATAACAAAGCACAAAAGCATAAAGAATAGGTCTATGGGGTTGACTTTTTCCCCCAGAAAACACTTTTAGCAAAGATGGGAGACATTTTTGGTGACTGCATCAGGGAAAAGGAGGGTAATGGTTATTTCTGGTTTATACTGAGGAGAGATCAAGGACACTACTAAACATCTACAACGCATGGAGCCTCCTACTCATACCCCCAAAGAGTTATCCAGTCCTAAGTATCAGTAACAAGAAGGTTATAAGACCCTGTATAGGCAACCAAAGGCAGAGTCTGCACAGTTTTAAACAGAGTGCTTCAAGGTTGATCTTTTCTTTAGAAAATAATGTTAGATTGATAAAACTTAAAATATTTACTGAATCTCTACTATGAGCGTGTCTGCATTAAAACATACAAATGATATTACCTCAAATATACTCCATCTCACAGAAAAGCTGCTCTTTGGCCTCAAGAGACCATGTCATTCAAATCAAATGGTCTACTTCCTTCCTATCACAAGGCTAATTTAACAATACCCAAGCATCAGGTCAGTATACTCAAACCTTCAACTTGTTTAAAACTAAACAGTTTCAGCCTTAAAATTAGCAAATTGACTTGAAATCTATAACTGAAACAGAAACTCATTTGAGCTAAAATGGTCTACTTCCTCTCCATCTCCACCTACTAATGACAACTAGCAAAATTTAAGATGCAAAATTTTAATCTGTACTATAAAAGCTAAGGATACAAGGAACTTGGCTACCAAGTCCAAAAAGGCCAAAAATGCAACGAAGACTTTGGATCCAGCAATCAGAGACTATATTCCAGCTTTTGAATATCTTTCTCGTCTTAAAGATCTCTGTGGAAGTGAGGGAACAAAAAGGAAAAATGAGACTGCTAGACTCTGAAAGCTAAGAATTAAGCAGAGAAAAAAGCAGCAGCTCCTAAACTTATCCTTCTAGGAAAACCTCAAGATTTACTTCAGTTTTTTTCAAGAAAGGCCAAAGTCTTAACAGCTATCACAAAAAATAGTGACTAACTCAAAGTAAAAACAACAAATAGAAGTGGTAATTTAGCCCACAGCCCAGATATCTGCCAATGCTAATTATTACCAGTCACAGAAAAAAATACCCTTTGGATATAAACAGAATTGCAACATCTCCCCAACAAAAGTATCTGTTTAGTCCTCATAGCAGTGATGATCTGAGAACAACACATTCCATTCATTTTAAAAAGTAATAAACTTAAGCCTTTAGACCAGATGCAGTCACAGGTGTCTTGTCCCAGTTGGCTTATAGGAAACAAGCTTGGTCTTAGTGAAACATGCAGAATTGCTGGACTGGTGGGAGCAGGGGCTAGTGAGGAGGCGTGCAGTGGAGATCAGCCTCTCCAGAAGCCTTCAAGTTCTCACATTCCTAAATGCTAGGGGTTATCAACACTGTCCAAGTTGAATCACTTCCCAAAAGTGACAGATCTCCAACAATACATCCCAAGCAATGAAGCAAACGCTCTTATACGCACCTGCACAGACAGAATAACACATGCTACAGTTTATAGAGTGCACTAGAGTGTGGAGAAACCAGGACCATCATATTTTTCCACAAGAGTCACAGATTTCTAAAAGCAAGACAAAAACAATGGGGGGGGTGGGGGGTTTGGAGTCAACTTCTATAAACAATGACTATGTTGGACTCTTTAAAAAAATACTAGAGATGTAAAGCCTTTAAAGATATTGTTATGTGTGTTATATTTTCCACAAATTTTTAAGACATAAAAATCTCAACCTTCCAACATCTTTTAATCAAATACTTATTAAAAGACGTTCTTGGTTTCTCACCTGTAAAGGTTATCTGGATACAAAGATAAGGCCTGAACTTTCACATTTGCCATCAAAGTCTAAAAAGACTTTCAAGAGTTAATATCAATCTTTACGATGGAGGTGATACACTAAGCAAAACACCCAGAGAGAAAAAGGGAAGCCCAGAATGGTTTCACTCAGATTTCGAATATAAAGAAATAAAACAAACAATCTGACAAAATACAACAAAATTCACAAAACAGAAGACTGTGTTACCTGTGGGGTGGGAGCAGGGAGGGAACACAGGAATGAATATGGACACTAGAACTTTGGTCGATGTTGTGATGTGAAATGCAAACATACTGAGGTGTGAATTCAACATCCTGAGAGTCATATAGCAAAAGAAATCACAAAATAATCATAAAAATGATAAATCCCTATGGTCATATGCTATACTAGTTATCTAAAAAAATGATCATTTCTTATACAAAATCTGACTCATTAATTGAATTCTCCAGGTCCAAACATACGGTATTAATAAGACATCCTACTATACACAGCATAAATAGCAAGTCACTTAAAATTTGCTTGTAAGAAGTAAAAAAAGAATTTTAGGAAGACTTGTTAACATGTTTCACATTTCCATCTGCTTTAATTATTACAAGTTACCTCATGAAAGTTTCTTCAGGTCATTAGGCCCAGCCTGCCTCTCATTCAGAATGGAATTGTTATTATTTTTCTAGCTGAGATTTGTAACTCAGAAATATACACACACACACAAGGACACCTGTTGCCTCCAGGTCAGAAATTTCAGAAGGGTAGGGGAAAATCTTCTAAAGACCTGATCAGAGCCAGGCAATGGCTCCAAGGTGGGAGACTTCAGTGCATTGGGAGCTGAGCCCACCTCTTGCCCCAGAACCTGGCCAAGTGGTGGAAAAAAAGGTGTTGTGAGAAGTGGGGAAAAGAATAAAAACCAGAATAACAATAAATAAATTGTTCTCAATCAAGAATGATTCTAAAACATATCTTGTTTACACGATATATCTTACAGAAGAGTTCATATTAACTGAAAGAAAGCAAAATGTTAATTCAGAAAAAAAATCTTTCTAGATGAATCCTTATACTAGTCACCAAAAATGATATATAATGACTAAAGCTTGGTTCTATTAAAACTCAGAAATTTGATACCCAAACTGATCAAAGAAATTGAAACCTACTAGTTTGCTATGTTGGGGGTTCTCATCAAATTCAGATTTATAAAGAAGTTAGAAGTAGTGAAAAAAATAGAAATCAACTCATGTTCGATGATGTGCTGCATAATGGTTTTCATTATATTGCTTAGCTCTGAAATGAGCTACATTCTGGGACACATATAAATCTCAAACATTAAATATTCCAAGGAAAAAAAGTCAGCATATTCATTAGAGTCTCATAATAAAAGTTCTTTGTAAGAAAAGTCGTAAACTAAAGAGCCAGAGCAACATTTTCTTATCTTTGATGTGAGATCTTGGCACAGGCAGGTTACGATCTACCAGGTAGGCGAAAAATTACCAAGAGGCAGCACAGCACAGCAGCTGAGAACCTAAAGCTCCAAAGGTTACCTGTTTAAATCTCAACTAATCTCCCCATGCCTCAGTTTCCTCACCTACCGAAGGGTGCTTGTAGTAAGAGTTTATGGTAAAACACATAGGGTGATAATGTCAGGCACAAAAATGAGACTTTCCCTCCACATGCTTGGAGTTTCAGAGGTTCCCTACAACTAAATCAGTTTAAGGATGACTTCTTCCTACACCAAAAATCTAGTACTGAAAATATGAGGACAACCTTAAAAAAAGCTGATCTTCCAAACACTCCCTTGCACAGAAAACAATACTCAGGGGCCTGTACTTCTCACCTCTACTGTCACTTTCCATTAAAAAAGCCGATGCTCTGAACAGAATTATAGCCCCTTGACAAGGACTAGAGGTGGATATTAATACACTGGAATCACTTTGTCTAAAATTTCCTAGTAAGTGAATAAGTCACTCTTTATGAAACGGTAAAATGCCAAGGTTACAGAAAACCCCAGCCCAGATGTTGGCATAAATCGTTTCGAATTAATCATCAGGCCAAAGTCAAAGGATAGTATTCTAAGCAAGACTTGAAGTAAATAAAACATGTATTTTCACAATTTTTCTTGTAATAGAGAAAATTCTGAAAATGGAGCTACTGTGAGGAAAAAATCATAGTAAGTTTAACTCCAAAATTATACAACATATTAAACAAGCTCAGAACACCTTTTGCTCTGGCTTCAGAGGGCAGTCATCCTTTCTGAACTATTTTCTCACGTCTTATCTAAACTCAAGATAAAAGATACTCCATAATCTTATCTTACTATGTTTTTTCTAACATAGTACTCAGGAGAAGTGGAAGTTTTCTGATAATTTGTGATACATATTTGCAACAAGATTTTTAACACCTCCCACCTTAAATATTTTGGTAGCCCTTTATTGATGGTGGCATCCACGAAGATATCTTTCTTCATTTTTATAATAATTCTGGTAACGTTTGTAGTTTAACTTCAGTTAAATTCAAGTAATTTCCCTAGATTATAAAAAGAATAAATAGCAAGGGTCTTCTTTGGACCATTAAACTGTCATTTAAAGAAAAAAAACAGTGTATTCGTTCGTGTCTTACGTTTCTTTATCCCTGTCAAGTAGTTTTTAGGTCAGCTTGTCAAGTTTTTCAGCGCTTCAGGTTCATTCATTACAGGGGATTCTAAACAATACTCAGTTTTACTAAAAATTCTTAAGTGTACAGGTCATTGGCAAATAATTTCAAACTGAAATTGCACACAGAAATCGTACAAAATCGTACCCTCCCCCAAACAGAACCGATTGCGACCGTTTGCTTATCTTTAGTAACTTTAAATAAAAGCTTTAAGACGGGTCATTTTCCCAACTCTTGACAATTTGACCAGTGGGCGCAGGACTGAGCGCCCCACAGCTTCTGGCCCAAGTATAACAAGCGCTTCCCTACTAGGCATCTTCTTCTGCTCCAGACCAACCCGATGGAATTGCTAAAGAATGACGACACAAAAACCAACCCTACAGATTCACCTCTAAGAGGTCTGCAACGCCAAAAAAAAACAAAAAAAACTTTATTTCTCAAAAGACAATGGGGCCAGGGAGGGGCCGCCCAGATAGGGCCTGTCTGACCCATTCCGCAGACTCGGTGCGCGGGGTTGGCGGGGGCGGGGGGTGGCTCGCTTAAACCTGTGTGGGCTGAAGGGCTGCCCACCGCGCTACGCCGCCACCACGCAGGGTCCCCAGCCGGCAGGTGCCCGAGGAAACGCAACAGGGCAGGGTGCGAGTTCAAAACAGGATCACTTCCCCGAGCGCGAACCCGCCACAGCCAGCCGCCGGCACTTTGAGAACTCGTCGCGCCCGGGAGAGTAGAAGGTTCCTGGGTCGCGGTTAGCGCCTCCCCGATCCTCCTCCAGTTGGGCCTCGCCCTGCCCAGACGCACAGTCGCGGCGGGAGAAAGTGGTCGGCAGAAACGGCTAGCTCCGGGCCCCACGCCCACCCCAGCGCCCCGGCTCACCTGGGGAAAGGAGCCCTTGCGGCGTGGACTCCTGGGGTAATCTAAGTGTCCGCGGTCCAGCATCAGGTAGAGCGAGAAAATCACCACGCAGAAGATCGCGCTGCCGAACACGGTGAACTGGCGGCTTAACTTCATTTTTCCTCGATACGTTCGGCGCCAGGACACTGTCCTCGCCCAGAAGCCGCGGACTGGAATCCTGGAAGCGGCCACAGCAGGGTCCCTGCTCCCTGCTTGCGCCCTCCGCTCTCTCAGTTGCCGCTGTGGGTCCGGGCCGTGCTCCGCACCTTGTCCCCGGCGCCACCACGCTCCCTCGGCCTTCGCCCTGGCCCGCTACCCTCCCTGGGAACGGGCGTCACCCCGAGGCGAGACCCGCCTGCAGCCCGGAAGGTGCCCGCACAAACTTGATCTGGAGCTTGGCAACGGCACACGGCGAGGCGCACGGGGCAGGCTGTGACGAGGTCGCTGCCCGAACTTCCTGCCACCGCCGCCCCAACCGACTCGGCAGGAAAAGTTTTCTCAACGAAGGCAGGCGTGTCCTCCTCACCGAGGACGTGAGGGTTCGGCGGCTCAGGGGCCGACTTTGACGAGCTGTGTCCGAGCAGCGAGGGGGAAAAGGAATCAGGTCGGGAGGAACCGGGCCCCACAACTTAGCGCCGGGACGGCTGGGCCCGCCCCGCCGCGCCGCCCTCGACGCCCTCTCCGCCCCCGCCTGAGCCCCTTCCAGCGACCGCCGCTGCCGCTGCCGAGACCGGGCCGGGGTCCACCCCGGGCACCAAGCACAAGGATCGGGCAGGAGTTTCCTCCCAGCGCGGCTTCGCCTGCCGGTCTCTCTCGCCCCCCGTCGCCCCTTCCTTTGCCTTCAGGACCCGGGCTGCGCGGGGAGGGCTCAGGGGGCGGGCGGCTGCGGCGCGCAGAGGAGGAAGAGGAGAGGACGGTCCCCGGAGAGAAGCCCGCTCCAGCTGCAACCGCGAGTCCCCTCCCTCCTTCCCGCCCCGCAAACACGGAGATGGCGGCGGCAGCTGTGAAAGGAAGCGCCGGTTCTCCAGCGCCACTCGGCGATCCTGCACCGCCCGCCACAAGCAGGAGGAGACGGCGGCAACGCGGCCGCTGGGTCAACAGGCGCCCGCGGCCCCGGAGCCCAGCGGCAGCCAGCCCCGCCTCTCCCGACGCGCCGGAATGAGGGGGCGGGCCCCCCAGCGCCCAATCAGAGAAAGCCGCCCGTCCGGCCCGCCCCGCGTCCGCCTCTCAGCACCCGGACCCTGAAAGACCTCAGAAGGTTTCTGTGACATGGGAGGCAGCATGAATGGAATTGAGGCCCTCCGAGGGTTTGGGCACAGGCAGCCGGTATTTCACCGCTTTCTCCCCACTTTCCTTTCACTGCCCAGCTTTCCGGTCCTGGAGGAACCAAGCTTGACGTGCCTAGGACGGGTACCGGGTGAGGCTCACTAGGAAAAAAAAGAAGGGAAATGAGAATTCTCTTAGGCTCCTCTTTTCTTTCATTGTTTTTGGTGGAGTATTGGTAAAACGCAGGGGATAGGAGCCTGTGAAAGGACCCTTCAGAGAGTTGTAGACTACAAAATCTCTGAGGGGAACCTGAGAAATGATAGCTGTGCCGGATTTATTGTCTCTCAATTCCAAATTTGTCCTTTTTGACTGCACTGTGAAAATGGATCTGGGCCTTTTTAAGTAGGTTTTGCTTTAACAGCTGGGGTAAACCTTTGTCAGTAGAGGGCGCTGAAGAAGCATTACAGAAAGGAAAGTGTTCTGCTTTCCGGATTTGCTATATTCACAGGCAAATTCTTGATACTGACTTTCTCCACCAGGCTCCTGTACAGCTTGAGGGCCTGCAGTTTTCTCTCGTGTCTCCAAATCTAATAGTTTTGTAGTGGAAAGCCTAAGATGAGACAAAACCCCATGAATGGCTTCCCAACCACCCTAGAGGCAAAATATATAGCAAGTTCCAGAGGCAGATTTTTAAAGGACTCTGCAGAAGTGACACCACTGTGACTTCTGTGCCATTCAGTGAGCTAGACTATGCCTTCCCCAATAAGATCTGGGTCTTTGCCCTGGAAGGGGCTGGGAGGTCTTTGGGAGGTACATTTCTCAACCTAATATTTTAGTTATAATGTTAGTTCTTTATAGTTGCTCTTTTTATATTCTTTAGTACACTTCTTGCTAGTGAATCCATGGCACACAGGACATTCCAGTTAACCACTGTGGCTGATTGGGATGACATACCAACTGTAATGTATACCCAAGGCAACTACACGTGACTGTTATGACTTTAATGTGAATAGGACTGTGGTGTGAGATGGATTCTTTTGAGTCCCTTTGAATGCTTACAAAGAGAAATGACACATACAGTTCAAAATTATGGTATAAGCATCAGAACTCTCCCATACCGATTCTAAAAGAAGCTTTTAATTATTGTACCAAATAAAATGTATTGCTGAAAATCAAAACAAAATTTTAAGTTTCAAATTACTATTGACTTCACAGATATGCCAAATTTCTCATGTAAAAGGGTGTTACTTGTTAAATCATAGGTTCCCAAAACTTGGAGTGGGTTGAACCCCCAATTCATTCTGAGCCTTTCTTACCAGTGGAAGTAAGTTGTCTTCCAGTGTCAGAGGAGGCTAGGTTTCCTCTGCTTGAAAGCCTATTAAAGCAAGATACAACATTATAAATCAGTCAAATATATTGCCATGGTGATCATTATATATTATCTCCAGCAGCTATCGGTGATTCTAAAAGCTTGCTTGGCTTGGTATCTTGATGGCACCTTGGACACAATGGTGATGCCAGAGCCTCCCTAACATGATGTGGAACAGGGACCCCAAAGGTTTAGGGAAATGTTATATAGCACTTACCATATTCAGACCACAAACCCATTCCCTACCTAAATTCCATGCAAAGGCCCAGAAGATACCCCCTTCCCTGACTGTGTTTACCTAACTTCCTGCTGATAGTCAAGGTAGAGTACATTTAAATGTCAATATCTGTTAACTGTACTTAGGTTCATGAATCAGGAAAGGCGGAGCAATCTGTCTTCCAAATTAGGGAGAAAGCAGTGTGGCTCTCATGTCAATCTCAATGGTACCTGAGGCATGTTTAGCTGGCTTGGCTCTGGATTGGAAGCTTTTTTCTCCGATTTATCTTTTAACTTCTGCAGAATGAAGTTCAAACATGATCTCTCTATCTCTTCAAATATTACTAGGTATTTGTTATAACTACTATCATTGTTCAGAAATATTTGCGTTCCTGTCCCTCCTCTGAGTTGGCTAGTTTTAGGTTTTTAATACTGACCTTTATTCATTTTATTCTGAATGCCCACACGAAGTATTATAAATCAGAGGCAGATTTCTTACTACCTCACAGTAAATAAAAACTTCTTGCACCCCTCTCCCTACATGCCCCAGGCCTTAACCTCTGGAGAGCTATGTGATGAAAGCCAATGAAAGATGAAAGCCAATGAAATTTTCCTACATGAATAACTGGAGACATTATGGACACAGCCAAAGGAAAATTATTTTTCTCTGCTTAAAAAAGTGAAGTAGGCAGCTGTCTCCCTTCTCTCCTGAAAAGGTCTCCTCCTTAACTCCAGATGTCTGAAAGATCCAGAGCCTCAAGATTCTAGAGACTCATTCCTCGTTGAAATTTAAATAACTAGAAAAGCAACGCTTGTCTAGTGGTGAGTAAATTATGGATCCCTCTTTTTACTATTATTTTATAATGTTAAAAGTTATAGTTATGAAAATCATATTAAGAAGAGAAAAAAGCAAGATGCAAAATGATATATATGCACACACGACATTGTGACTACATCTATGTTAAATATATACATATTTATATACATATAGGTACACATACATATAGATAGATAGATATACACACATAGGTATAAAGACTAGAATATAAAACAAAATGTTATCATGATGAAAATATGGGTGCATTTTTCCCCTCTTGTCAAATTTGTTTCAAAGTGGTCATATTAAATTTACAGTGGGAAAACGTGCTCTAAAATAAACTTCTCATTTACCTAGAACATAAAATTTCATTTCCACACTCTTATTTCCTACAGCTTTGTATAATCTTTAGAAGCCTTTCCTGCTCAATGAGTGACTTCATTACTAAATTGATGGCACCCGATCAGTCTAGCTATGCAAATCAGAAACCCACAGCCAGCTGAGGAAAAGGCGGATAAAAGATTGCATTAAAAATTAAAGCAATGTGTGGCGATGTAGAGATAATGTGCTTACAATTTTTTTCTACATATTTAATATTTATGCAATTACAAAGCAAGTCGTGACAAATCTTAAATCTTGAGTCATTTTATTTTGCCCTGTGATATTTTTGACCTTGAACTGAGACTGTCGAATGATATATAAAAAATGTCTATGGGGGAAGCATTTCCTTTGGCCTATAAATGATAAATGCTTTTTTCTTAGAAAATGATCTCATTTCTTCCCAGCCTCTGTTTATTTTCAATGCCTGGTATTTTTTTTACTCTGTTATATTCTGCTCACCCTTAAAGTGCTGGGCTTTCAGCTTCCACAGTTTGGTCGTGTTGCTTTCTGGTGCTGCTGCTGTGATATGTTTTCTGTCAGAGAAAATTTACAGGCACATTAGCCTACTTGACAGGCACAATGAGCCACAAGGCTCTCCTAAGGAGAAACTTCCACATGCTGTGGTGAGGTGTTCTCTGTCTCTCCTTCTCACCCTACCTCTTAACACCATGATTCAGAAACAGATCCCACCTTTTTCCTGTCCTTATAAGTGTTGTCTTGTATGCTGGGCTTAACTCTGATCACTGGTACCAACATTGCGTTCATTCTGCAGTAATTAACTCAAGTTTTCACAGCAATCTGACTACAGCCAAGTCAGTGTCTTCACTTACAGCTAGCTATATAAACACCAAATAAGGAATGGGTGGGAACCTTTTTTCCTATGATGAGTCTTTGACACAAAGAGGGGAAAATTGCATCCAAGAACTATACAAGTGAAAAGTAATATAATTAAATTTTATGAACAGTGCTTAGAAAGAAAATTCTGAAATAATTTACATTTTTCAATGTGTCATAGAAAAATGGTCAACAATAAAAATACATTAAAATTCAAAAAATAAGATAGATATAGCTGAAAAGTTATCTTAGCAGATTCCTAATAAATTAGAATTGTTTTTAGAGCTTTGGAACCAAAGGCCTGTGCATTTTCAGTTTCATATATTTATTACACTATCCCTTGGGGAGTAAATTTGCTATGATATAGCAGTTTTGCTCTGTTCAGGTTCTGACTCCATCTAAGCTATCTCTTCAGTTTGATATCTTCCAGGCCCTTTAAATAATTGTTGAGGGTTATCTTATTTTGATAGCATTCCATTTATCTTGTGTTTGCACCATAAGCATGTAACTTTATAACCTACAGAAATAATGTAGAAGTTCAAAATCACATGTAAGTCTCTTGCTTGAGTCTGTGTGAAAAAAAACCAAAAAACAGTTATTTACCAAGCTAGTCCATTATATTCGTCTGAACTGCTCTATTGAAAAAATAAATGAATGACTGAACCTTTCATAATCTGGAAACTAGGAATAGGTGCTTTCCTCATAGACTCGTTTTTTAGTGAATTAACAAGAAACATTCTTAGTTTGGTCCTGTCTTAGTTTATTTAGGCTGCTATAATAAAATGCCACAGTCTAGGTACTTATGAACAGTAGAAATGTACTGCTCACAAATCTGGAGGCTGGAAATTTGAAAACAGAGTGCACAATAGCTCTTCTGGGTCACTAGCTTCTCACTTGTATGCTCATGTGGTGGAAGTAGCATAAGGGCACCAATTCCACTAATGAGGACTCCAGATGACCAAAACACTCCCAAAAGGTCCCACCTCCTAATACCATCACCTTTAGGAGTTAGATTTCTCTGTATGATTTGGAGGAGGGATATAAGCATTCAGACCTTGGAAGGCCCCTTCCCCTCTTTTTCCTCCTTAAGGCCATGCTCTCCAAATGACTTCAGAATAGCCAGCTGCAGCTGTGCTCTCACCTATACCCTATTCTTAAGAGGACAAATGAAGACTTCTTCAGTTCTGGCAATCTGGTCATTCCTCAGGCTTTATAATAGCGAGAGAAGACCACACATTTCTGTCTTTAAAGTGGTTCTTCCTTAGTCTGGTTTTCTGCAATAACAAGGACTTTCCTATCTGCTTTTTATTCTTCTGTAGTATCTACAAAGTAAAGAGAGAGTCAGAGTTTTCCAGGATATTAGACTAGTACAAAACATAACAATAGAAGCATTAATCCTTTCTGGAAAACCCAGAAAACCTGAAGAACAGGAGTTATTTATCCTCACACAGAAGAAACCAAGGCACCAGTCACTATACACTTATATGCAGCCATTCTCTGACTCCATGTCTTTAGAAATAGAATTTATTGATCAAGGGTGATTTGAGTAAGATCCTTTCTGAAACAGGAGGTCTATTTAGATAATACCTCAAGATCTCTTGAAACACATTTTGTTTGGTTTTTAATTCACAGGGTCATAGAACTATGAATAAATTTTCATAAACAATATGAATGTATGTCCACATCTAAACCAGTGGGGGATTTGCTCTGGTTTTAACACTGAATTGTTTTATCAAATAACCACCAAACGCCTACTATGTACTCAGCAGACACTTGTGACAGATGAATTACAGCATGATACCTTACACCTTCAGTGTGTATATGGATGCTGAGAATTCTTAAGACCCTCTGATGAATCCATTCACATTTTTTGTATTCACTCATACTTTAAACTGTGCTTGGCCGAACTCTCTGCAGTGCACATTTCACTTGCCTTCCTAATCCTCTAGGACTAAACCAGTGACAATGAATCCCAGCTCCTTCATTCTCAACCCCAACCTAGTGAATGCTTTTCCATTGTCATAAATGTATCCAGGAGTAGAATTTTAGTTCTGAGGACATTTTTTCTTTCACTACCAAGAACTCTTTCTGGGAAGTCAGTGCCCACATAGAAAATTGCCCCCCGAGTTTTCTGGATGTCTATACTCATTGTTCTGTGGAGCATAGCTACAGTACGAATGGACAGGGAAAATCACTTACCTGGAAGCCTGACTATCAAAAGAAAATCCAAGCCCAGGAGCTTTTCTGCTAAGAACCCCTAGACATTTCATTCTTTAAATAAATCTTTCCTTCTTTTACTTAGATTGACATTTAAGATCAATCATGCCTCTGATTTACAGGGTTGGTAGACTTAGAACAGGATAAATGGAAATTAAGCAACATTTCCATTTTTTGAATAAAAATGCCCAAAATAGCTACATCCTAACTGTATAAAAAGGGTTGCTCTTCCCCCAGAGGTCATTCTCATTTCTATAGTTATCTCAAGACCTTTTGATGTCAAAAATCTAACCCTCTTTTTCTCTAAAGAAAACCATTCTGAACAAATAACCTGCTGTTTGATAGTAGCAAAAAGTAAAATAATCTCACACCATGTTTCTCTCCATCACTGTCAAAGATGTTTCATTGCTTCCTATGGAAACACAGATTACCAACACTTCCAGTCCCTCTGCATCATAAGATAGGTTTCAGACTTTTCCCAGAGGCTACAGTCGAATTCTTTCCTCCTGAGTCTGTTATTTAGTAGCCCCTCCTCTTGTTCACAATGGTCTTGTTAATAATGATTGGCTAGTCTCCTGAAAAACCTGATTTGTTCAGTCCTTTTTACTCATTTTAAATGAATTTTTTAAATATTAATGCTCTCAGACCAGTTAGTGAAAACATATTGTGAGCCTATTATGTGCCAGGCATTGGAGTAGATGCTGGTGCTGAGAGCCATAGAATTCATGGGTACATGTGGTGCTCAAAGGAGCACTAGAAGATGATTATAAGGTATCCTTTTAGAGCTAGCTTTACCCCCAAGTAGTGGGTGGTCTGAGCAAAGCCATCAACTCCTGGGGCTCTGATACCAGAAACTGTCATCAGTTCCAATTTATTGATAAGAATACAGAGTCACCACGATGTTAGGTAACTATCCAAATGTGACACAGCTGGATGGTATCAAAGCACCCATATAAAGGGTGGAGAGAGCTGCTCTTCAGACTCTAACATTCTTTGATTGCTGCTGATTTGGTTAGCTCAATGTAGTGGAAACCAGTGACCTTAAAGGTGAATGCTTTTACAAGCCTTCCAGAGGATCCTAATTCTAATCCAAGGAGCACTTTCAAGATACAAGAATACATTTTAATAACAGGCCCACATATGTTTTTCACTTTACTATGTATTTAAGCATTTCTTCCCCTAACTTGCCTACTTTCCAGTTTGCTGGGTAGCATAGGAAGTAATCTCCAGGTGTGAAGTGTTCATTACAATTCCTAGCACCATGGTTTAATCTCCCCAGGACAGTAATAAATAAAAGTTACAAAAACAACAAATAAAACCAGATAATTCTGGATATACATTGGTGACAGATAATCAGAACAAACTAAAATTCCCTCATTCTGTGATATTTGAGTAGTTCCAACAATTTTAAAAGCATCCGAGAGCTCCTAATTAGTGCCCATTCCCAACTGAAAAGAAGAAAAGGTAGTAATATAAGAATCATATTGAGTAGCTCTCTATTTATTATTTATTTGTGAGTATTGACAATAAAATGAATCCTTATTATTTTGTACAATAGTATATTGTTCCTTATTTGCAAGTCACTAGATACTCTTTTAATATCATGTGAGAATTACTTTTTCCTTCTGTCTTCTCACTAGAAAAAATATATTGTATAAAATGTTTTCTTAAAATGCATCTCAATTTGCAAAATATGCAACAGTTTGGTATTGGGACTAGGCAGATTATTTGAAATTCAGACATAAAAAATTTCTGGAAAAAAAAGCAAGGGAAAAAGGAAAGATATTGTTTTTTAGATTTCATCTTCCTATATTTGTGGTTCATTTCAATTTCTTTTATCAAAAGATTATAGTAACTTTTACCATATACCATGGATCAGAAAGAGACAATTTCTTGTTTGTATTTCTTAAAGACCCCATATATACATCATACATTAAAACCAAACTTTTAATGAAGAGCAGGTAGTAAGGTATAAGTTATATTGAGTAACTCTGTTTCTCTGACTTCCTAATAACATTTCATGGCTTTCTCTTCTTTCTCTCACTATAAATATCAGAGCTGATGACTGACTTTTACTGCTGCTTTTTATGCTAACTACTCAGGCTTGCAAATCAGATACTGATTCTGGGAACCACCTCCCTGTCCCCTACCTTCTCTCACAGTTTCCTAGTGAGGCCACACAAAATTCGCAAGCAGTGTATAGAACAGTGATTTTAGCAGTAAAACCCAAAGGTTGAATTTTAGACTTACTGTTTCCATTCATTTCAGCACCCTTAGTGCATGGTACAAGACAGCTGCTCACTGAGCATTTTGCCTAGAGGGAGGGTGGGAAAAGGGCAACCTGGAATAGAAAAGGAGAACAGAAATGTTTTCAGCAAAATCTTACTGCAAGCAGGAATTCTCCCCACTTCAAACACTGTTGTTCTCCAAAAATAACACTTCCTTTCTCAAATGAATTAAATCAAATAACACTTTCCTTTCTCAAATGAATTAACCTTCACTAATAATAGTCCAGTTTAATATTCTATTACACCACCCTCTAATCTCATAGCACTCACAATCTCATTCTGCCTGATCATAACCTATTAAGCAAATTTAGTAGGTTTATTGGTGTGTGTTTGAGTGTGTATGTGTGTGTGCACATGCATACATGCACATATCCAAATACCATATTAATTTGAAAAAAATGGAAGGAAGGAAACATTAATTATAGTGATACACCATTTCGAGACCATCATTTGTGTCAGGCACAAGTACTTTATTACACACACATACACATACACACAGTTTTTTAGCAAATTCAAGGTAGAAAATTTATTATTATTAGTTCCAAATATTGATGAGAAAACTGAGGCACCAAGATGTTTTGTGACTTTCCCAAGGTCACACAGCTAGATGGTATCAGAGCTTGCATGCTAACCCAGGCTCTGCCCTCCTTTGCCTAAAGCCAAATGCTCTACATCAGCAAGTGACTTATAATATATGTATTATTTACTGCATAGGCTAAAGAAGTAACAAAGTGTTGCTGCCAACCTTCTGAGTTTTGCGGTCAGTCTATTCCCCACCCCCAATGTGATAGTTCCTGAAGTTAGAACTCCAAGAAACAAACTTAAACACCTCAGACTCTTTTACTCTGCTGATTAATATGATAGCACACATGACTATTTTCATTTAAATTCATACAAAAGCAATGCAAGCCCCTGAGTTGTTCTAGCCACATTTCAACTTCTCAATAACAGCATGAGGCTAGTGACTACACTGCCAGCCTGAACAGATATGGGGCATTTCCATTATAATAGTAGCACTGTTCAAGGGTAAAGACAGCTGAGGAGAAATAAAAGTGATCCTTGAACTCCTTCCAGAAAAGGAACAGATATGTGATTCCAAAGAAGGACATTGATTGAGTTCCTGCTCGGCCAGGCACTGTGCTAGGTGCTGACAGTACAGTGATCGGTACAGCTCAGTGAGGCAGATGCCATTTCTGCACTTCCTGGAACCCACTGTCTCTGTCAGAGTCAGTCACCGGAATGAGAAAAGCTGTGATAAGGGAGTTACGATGTGCCCAGAGGCACAGAAGACTTCTAACCGTCCTCAGGGTGGGGATCAGGAGAGGTTTTCTGGAGAAAGAAAACTCTAGACTAAGACCTTGATTATGAGAAGGTTCATGAAATAAGTACAAAAGAAAAAAGGTGTTCCTCACTGAAGGAACAGCCTGTGTGAAGACTTAGAAGGGGGAGAGAACATGAATGCTTTGGAGGGATTTAAAGAAGTCAGTAACACTACTTGCTCCGTTCTATTTTTTAGAATCAGAGCTTGAATAAAAAGTCATGGTTTTGTTGTTTTTGTTTTTTAATTTTATTTAGTATTTTATTCAAGTTATTCAGTACAGAGGGAAGATAGTAGAGAAGGAAAAAGAAGATGATAGTGCAGAGAAGGCCCATGAGAGCCAGTATGAAGAGTGGGCATGGGTAACACTCTTTGAATTGGAATGATAATACATCAGCCACTCTGGATGATGGCATGTGACAGACACTGTGATGGGTAACTTGCTAGCATTATTTTACTCAGTCCTCAGCATAAGCCTGGCTACCCTCCTACACTTACATTTACATAATTAAGAAATTAAGAGAACAATGCTTTAGACAAAATAACATGAACTCATGAGCTCTTTATCTACCTATTGAAATATCAGGTTCTATAGCCTCTCCAGTTATTGATTCTTCCCACCCCAGGCTATTACCTAAGAGACTGGCCAGACAGATGGCATACTAACAGGAAGACATGGAAGAAAAACCAGAGTGGAACCAAGAAAACTATACTATAGAGAAATGAGTTTGCTTCAAACTAAAAGAAAAAATGTAACCCCCAAAAGAAACGTGACAAGCAGCAATTCTCTCTCTTTCAGAACCTATCTATAAACCATTTGTAAACCATTGGTAAACCATTTACCAATAATTATTAGCCCCAATAAAAGAAGTTTGCTCTCAGCCCTAGAATATTCCAGGAAAGTACTAAACTAGGAAGACTATATTTGTTGTCTTATCTAGCAATGATTATACTGATTCAAAACATTTATGACTTTGAGTAAGATAGTTCAAGCCAACTTTCTTCACAAACTTCCCTCTTAGATTGCTTCAATCTGTTGAAAACTGTTTTATGACTCAACCCAGCTAAAATTTCAGTGGCGCATATCTTCAGATAAAACGCTTCATTCACATCAAGCAGTAATTAAATGTGCAGGGCATGAAATAAGCAGCAAGTTTGGCTTCAGAAACATCTTGCAATCTGTAAGTGATCCAAGAGAGACCATATGCCTTTAAATCTAGATGACTGTGTACGTATCCAAGAGAAAGCTAGCTGCCACTTCTGTACAAGTCATCCAAGATGAAAAAAGACAGCTTTATGTATCTTATCTGATAAATATATGTTAATATATATAGGTCCACCGAGATTTGATATACGACCCTTAACTATCCCTTTGGGTTCTTGATTCAGAGAAAACATTCAAATTGGCAACTCAAACCAACATTATTAAGTAGCTCATTGTAATGGATGGGATAATTGTTTGAGTAGTTCTGCAAAGGTTGCCACACCTTTTTTTTTTTTTTCTTTCCTTAAAGGAATTGAACTGGGGTTACTTTGTCTCCCTGACTCCTAAACAGGCTCACCATGCCCTGGGAGAATGAGGGGTTTAAGAATGCACATATGACGGAGCATTTTCTAAGATTGCTATACAGACATGGGAGGGAGAAGTCTTCCTTCCATGCACATACTGAGCTCCAATGTGAGCATGTGCTGCTAGTGCTCATCAGGCCACGGTAGGAAGAGAGCCGGTGTATGAACATCAAGCAGGGAAAAGTGGAGCTGGGAGTTGGAGACAGAGTCCTGACCACATTGTTTGGTCCTAGGATTCTGTCATGTCTGATCATTTAATGAGCATTGAGTGAGTTAAGTAGCATCTGGCAACACAGGATGTGCTCAGTAAACATTACTTCCCATCTCTTTCACTCTCTCTGACTTTGGCAAGACAAGGATTCAAACCATCTTTGGCAGCAAACACTTCTGTTCCTGGCTTTCAAAGGAAAGCCAGTAAGACAGAATGGAAAATGATGAACACAAAGTCGGCACCCAGAGCCATACAAGCTCCCTCTCCATCTTACAGTTAGTTATCTCTTTAGAACAAGTCTTTCTTTACTCAGTGCATGCTTACATCTCAGAGAACCACTTAGCCATACTCAAGCTCATACCAACACTGACTCTTTATTTCTTAGGGGAGTTGCCAAACCATAAATTGAAACCTACAACAGGAAGCAAGCTATGTAAGGAACCTGATGGCCATACAGTTTTCCAAAGTCCAGTTGTATGAGGAGGCCAATCTATGCTTGTTTTGCTATTTGACAGGGTGACACCATTCTAGAGAAAGCAGGTGATCCAGTGTTAAAAAATAGAACTCATCAACTGGATACCGTGCGTTTTTTAATAAATTCTTTTTATGTAAGATTAGTCTGTAACGCTATGTAAGTTTCAGGTAAACAACATTATAACTTGACATCTGTATTCAATGCAGCGTGATCATGACCAAAAGCCTAGAGTCCATCCACCGCCACACGCTGACCCCCTCTATTCCTCTTACTGATCTCCCAATTCCCTTCCCCTCTGGTAGTCTACCAATCAGTTTTCTGTATCTGAGTGTTTTTGTTGTTGTTCTATTTGTTTGATTGCTTTGTTTTTTATCTTCCACATGAGGGAAGTCATATACGAATTTTCTTTTTCCATCTGACATTTCACTTATTATAATGCTCTCATAAGTCATTCATGCTATTGCAAATGACAAGATTTCATCTTTTTTATAGCTCAGTAGTATTCTATTATGTATGTGTGTATAGATGTGCATGTATGTGTGTATATATATATGCCAAGATGAGTGAATAAAGAAGAAATAAACAGATATGTAACATATTTGCAAATATACATTGCATATTCTTTATACAGCCATCTTGGTTATTGAACATAATGCTGTAACAAAAATAGATTTGTACATATTGTTTTGAGTTTTCATGTTCTTCAGATAAATGCTCAGAAGTGGAATAACTGGGTCATACTGTAATTATAGTCTTCGTTTCTTGAGCAATCTCCATACTGTTTCCCATAATGGCTGCACAAAATTGCATTCCCAGCAGTGTATGAGGGTTCCCTTTTCTCCACATCCTTGCCAACAATAATGATGAAGAACAGCACAGAGGAAAATGGGGACACCCTGATAACAAAGAAGCAGAATTACAGATGTACAAGCCATCAGCAGATGTTCTAACCCATGATAGCTGCAGGCCTGCTAAAGATAAGCTAGAACTACCCAGCCCAAGCCACAGGCATGCTGGCAGAAGAGACTTTCCTTATCAACCCAACAATATGTAAAATCCCATACCCCATGTAAATAAGGTCCTACCTCAACTTATTCCATTTTGCAGCTTCCCTACCCATGGAGAACTTGGTCTCTCTGTTCTGTTTCTAATCACCTTGCCCCATGGTGCTGATAATCAAGTGACTACCTGAATTCTCTCTGGACAGAGTCCGCGCCTCACTCAGTGCCTGCTCCCACTCACGTTGATAAGCAATGGTGAACATCCTTTCATGTTCCTCTTGGCCACCCGTATGTTTTCTTTAAAGAAATGTCTATTTGGGTCTTCTGATCATTTTTTAAATCAGGTTTTTGGCATTTTCTGTTGTTGATATATATGAGTTTTATGTGTTTTGGATTTTAACCCTTCGTTGGAGGTATGATTTGCAAATATATTCTCCTATGCAGTAGTTCGCCTTTTCATTTTATGGACAATTTCCTTCACTGTGCAGAAGCTTTATTAGTTTGTTATAGACCCATTTATTTTTGCTTTTATTTCTCTTGCTTTGACACAGTGTTTAACTTGATGAAAACCAGATAGCATGGTAGTGATTAATGCTAAATATTAATAATGATATAAAATTCAGTTACAATAGGACAAGTAAAACCACTGATACTGAATGGTGCTTTTAATGCATCCTGTTACCCTTGCACAAGTGTGCAGATAAGCCATTTGCTTGCACAATAAATGCTATTGATTGATAATCAAATTGAGTTTGTTTATACAGTACATTTTGTGTAGCATGGACGTCTTAAAGGTAATTTCTGGAACCTCTGTTTATGATTTTTTTCAGACTCAATAAGCAGTATCATAAAAACAGAATTTAGAACTGATACAGAACTTACAGAGGAAAGAAACCAAGCCTCAGAAAGGTTTATGGCAAGGCAGAGACCTCAGCCATGTATTCTTGTTTTCAGATGGACATCTCTCTGTCATACTTCAGAGAAGATAGCATAGAACATTAGAGGTGCATAAGGGAAGTATCCTCTATGTCATCTAGTTCATCCTGCTTACCCCTTACAGTAAGGAAATAGGGCTCACACATATGAGGCTCTTGCCGAAGGTCAGAAAAAAAAAAAAAAAAAAAAAAAAAAACTAGGTTAAAACTTACTGGTACCCAGAGCAGTGCTCAATCCTTGTTGCCATGGATAAGCATCCTTTATCAAACTTAGCTGTAAATGCATGTCATTCCACTTAATTTCTGTCAAAGGACAAACAAACTAACAAACAGTCATCAGGGAAACTCTTACAGCATCTAAGGTCTGGCAATACAATTTTTAAAAATAAACAGGGTCAGCTAGTCAGTAAATATGTAGTAAAATGTAACTAAATAACAGAACTGAAAGACTATAATCAACCAGGTGCATGGTGGTATTTATTTTTCTCCTAGGCACCAAGATCTAGAGGCTGCAGCTATTTCTGATACTGAAATCTTACTCTGGATTCAGCAAGACTTCTAAATGGCCTAAAGCATCAAGTCCCTTCTCAGTTTTTGATTCCTAATTCATTCTGCTATGGTAGACAGGGTTAAGCATAGAGCAACTGTGTTGCTGCTATAGTTTAAAGTTCATTGCTTTCAAATTCCTGTGGGATGTGTGGATACCAGGTAGAGTCTATGTACTGTAAATAATTCTCAGTCTCTCTCTTCCCCACCACCCTTTCTCTCTGAACATTAGAAGAGTTAAGTCAATCCATCTAAGGAAGAAGGGGGAGGTGAGAAGCAAACCTCTGAGTTGCCTGTCCGCCTACAGAAGTGCATTACCATTGTTAATCAGCATTACAGGCTTGGCTTGGCTTCCCAGGGAAATGGTTGATAGAGATATAAAATGTTTTAATCTTTTCCAAGCAATATTTTCCTTGGTGATAGGCTAGAAGGACAGATTTTTTTCCCTTTTCATTTATACTTTCAGAAATCTCGTATGGTTTTGCGTTACTAACAATAAAAACCAAACTTATGTCGATTCAGGTTAATGAAGATTAAGGAATTGCTTCGTCTATGACCAGCACTGTACTAAGTTCTGCTAGAGAGACAAAAATAATATTGTCCTTGCCCTTGAAGAGTTCCCTGTCTTCTCAGAGCAACAATATTTAATAACAAAAATAATGAAATGTTGCTGTCTCTGGCATACAGTGAATTCTAGTAAGGCTGACCCTTATCCAGTAGAGAGGGCATGACTCAGGGAGGGGTCCGAAGGCCAGGGAGAAAAGAAGGTCATTCTGAATACCAGGGAAGCCCAGCGATGAACATGGGGGCACTCTCACAGGAACTTAGGGAATCGTCATCTTTTCCGTTTTTAGCTCTGGCTTCCTACAGCTGAAAGGTTGCAATGAGAAAGGCCCCTGACCCCATACTCTATTCCTTGGACTGTATTTGTTCCATTCTGTGTCTCAGAAAGTAGTGTTCTCTTGAAAGAGAAAGCCTCATGAAGATGGTGTGAAAGAGCCCCTTCATTCCTGACTCAAAACCATCTCCCTCACACCCGGGGATTGACATGAATCTGAATGTAGATGGTCCTTTGATCCTAAGTGATTAGACTTTGATCAATCCTACAGTCTTGACTCTCTTACTGAGGAGAATGTGTTTTTGTTGTTGTTTTCCTTATGCTTATTTCCCCAGTCTAGGACTTCATTCTTTATGTAGATGATTTCCTTGAGGGGCCCATCCTGTTTGTTATTCAGATTATTTTTCAAACTAAATTGAAGCAGCATATACAACCCTTAATTAAATGATGTTAGTCAGTCAACCCGTTGATCTAATCCTAGTTGGAGCAAAGTACCTGTGCATGCCAACTCTCCCTCCAAACTTACCCTAAATGCTGTTATGGTTACAAAGCAAGGATTAGGGAGACATATCCAAGATATTATCCTTAACCTTGATCTGGGTGCTCTTTTCAGTCCAATTTTGCTTTATCCAAAATGTTGAGAGGAGTCACAAAGACCAAGTGTGTTCTGCCATTAGTAAAAGGAACTGAATTCAGGCACAGAGCTGGGACAGATATACTCTAACAGAACTTTTCATGGTTCACTTAGCAGTAAAATAATACCAAAGGATAAATATAACAGCAAAACACCTACCGCTCCCTCACCCTAACCAATGATTGTTTTTCAGTTTTGTCTATCATCAAACTTAATTTTGCAGTTTTAAGAGTTGGAATCCATTCAGAACGAAGTTTTTCACCTGCTCACTAAGTGCCAGGCATGTTTGTCATGTACTGGGGACACAGAAAAGAAAATATCTTGAAATTTTACAGTCAATCTTAATCAAATATTGGTTTTTGCTTTGATAGTGTATTTTATTTTCCACAGCATAAGGATTTTCACACGTTAGTGCTGAGGAGTAGAGAAACAGTCAAGACAGATGTTAATGCATATTTCAAAGCCAATTGTAGAGTATAGAAGTGACTGGAGAATGTCCAATCAGTCAATGTACACCAGTTGGACTTGCTAACAGGCATAATACTACCCTATTTGAGGAACCATATGTGGTTAGATATATGGTTAGATAGCTAGAGAATAATAAAAAGAAAAGAAAGAGGGGAGTTCGTGTAACAAAGTGTCATGGGATATCTACAGTAGTAATGATTTAGGGATAAAGAGACACTACAAATTTGAAAAGGAGCTATTTCTAAAATTGAGGCCACTTTGTCAAATGAAAAAGAGGAAGAAGAAAATGCAGAAACTTTCTAAGACAAAATTGTTTGAATCATGGTTAGCTTAGTGTTAATAGGTACTTCAAAATGAGGTGTCAGCTGAAAGAAAATTCTATTAATTAATTGAAATTAAGAAATCAGCTGCAATTTTAAAAAGGTTTGCTAAATACTCAAAAGCTACAATAAGAAAAAATCTACTGAGGTAAGTGTTAGAATTTAGAGTATTTGTAGAATTTCTGAATCCTCTTTTTTCACTTTGACTTATCTTGCTGCTATTACTGAATTTCTCATGGGAATCACACAATTAGGCAGTGTCCACAGGCTTGATGGAGAGCTTACTAATCTGTGGACTTTCTGGTAAGCGTTCACTGTTATCTAAAAAAAAAATTATATGATTGCTCATCAAAAGAATCAACTTTCCTAAATCTTAGCAAACTCTCACCCAGAAATAAAAGTATATTGTATTTTACTGACAAGTAAAGTTCCCAGCACAGTTAATGCTTTAGTTAAATGGTTTCTGGAATACTGCTAGAGAAGGAAAATGTGAATCATTGTTGGCACAGGGGCTGGTCTGGGTTGGATGTTTCAGTGAATTTCAGTCTTTCCTCTGGTGGGTTGATGTCCATTACTCAATAATAGGATGGACAATATAATTGGTATCTGTCATTTTATTAAAAATAAATCAGTAAAAAAAAGTATCTTAAATGTTCACAAGTTGAAGATTAACATTATAGTGTTTCCAATACAATGGAATACTAGTCAACTACTAAAATAATACACAACAAATGTATTTAAATCTTTTGCATTTTACATGAACAGGAATTTAGTTACATACTGTTTTTTATGTACATTCTTTTAAAAAATTCTTTGTTTGAATCTCTATCTTGGTTTCAAACAGACTTATTTCCTCATGTGTTAACACTGTGTCCTTTTTTTAGTGGAAATTATTTCTGAAGGGCTACATAAGAGATTTTGAACAGTAACTCTAGGTGTTGGACTGTGATGAGAGGTTTGTTTGTGCATTTCAGTTTTACAAACTTTCATATTCTTTGAATTTTTAGTGACGAATATGAATGATAAAAATATTAAACTAGCTAAAGTTGAAAAATAATGAATAAAAACTGTAAGGATAGTTAATAGAGAATATCAATATATCAAAGAAAATAATCAAAAGTTTAATAAAGGGAAGTCATTATTCAATTCAAAAAGTGACATAAATGATTTTCAATGAAAATAAATTTATCTCATGATTCTGAATTAAAACAACCAGAAAATAAATGCTAAACTAGTTATTAAACACATTAGTTTCCATGTGTTAACAGCACTAAATTACAAACAAAACTGTGAAGCTAATCGTTCCCTTTCAGTCAGTTGCTTTAATTATCAAGAATCAAATCTATAAATGAAACTTTTCACAAAGAACTTTATGAGTTTCCCACATGAATATGCATCGAAAAGACAGAAGGCCTTTTCCCTTCCTCCTAACCACATTCACAGATACACACAGCTCTGCCATGCACTATCAACATATGCTTACTACTGCAAAGAAATTTAATATCATGACTCACCTAAAATAATGACATCTAAATGTAGACATTATTTTCATTAATATAGCTGCTGCACTGTACCCTTATGCAGTAGAGGAAATTTCGTATGAATATATACATTTTTAGAGTGTGTCAAATGGCATTTTAACATGTGGCACTTACATAGGATAGACTTTGGGGTAAAAAGAGCTATTTCTGTACTTTGCCTGTTCTCTACCAAATCATGCCTGCCATCATCGGATTTGTCTACTGCTTCGCTCTTTTCAGTCTCCTCAGTCATACCACTAGGGATTCTTATAAGGCCAACTTTTTAATGACATGAAAAGGGGAAAATAAGAGTGTCTGAATTCACCCTGGGGATGAATATACAGAATCAAAAATAGGTCATTAGATATACAAATACTGTATATTATGGGTTTTCACAGTAACCCCAAATTTCCCTCATTAAAGGGTTGGTGAAGCCTTGAGCCTGATGGTCACATTGGAAACCCTACCTTTTTCCATATTCTCCATGCCCTTTATTATCAGTGACTATTACTATTAAGGTTGAATCTAGTATACGTAGATATGTAGATATGCAGCCCTGTAGCAGCCGCACTGCATTTTTTTTCTTTCCAAATTCTTGTAACTCTATTAGGAAGTAAAAGTTCAGAAGAGCACATGGTTAATAATTGCCAAAACTAAGATAATTACCCTAGGGTACCAGTTAGGGTTCTGTGTTGCAAACAATGGATTCTGCTTTTAGTTTAAATGAACAGACAGTAATTTATTTTTAAAGGTAACAGATGTCTGTATCCTTCCAAAAATCATAACTTCTTCGTGTCCCAACAGATTCCCTCTCTCCCTCCCTCTCCCTTCCCCTCTCCCTTTCCCTCTCCCTTTACTTCTCTGTCTCTATCCCTGTCTCCTTTTCTCCCTCCTTTTCATAAGGCCACCAGTCCTAATTCATTAAAGATAGATTCCCAACCCTGATGACCTCATTTAACATTAATTATCTTTAAATATATTGGGGTTTGGTGTTAGCGCTTCAAGACATGAATTTGGTAGAGGGGTTGGGGGAGGAATACAATTCACTTCACAGTAGTGAACCAGTTTCTTCCACTGCTGCCCTGACTTGCATTAGACTCACATACGTGGTGGCAGATTACAAACACCTAAAGGCAGTTTGACTGGATGACCAAAGATACTTGATAAGTATATAGACATCTGATTCTAAAACCATGCATGTTTTTTTGTTTTTGTTTTTGTTTTTTTTTACTATTCCAGATTGTTATCCCTGCTGCAAGAAACTCAGGATCTCTTCTTCAGTGCAGTAGTTTCAGGCTTTAGGTATAGGATATTTTAGCAAGTATTTTTCCAATGCATTAGTTACCACTATTCCTAACTTGCTGTTGCATAGATCCACACTTTATCTGCAGTATATTTGCCTTTAGGGCGTTTTTAGGAAGTTGGGGATGATTGAGTGATAATTTTCATATTTCTATACTGTCTTTTTCTGTTTGTGCTATTATAGCAAGAAGGATTATATAGAACACTTGGCTTTTTGAAGAGAAAATATGAATTCATACCTGAAAAAGATAAGCAAAATTCCTTCTGAGCAAGAATTATTGGTTATAATGCTTTTTCTGTCACACATCAAATACCTTTGACTATAGTCACTTGAGAAATTAATTATTTCATGTCCATCTTAATGGATTAAACCATTGTGCCTAGAACATATTGATTTTACTAGATATCTTGGTACACCAAAATTCTAAAAGGACTCCTCACTGTCTAGTTCAAATACAATTTCTATGAGGCTAAGACTGATGCAATCATTGAAAATACATAAAAATTCATGTATCTTCAAAATCTATTGAACATTTCCAACAGATGAAAGTTACATAATGAATACTAAAATGTAAAATCATGTTAACAAAAATCACCTCTGAGAAAAGTGAGTTGAGAAAGTGTAAAAGAAAATAAACATTATGCTACCATTTGTGTGAAAAGAAGAAAAATAAGAAAAAGTTCACATATCTACTTATACTTATAAAAAGAAACATAAGAAGGTGTTGTGGAGCAAATTATGTCCTTCAAAAAAATTCGTCTGTTGAAACCCCAACTTCTAGTGCCTAAGATTATGGGTGCATTTGGAAATAGGATCTTCAGCTCATTAAGTTAAAATGAGTGAATTGATGTGGGCTCTAATCCAGCCTAGTATTCTCATGAGAAGAGGCCATAAGGACACAGATACCTGGGTCGGTAAAGGAACAGCATTGTGAAGAGGCAAGCAGAGAGACTCCGAGCACCTTGACTTTGGACTTTCAGCCTCCAGGACTGTGAGAAAATACATTCCTATTGTTTAAGTCATCTAATCTGTGGCATTTTGTCACGGCAGTCCTAGCAAACAAATCCAGAAGAATAAACCGGAAAGCAATGAAGTGGTTATTTCCACTGGGGACAGGAAATAGGGTGGAAGGGGTGAAAGAGGGAGTTTCATTTCTTTCGTAGTACCTTTTTGCATAGTTTTGACTTATGGAAGCATATTAATGTTTTACAAATTAAAACTAAAATTAATTTAACCAAGAAGGAAAAATTAAAACAGAAAACAAGCTGCAATAAACAAGCACAATTATATTCCAAATGTATGCCATGGGTACACTAAAAGGGGGAGAGTTCTGATCCAAGTAATTTATAAGTACAGTATTTAAATCTATACCTTCCGTCTTATTTGGGAGATGGGAAGAAGTGAGTACTAAAGCAAATTTTAACCTGTCTTTAGTAGATTAATTTATTTATGCGTTATGAGTAAAGTAATTTTTGAACATTTTAGATGCGTATCGAATTAAGCAAGTGAATAATTATACTGATGCTGTTGAGAGACAGGATTCTCACTATGAAAGAAGTTGCCAACAAGTAAAGAACTGAGAGAGAACAGAAATAATTCCATGGTGGTGAATTAGAATTGGAGGCCTCAGTGTTAATTCATGATTTCTTAAATATGTATCAATGTGTACATAAACATATCTAAGTGTACTTTTATCTAAATATTTGCATATATATGGGTTGATGATTAATTTTATATACATGAATATATTTCCTAGTCTGACCACTAGAAATAAAGATACCACAGTAGCAATGAGCACACTTGACATTCACATTTTGGTGTCTAATACTCCTTTACCAAAAGGAACCAGGCAGGGCTCTTGGAGAAATTGCTGATATCAAGACTGGAACTGAATAGATATAATGACATTTAGTTACTTCAAAAAGGAAATCATTCTTAAAAAGATGGAGGCACACCCTGATGGTCTAGTGAATAAGGCCACCAAATGTAGCCCACTTACATCTTAAGGACCCAAGTTAGCGTCCCAGGACAGGGAGTAACAACTAAAATGAACAACTAAATAAAATTAATAAATATTTCTTCCTAATGTCTCTTCCTGCTGGCCTGCCTACTCACCTTCATTCTTGCCTGAACTTTTCCTTTAAAATTAAAAAAAAAAAAAAAAAAAAAATGAAGGTCTGCCTAAAGGGCCTAACATTGTCCACATCTAAGATAATTTTAGCACTCAAATAACCAAGTAAAGTATGAATTATAAATCAATGTAATATAAATCAATAATAAGATAGCAATTCATGTCTTCATACTGGTAATAAAAAGATAAATCAGTAGGGGAAAATGCTGTTGTCATGTGGCAAATATGGAGGAAAGACTAGAGTTAGGAAAATATCAATTAGCCATATTCGTTCCAACAAGAGGTGCCAATAGATGTTTAAGCAGAGGTACTTTTGATATGGAGCAGATATCTGCATGGTTTCAAAAAATGCCCATAGGTTATCAGTTAGAAAAAAACAAAACAAAACATATAACTTTGCACTGAACAAATAATGCAATATCTTCACTATGTAACCAAAATTAACATTATTAATGAAAAGCAAATAGACAAATGTGTCCTTGAAAAGAACAAATTGTTCATGTGATATTTTGACTAGTAATGTATAACTTGAATTAAGTCATGGGAAAATATTGGACAAAATCAAATGAGGGATATTGTTGTATTTTGGGCTGTTCTTCCAAACAGTCAACAATATAAATGCAGAGTCCATGGACAAATTTCAATGAAATATTGATAATTAAATGTGATATTTGATCCCAAACTGGGGGAAAAGACATGCTATAAAGATGCTATTGTATTAAATCAGAAAATTGATATATTGGACTAGGTAAAAGTATTGTTCTATGGATCTTGTAAAATATATTCCTAATATGAAATGTACACTGACATATTTAGGGGTAAAGAACATTATGTATACATGTTACTTTCAAATTTTTCATGCATATATATGTATATATATACACATACACTGTATATTGAAAGATGATGAGAAGGAGGGGAGGGGGAAGGATGGGGAAAGAGAAAACAAGCAAGCACAAATGATAAACCAAGTGGAGTACAATGTTAATAATAGGTGAAACTGGTAAAGTATTGGTGTTTTCTATACAATTCTTATTCTTGCATATTTACTTAAGTTTGAAATGATTTTCAAATAAGGATTTTTTATTCTTTGTTTCTTTGCTGAGATTTTTTATGTGTGTTCATGTCTGGTAAAGATGCCCTAAGAAAAGGGCTTTTTCATCTGAAAAGGTCCTCTTTAGGAACCAGTGTCCTTGAAGTAGACTATTTTTCTGTCTTTTGAAGGACACTTATCTCTGAAGATGGTGACAGTAATTAGGCAAACAGCTAAAAAAGATGGTTACGAGTACCTTTTTGATCCAGTAAGAATTTTTTTTTTTCTTATATTGAGATGTTAGCTCCAGAATGAGCAAATTTTTACAGGAAGAATATAAGATTGTGAGTTATGGCAAATTTATTTATGTCTTTAACATTTTATGTTTATGTTTATGTTTATGTGACAATATATAAGAGAAAAGAAACTGTTTTGCTTTCCATAGAACAGGTATAGTATCTTGAGAACCAAAAAAAAAGTAAATATTACCATGTGTCTTTAGAAACAATTACTTTCCTCTTTGCCTTAGCTAATGAATTAATTCCATTCATTACTCCACTGTGATTGTGCACAGTCTACTTTACTCATCCCTGTCTCCCTTTCTTCCCTTGCTATGGGTTAGCAATGAAACAAGAGTCTGCAAGTGCCAGGAACGGCAAGCCTCCCCATCTGCTCCATACCTAGATTTGTTTCATTTCAGTTATAGAACTATTTGTAGTTATTTTAGGCCACTCATTTGTAATTGAACTAGTCCCAAATAAAGTGCTAATTTCTAAAATAGTTTTGTTAGCATTTTTACAACTAACCATATCCAGATACATAAAATTAATTTGAATGCTGCAGACCCCTCAAAGACATTATCTGAAGGCATTTTATAAAATGTCTGTACTCTCACTGTAGAATTATTTGACTTTCAAAACTTTTTATTAGGGAAGTCTTCAAACCTACATAAGTAAAGAGAAAGTAATAGTGATCCCCCGTGCACCCATCACATAACTTCTACAGTGTACAACAGATTGGACCTTGGATCTCACTAATAACCCCATTTTATTCATACTACATCCCTAATGGATTATGTTTCAGGCAAATCTCAGATATTATATCGTTTCATTTATAAACACTTCACCATTTCTCTCTTTAGAAAAATATAATTATGCTGAGTAACTCAATAATACATGAAAAGAATATTTTATTTCCAGATAACTCATTTATTCTTTTTCTTTATGCAATTTTTAAAAAATCCCCAGCCCTGAGTCATGAAACTGAGTCCTGGTGTTCTGCACCTTAATCATCTCAGCTGCCTGGGCCGCAAGTAGGCGCTGTCATTTGTTCTTGATCATTCCCTTTGCACTGTCTCTGACAATATTGAGATATATAAAGGAAGAAGCATTGTTCAAGGTCCAGACACCTTTTCCAGATTATAAATAACCTATAGAGTTACACACATAATTTGAAGTTGCATAACCTTGATTTAAAAAGCCTTATTATTGTAAAATAAAACATAGATATAAAAAGCTAGATAACTTAATGAATTAGAAAAAAGATAACAAGACCAACACTTTCACAGTCACCACAAAAGCCTCTCCATGTAAATTGTCTCAAATTCTGTTATTCTGTCCCCCTAACAGCCACTACCCTGATTTTTATCATTATATCCTCCGTGCTTTATTGTATAGTTTTTCACCCAAGAGTATAAACCTAGACCCTATCATTGGGTTTTGTTTTTTGTTTTCTGATTTGTTTTGTTTTATTTTAATTGGTATATGTTTTTGAAGTTACAATTCTTATAAAACAGGCACTCCACTGAATTCCCCCTACCTTCCCCATCCATGAAAGGTAATTAATTTTTATTGGTTTGAACATTCTTTCCTTCGGTGTCCCATTACTATAACTAAAATATATTCAGCTAAACCCACACAGAAATTGAAAGCAAACACCCTTTTTTCCCTGATTTTTGCAGAGAAATTAGTCCAAACTACTTTGATCTAGATTGAGGTGGGAGGCACAAAGCACATTTTTATAATCCCAGCCAATATTAAAAAACGCAACAGTCAGGATTTCATTGTATTTTAAATAACTTATGGTGGCAAAGTTTCCTCTAGTTGTCTTGACAATATTCACATTTTTTACAATGTCAAAGCAATTAGAGTGTACCTGGAAGATTAAAAGGAAAATAAAAGATTAAAAACTTCTAGACAAAGGTGTTGATTTACAATAATTAAGGTGAAAATATTTTGATCATTTTTTGATATCACATATTTTGAAAATTCTTGCACCTCCAGTTTTATTGATTAGAAAAATAATATGGGCTCAAAATGATAGTTACGTTATTTAAGAAAAATATGAAAGAAAGCATTCAGTAAGATATGAATTCTCATTTTACATTATACCTTTCCACTAAGTCTGTTATGCTTTCACATCATAAGGTAAAAGTTCAGAAGCATAGCTTATGCTGCAAAAAGGGTATCTGTTTCAGAAATGATGTCAGCAAAAGCTTTCTTCCAATAAGATAGTAAAGTAAGTAACTGTAGGACATTTTTCTTTATTTCTGTTTCATAGTCAAACTTAGGTTAGAAATAAACTGGAAATACTGTCTACCATTAACAGTCATTTTCGGTAATGAGGATAATAATAATGTAACTGTTGCAAGTTGATTCCTATTAATGTTTTTTATCTTCATGAATGATAGATCCTAGAATTTCATTCATTTTCCTTTCCACTTTAAATGTAACCTATTAGAAAAATAATCATGTCATTGATTATCCTAGCTAGAGGGTGGAAATATCAATCATAAATATGAAAGTGACTTTTCCCTCTTTTAACATGATTTTATGAGAATTGAAAGAATAATCCAGATTTTAAGAAGTCCTGAAGATGCCAATAAAATGAAGCTTTGTTTTAGTTTGGTTATAATTATTACCCAGGAGTATTAACTGGGGAAATAGCAATGAAGGTTCAACTGTCCTTGTGAAATCGTGAGGCATTTTTAAATATACTGTACATTTAATTATCACTAAATCAAATCACTTATATTTCCTGAAAAGCATAATGATTAGAAGTCATTGTTTATCTGTGGATTTGATATGACCTTAAGCTTTTAGAGAGCCTAGTAAAGACATGACCTCTGTCCTATGTTTTATATTTAAAATTCCTTTAAAAGGAAGAAAGATGACTTCAAGATCTGGTCACAATTTTTCAGCTGTCAAAAATGTCATTTATTTCTGGTGGTAGAGAAATACCACATTCACTGCTTTGTTTCAAGGTCATCTGTCAAGAATCTCAATTTACCTGCAAGCCTTGATGGATCTTAAACATCAATAAGTGGCTCATTTCTACCTTGCAATATAATACTGAGTCTGTTCTTGTGTCATCTAATAAGTCCATGAGTGCTTTTTTAGAAGGGTTAGCAGTAAACACTCAAAAGCATCACAGTTAGCTCTTTTACTCTCTTGAGAGAGGAGAAAGCTGTCTCCTCCTAAGGAATAGAAATGCTCTGGCATCATCTCCTTCTCACAGCTCACCTCATAACTAAGCAATGACCTTCTATATCTTAAGAAATATTTTTTGTGCCTGTTGTGAAAGAGACACTATCTCTGACTGCTCTGTTCTTAAAACATCCATTTTGTGTGCTTCCTCTCTAGTTTCATGGAATTTAAAGTATTCTTTTACATTCAAATACCAAAAGCCATCTAGACTGCACAGTGGTAGGCAGTTTATTAAAGGGAAGTTTTCAATAGGAAACTCTAAAAGCCTATTTTATTCTTTACTTTGCAGGCTTATGGACATCACATTTCAGTGAATTTATTTTTGTGTGATCCTAGGCACCTCTTTGCTGTTTTATGGAACACATGCTAACTATTCTTTATGAAGTCAAAATCCTTATGGTCATGCCCAGGAAGCCTAAATAGGCTAGTCTCTGACTGTATAAGTTATTTAATGCACTTTCCATAATTATTATTAATACCAATCATTATGACATTTTGCCAGAACACTGAGTGCTTCTTTTCCTTCACATCTCACTCTATGCCATTATCCAAAGGAGGACAGAAAAATATATTTTTCATTTATTTGTTCAATCATCAAAAGTATTTATGAAGGTCTTTTTATTTGCAAAAACACTCTTCTTCAGTTAGAAAATATTCAAATAAATGAAAGAAGAAAAGGCCAGAGCCCTATGCTTTTACAGGAACAGTAAGACATGCTCTCAAAAGCCCATAATAAAGAACAATGTTATTTGAGTGATAAAGGAAAAGGATATATTTATTGATCATCTAAGTACATTCACATGTGATGTCATCTAATTCTTACACCAATCCTCCCTGGAGTATTAAGATGAAAAATGAACAAGCCTGTTGAAGGTCATTGGATTTTAAAGTGAATATGTTTGAGTCCACAGCCCATATTCATTTTAATAGGAACACAATCTTGCACGTTCAGAAAAGGAAAAGTTCATTTTAAGGTTTGGTTGAGTGGGAGAGAGGGTATTCCAGGTTAGGGCACAGAGAAGGATATATAGTAGGAAAGAGAAGAATTGGCCTGGGAACAGTAAGGAGTAGTGCTGTTAACTAGTAGAGAATGAGGTTAGAATGAACAGGTGTGGGCCTGAGGCCTAGGATCATTTAGTGGTGGATTGTGGTTTATGGATTTAACTCTGTATCCTTCAGCCAATGGGACCACTGGAAAACTCTACCAAGGGCAAGATAGGATCAATTTTTTTTTTTTTTTTCAGATATACTTTCTGCCAGTGGGGTATCAAGAGAAGATAAAAGCTATTCTTTCATTTCCATTGTGAGCCACACTTTGGTTTCCAATAAACCAGGAAGCTGCAAGTCACTCTCTTTGTGGTCTGTGGAAGACATGTTCATTTTTCCTGCGTGAGGTTTACAGTCCTTCATGATTCTAAGTATGTCATGGGGAAATGCTTCTGTAGTTGATGAGAAAGGGGATCAGGGCATGAAAAAGGGGAAATTTAAATTATACTATAATTAAAATCATTTTTTTACTCCCTGATTAAAAGAACAGAGCAAGCACAACTTTTTGGTGCTTTTTATTTCTCAATAAGTCAAATGTTGATTCTGGGAGAAGGAGTAAATGGAAAAGAAATTTTGTGGACATGGCTCATAAATGCCCTTCACAAACTCCTATTAATAAAAGTTCTAGAGGTCTACATGAAGGAATCCAAACCTGATTAGGAAGGAATGATACAACTGAAGCTTCTGTAGCATAACGTTAGACGTTCTAGAGTTTAGTGCAAGGGGATGCAGGCATGCCCAGATATTGCAGGAGTATCCTGAACCCTGCACCCACACTACTCTTGATTTTCCTGTTTTATAGGGTAATGTTTCTACTGCCTGGTAGAGAAACAGACTCACCTGGGGAGGTGCTTTTTTCCTCTCTGGATGCAGGGGAACTTCATGTTTAAGTCCCATCGCCAAGAGGTCCTGGATTAATTATTTGGGGATTTTATCCCATTTAAAACATTAGGCTTAACTTTCATAGGGGATCACATTTTTGGTCCACAGATGAATGGAACCATTTTTTGAGCTGAGATGTTATACAATTCAGAAATGTACAATCTTTGACTTTCAAGCAGCAAATTGAGCAACTCTAAGGCTAAAAATAATTCAGAGACTTAGCACAAATGATTATTAAAATTATCTTTTAAATATTTGGGGACTACATTTGCTTATAAGGTAAAGTATAGCGGAGTCAAAATATATGCTTAAATTATTTTTCTTTTTTGACTATATAGTCTACAGCATCAAATTAATAATGCATATCGGTAAACTCTGGAGAACCATGCATCATGAGTTCAGAAGAATATTTCCCTTTGTGATTCACCCCACTGATATGACCTGGAGACCTGTTTTGCAGGTATAGGATTTGTGTAAAAAGAGTGAGTTCAGAGGTCTGCTACTGGCTTTACTAGATACCCTTAGCTGGTCGTGTTATGTGCAGAGGAGATGGGAGAGGGAGAGGCTCAGGAAATTCTACCAACATCAGTCTGTCTAAAGGAAAAAGACTTGTCTTATAGCATATTCCAAAAGTACAATTCTCTGCAAAAAAAACAAACAAAAACTCCAGTGAATACCCAGTCAAAAAAAAAAGAAGTCAAACCCAGAAAGGAAAATAGAACCAGGAATTTAAGGCCTTGTTAATTTTCCTTATCAAATTGAAAATTACTTCTGAAACATTGGTCAGAGGGAGGATCAGGAATTTTGCCAGTATGAAAAGACTGATTTTGGAATACAGGTAAGTAATTAAACATGCAAGATATACCTTTATTTGTTGATATTCATTTCTGACATTCTTTCTGGGAGAGCTGATGATACATAAAACCTAATTTTGGGGACCAGTTTTTGGAAGCTCAGCTTTTAAGTTCTTATTGGTTATTGAAAAGAAGCAAACAAACTCTTAACAAGGCAGAGAAACCACACATGATCTCCATTTCAATTAGCATCAGGTCTGGAAAAATATTTAGGTGCAATTTTAACATTCTAATTTCAGAAAAATGTTAAAAAGGAGTGAAAAAATCATGTGTAACTTGTGAGTTAGCTAAAAGAAGATTTCAGTGAAGATGTAAGCATAGTGATGAAACAACATCAGTACCCTCAAGTATAAATGGGTGCTGAGGGAGTAACAAATGAGTTTCCCATATGTCAGGCCAGGCTTTGAGAAAAGTTCTTTACATGGATTTACATTTAATTCTCACAACACTTACATGATGCTGGACTATTATTCCTCTTTCACAGATGAAGAAATTGTGAAGATAATAACTAAAGTCACCCACTGAGCCGGGACAGAGATAGGACTAGTACCCAGACACTTCCATTTCAGGCCCAAGAAGGAGCACAGAATTAATACTTCAAGACCCCACAGTCATGCTCAATGTACAGTGTCAATAATACAGTGCTTAACCACCCCCCACCCCCCCATGGAGCCTGGAGAGGCAGCATAGGAAGGCAGGGAGTTGAAACCCAACCCAGTACAGAGTGATAGGAAGGATAATCGCAGTAGGCAAAGACAAAATTTGAGGCCGCTTCCTTCAGCCTATCACCCTATAAAACTAAGAACACTTTCTAATGCTGTCAGAAGCAGACCCTGGGAAGGCTACTGTGCCCAAGTTCTCTATTTGTGAGCATCTCAACCACAGTTTGTCACTGTGCCCTTAAATCCCACTATTAAGCATTAGAACCAGTGATGTTTCCAGAGAAATAATAGTGATAATGAAGTTCTACTTAATATTGACAGCAGGTCACTGTTCTAAGCACTTCATGTGTACAGATCCCTTCAACCTTCTCCAATCCTGTGAGGTAGATAAAGAGGTGACCAGCTTGTCCTGTTTGCTTTGGACTTTGCTGGTTGAGCAATGAAAGTCATATGTCCCAGGAGTCACCTAATCCCAAGCAAACAGGTAACCCCGGGTAAAAACTATTACAGCCAAGAAACAAGAGAGACCCAGAGAAATTAAGGGACCTGCTCACGATCACAGATTCAGCAACTGGTAGAGACAGGATTTAAAGCCAGGTGATGTGTCTCCAGAGTCCTCATTCTTAATAAGATATAAATAGTTCTCCCTTGAGAGCAAGGGAACCTTAATGATGGACTAATACCAATGATATCATCCTGAAGACAGCTGAGCTGGGAAATTGGAAAAGGAAAGAGACATCATTAGAACACTATGCAAGACAAGCCCTTTGTTTAAATGCTTTCATTTAACTCTTGCAGCTCTGATATTTTATGGATGAAGAAACAGGCTCTGGCATGTTACAAGTCTTGCTTAAGGTCACAGAGGTAGGAAGTTCAGAGATAGTCTTCAAATCTCAGTCTTCCTGTTTCTGAAGTCAACGATTACTTCATTGCATCCGGCTGCCTCTAACAAAAACTTACATTTGTATAGCACTTTTCAGCTTACAAAGCCCTGTCACATGCATCACCTTCTCATGAATCAGAGACAGAGAGAGCAGTAATAACATCCTCACTTACACATGAAGACACCACAGATCTGCAGATTACATGTTCTACCAAGGTCACACAGATCTCATGTGGCTGAACTAAGACGAGAAGCCAGGTTTTCTGAAAAGTTAAAGTTATGGTCTGATTAGTTACGTACCTCCAAAATTCATACATTGAAACTTAATCTCCAATTTGATAGATATTAGAAGCTGGAGTCTGAAATATGACTAGGTCATGAGAGTAAACCTCTTGCGAATGGGATTAGTACCTTAAAAAGGACACGCTAGAGAGCTCTCTTGTCCCTTCTACCATGTGAGGACACAGGGAGAAGAGAGGCATCTGTGAATGAGACTCTGGGCCTCATTAGACACTGAATCTACTGGTGCAAGTCTATAGTAAATACGATATAGCAGCCTAGACTAAGAGTGAATGTTCTTTTATTCTTTCTTCCTAACTGTTAAGAATATATTATATAGGGTATCCATGAAGCTAGGGACAGAAAAAAATGGAGGACTAATATATGTGAAGTAGGGGTAGAGTAAATGGTGAACTGAAACTCAAGTTCCAGGATTAAAAGGAGGTAGAATGAGTAGGCTAGGAAGCAGATACCTTAGGAACTTCTAAACAGTCAAAGAGGGACTCCAGTGAGAGCTTTTTCAGCATTTCAGCAAAGACTGAGACAAATGTGTAAACAAATATATCTTCTGGTATACCCTGGTGGCTTAGTGGTTAAGTCTGCCCACCAGGCACAGTCCAAATACATCCCAAGGACCTGGGTTCAAGATTTGGAGCTGGGTTGAACAACCAAGATGAACAACTAAATAGAGTAAAATAAAGTGCTTCTTTCTCGTCTCTCTTCTTGCCTGCCTGCTTGCCTACAAGCCTTCATTCTTGCCTATCTCTTTACTTTAAAAAAAAAATATCTACACATATATGTACACATGCATGCATGCACACACACACGCGCACGCACACACACACACACACACATATATATATATATATATATATATATATCTCCAACTCATTTATTTTTCATGTATTCAACGAATGCCTAATGTGGGTCACCTAATGTCAGGGGGCAGGCAAGGGGCTACAGAGTGAACATTACAGATGTGGGGTCACCAGACCACAGAGTTTATGGTAGAAGTTATCTTTCAAGCCAATCCTGGCTCTTCTGTCATCACACCTATGCTAATTTGTGTAGTGTTTGCTGATTCATGACAAATCCACTGGCAGCTGATAGTAACCTGGCAAGGTGATGTTGATTGACTAACAAAAATTCCTGAAAATGTAACTGTCGGCTTGTTCTCCAGGCTCAACATACCACTGAAACTACTCATGTCACCTCGTCCCTCACAAAAGTAATAGCAGGAAGTACTTCTGACAAATCCTAAAGGGTTTTGGAAGTAGGAGTGTGTCTCCAGCACTAAAGGAGGGGCTCCCCTCCTTTCAAAGGTGGAAAACTATAGGGTAGCTTAGTCACTCACCAGAGTGACAGAAGTGAAGGCAGGAAATTCAGTCACACTGCAACCCTATTGCGAAACCCTGGAGGTAGCAAAGCTTCAATAAATGCAGAGCATTCTAGAAATGCACCCCCACTGAGCACTGTCTCAGTAAGTCTGCCCCACACCTTTGCTTTATTCTTAGATTCTTAAATGAGGGATGCAATACAGAGCTCCATGAACCTGGGTCATTATGTTACATTGGTCTGTACTTTGTTGAAAATGTATTCTTAGAATTGTTAATAGGTGGTTGGGACAGAGAAGAGGAGCCATGTTCAAGAGGTGAGAAACGTTCAGGAAGAGAAAATAGATGCGAACCCAGAAAACAGCGTGGGGAAAATACCAGTCTCCTGACTCTTGCTTCATAATTTTGCTTAGGGTTGGTGAAGCATGTTTGAACTATCAACAGATATAAACTGATAATAATAATAAAAGCAGGTCAAAACATAAGTAAGGTAACTTGGAAGGACTTCTTACCTCCTATCTTTTCTAATAACCCTGCAAAAGGCATTTGACAGCAAGTAAGAGTTTACAGCTGTTAGGACTCCCATAGAGATTAAAGGCTAGTCTTGGCAATACTTGGCAGTACTTAGCAGCATGTGTGAAATTACTCGTGGAAATGCTTCTCATTTTGTGCATTTTATTTATTTTTTTAACCATGATATGAGACTGAATTTTTTCTAGATGCAGTCAAGTAAACCAGCAGATTACTTTTCAGTGATAGTACATCATTTTCTGCCCACCTAATGAAGAAAAAACATTACAAGCAATGCTTGGTGCTCCATGAAAGTTCCTGAAGTCTCGCTCCATTAGACATTATTTATGAAATACTTGAAGGCATTTGGTCATCTGAAAAAGTTGCAAATTCACAATGAGATTTTGGTCAAATGAGTTTGGTGACTATATTTTTTTCATTTATACATAATGTATAAATGAGACTGAGCACTTTAAGACTTTTACTTGATAAATAATGACAGAAAATAAAACAAAACAAAAAACCAGCATCCTGAAAGTAATTGGATTTAATCTGGTCAGATCAAGGATAATCCCACATGGATAACAGAAAAGGTGGAAGTTAATTATTCTATCTTTTGCACTTTCCTCTGTGTCATTTCAAATTGCAAAAGAGCAATAGCAACAAAGAGCCTTAGCCCCAGGCCTGATAGAACTGCAATTCAGTCTGCATGGCTGTGGACTTGTTATTGAAGACAATACATGCCATTGATCTCTGGACATGGTCCTTTGCCACGTTTAAGAAGTCCATACTCTTGGGAGTTAAGTAGGGTAGTTGATGGGAGAAGTAGGTCATGGTGAGTGCTAGAGAGGATGGGAGGAATCCATCCCATTTCAGTGTATGTAGCCTGGGACATAAAGGTGGGCTTCACCTGAAGGCGTTACATGCTTCCAGGTAGTCTCCTATGGAGGCTGACTTATATCCAGTCCTTTGCATTGCAAAGTGCATGAGTGTCCTAGAACCATGGGCACAAGTACAATGTACAATATTCTCCCTTTGCCAGGTCCACAATTGGAGAAGTGCATAATAAGAAAATCTCTTACTACTTTTTACTGAACAGAATAGCTCAGTATCATCTCAAATACCCTCTTAATGGATTGACCAAGTTACTATAATATTTCTTGGTTATTTAATGAACAGAGTCTGAACTTTAGATTTAGACATATCTGAGTTCAAATTCTGGCTCTGCCATAATAATCGGATATAATTGGATTGTATGATTTACATCATATATATGAATTTCTTAGTACTTGAGTATCGCATCTTGGCAAATGATAAGAATAAGTCCAACATTGCATAGGATTGTGAGTATTAAATAAAATCATAGAAGGAATGATTTCAAGTAGCATTAATAGAATATGTAGGTGCTACCTACCTAATTAATCTTAATTTCCCTTCTTTTCCAGAGATCAACTGGCCCTGGGCCAGTCTGGTTATTAAGCACAGCCATTTTATCTACTAGGGACTTCTAATCTTAAAGTTTTAAAATAGTCTACAGCCATTGCAGAAATGCTAAGGGTTTGCTAGAATTTCCTAATGCCATTGTCACTTTGCAATTAATTATGTGATCAATTTGGAGACTTGACTGCCCTTAATGTGGTTATTGCAGCCGATCTCAGGGAACATTGGGCTCAACCAGAAGACAGATCCTAGGTAACAAACACAGAGAACACCCCAACAGCAAATCCCACAGAGCTTAGATTTCCACTGATATAATTCAACCCTGGACATAAATTACACTGTGCTTACAAAGCAAATGAAACACAATCTATCAAGATGGAATCACCAAGCTTGTACCTCACAGATAAAATGGATGTGATTGAAACAAGTTTCTTTGCAGATTCTTATTTCGGTTTCTGACGTTTCCCTACAGTTTGTTTAAAAGTTTTCTGAAGTAACTGAAAAGTAATTGTATTTTTTGGCAACATAGAAACCCTAGGAAAGCACTTAAAATGCAGCATCGCTGCTGGCAGAGGAAGAGGAGACTTTGCTTGGCTATAGATATACTGCCAGAGATTTTAAAGTATTTCTGTACATTGAAGAATTGCAACTGAATTATCTTACTGTAATAATACCTTCTTTGCCTTCAACACGATATGCTGATAATTTACCAGTCTACTAAAAATTCTTGACCAGCCTAGCCTTCTCAGATGAATAATAGGAGGTTTAAAAAAAATGAGTGAGCACAGTTGATTAGCAAATGGTTTGAACTTTTCCCATCTGGTAGGTGAAAAAATTGTTTCTCCTTGCATCATCTATTCTTCCAGGTGTGACCAGGTGCTCAGCTCTCCTCTCCAGCATCCCTGTGAGTCTTTGTGTGAGGTAGGTGCTAGATTTGGCAACTATCTTCCTGGCAGCTGATGTGGGGTTCCTTATCATGTCTACAGCTACTCTGTGGGGTACTCATTACCCATACTGCCTTCAAGTAGTGGTCCGGATGGCCTTCACACTGCTATGAGATATGTGTTAGGGAGGTTTGGGTAACAGTGCTGGGTGTGTAGTTGGACCCTGTTGGGTGCCAGGGCCATGAAAGGGAGGCTTAAGTAGAAAAATGTTCAAAATGTTTCTTCTTCTCCCACCAGCATCTATTTACCAGGGATTATAGGGCAATCACACCTGCAGAAACTTCTTCACCTTTCCTACTTGTTTCAGTGTTGGGTCAGGAACTTGGAAGCTTCCCAAGTGTCATCTGCAATGACTCTCACCCACTCCCTACCCATTCCCCCAGGAGGAAGAAGGCAGGGAGTAACACAAGAATTTTTTAAGCAAGGGAATATATGAGGTTTTGTTTGGGTCCTCACAAGAGAAGAGAGTTCCTGCACCCCGAACCCCAGCCAAATGTCACAGTGTTATAGAGGCTTCAGCTCTATTCGGTCACGTGTGAAACCCAGATGATATCAACAACACATTACATCTTCAAGGCTGTATTCTTGGAGTAGCTTTGGGGAACATGCATTCCCAGAGAAGAGGGATGAGCAGCTGGGTCATTACCCGGGTCCTGCTCAAGGGTCAGTTTAACCTTCAGATCTTCTGGATGATGTGCAAGTACAATAAGAGAAGATGAACCAGGCCATAGCGCATGCTGGGCAAGGCAGGTCTTTGGTTACCTTCCCATCATCACAGCATAAGTGAGTAGAGGATAATATTGTATAAAACTCACTTGCAAAAACTTCTTTTATTCAAGTCCCTTATTAAAATAATTTATTTTGACTGATTGACCATATTTTTTCTGAATTATTTAAATTTTTTGTATGATTGAGCCCTTAATAAATGACTCATCTTAGCATCCATTCTTTTGTTCTGACCAGAAGCTACTTCCTTCTCCATTTTGCATGCATATTTATCAATGAATATAAGGAATCGTCTTAGCGTTTTTAATTCATTCGATGAACATTACAGTAGGCCCACTCTATGGCAGGCATTGTACTTGAATCTAGGAGAAATTTTTTAAAAAATGTTGTCTCTGTGTCAAATTGCCTGTAGTCTGGAGCTGCATTTTCTTAAGTGTGTCACAAAGAAAATATTCCTGTACTTCTCTCTTGTCTTCTCTTCCCCCATGATCAAACATATTTTGAAAGTCCTATACACAGTGTTAAAAGCTCCCGGTTTTTGGTAATAATGTATTCTACTTAATTTTATTTCACTCAGATAAGTTTAAACGCCTTCTATGTAAAACCTGTTGGCCTGTTGACAGACCAAAGAAACTTGCTTGCATCTGAAACAATGGAAAATGTTTGCCTCCATTCCAGTGGAAGATGAACTTGAGGAAATGCCAGGATTGTAGATTTCCTGAATAGCTTATTGAATTCAGAGTACCTTAAAGAAAGAATATGTATTATATATTTGTAAGAGTTGTATGTAAGTTCAGTGCATGCATTATCCTCACATCTTAAATAATTGTATTTAAAATTTCTGAAGTTCTACAAGAAAAATTTAAAGGACTGTCATACGAGACCACCTTTCCCTGAAATTTTATTGCTGTGCTCCAGTGGTTTCTTCCTAATTCTGCGCGTCTCAAAGCGCTGTACAGTGTCTGAGCCTTTGTTGTAATTAACAAGATCTCAGGAATATCATATGGTTAGTAGCTTGGCATGGATTGAAGCAGGAGTCCCCGTCCTCTTGGGGGCAAGGCTGACTGTTTTCTAATGCCCTGACCTCATTGAGAGATTTCTGATAGCATCTGGCTCTGTCAGTTTCCTGCTTGAAATACTCTTGAGCAGCTGCCCCTCACAGCAGGGTGACTGCAAGTGACTGACTGGGGATCCCTGTTGTAAATGACAGCTGCAGGGTGATTTTGGTCATGGCTGCCAAGAGGCAGAAATTGAGTGAAAACACTATAGAATTTTCATTATTCACTGTTGCCATGTGTTCATGGCCAAAGGGGGCACCAGTTGAATACAGAGAAAAAGGAAAATTGGATCCACTTTCTTGAAAGGCTCACTGATGTCCTTTCATTGCCAAAGTGGGATAGGCAAAAGAAAACTGAAGACACATTGACTGTTTCAGCCCCTGTCTATTCTGTCTAGTTTATAATCCTAGAGTGAAAAACTGAATAATAAAAAAAAAATCTGCCATTTATTGAGTCCTTACCAAACACCACCATCTATAACCAACATATTTATGAAGTACCTACCATTTACAGGTGAAAAACTGAGATCTTGGGAGGTATATAACTTGCCAAAGGTCACATAGCTAGCAGCTTGTGAGAAAGACTTAATAAACTCACTCAAGAAGGGACTTATTGGAAAGTTCATGTCTTTGCCTTATGACAGGGTGAGCTTCTGAACTCCAGGAACAGTGACGGTCACTTAAACAGACATGACTTTTTCTAGTACTCTGGTCAGACCACAGGACTAGAGCAAGGTGGCATATCTTAGCAAAGGTGAACAACAGGAAATGAATTTAGTGATTGAATTCCATTTTGGACTGATAAATTTCAGTATGAACTGTGCCTGTTTCCCCCTTAAGTAAATAAAACTAAAGCTATTAAGTGACCTTTGAGGACACAAAAATAACTACCCTATATCTCAACTCCTTTTTTTCAAAAAAGCTCCCGTTCAGGCTAAGGTGACTGACTGTGGTTTATTTCTGTACCTCAAATGCAGATGTGAGGATAATGCATACACTGTACCTCTTGCCCCTGACTGCACTGACTGAGATGAGGATCATGAGGATCAGTCAGTCTCTGCCTCTCTCTGCTAAGGGGACAGGGTTGGGTAATACAGTATCTATGTAAAATGGACCTGAAGTTTGTGGAATGTAGTTATTATGGGAAGCAAAGCTTGAAAACATGATTCCTGTGGAAATGGAAAACTCAGTAAAGACATTTCAGGTTTCTGTCTATGTTGAAGGTACTGTGTTTGGTGCTAAGAGGTGATCAGGGGAAGGTGGTGCATCTCTTAGGAGTGTTTTTCTCTCTGCACACAGTTTAGGATTTCATTATGACTGCTCAAAGACTTTCTCTTTTCTTTTTTTTTCTTTTAGAGATTAAACAGTAATTATTAAAGAGCTCAGTTCCAGGGTGAGTACAGGCTCTCAAGAAGAGATATTGGGGGGCCACTCTATTCATCTTCCAGTTGCTACAGATGAGTTGATGGAGGCCTTTAGAAGATCTTTTGACAGAGATAAGAAATTACTTCTCTGAAATTGTGAGGTGAGGGACTCAGTCTAGATGTAATTCTATTTTTCTTGTCCTTGCAGTTTTCACAGTTCATTCTGATTTCTTCATCACCAAGTTTTGACATTGAAGTTTCGTTTCCAATAAGGCTGAATGCTCAGACTGCTACTCACCGCTCCTTCTGTAGCCAGTGCTGAGTCTGGGTCAGTATTTGAGATAAACTTTTATTAGAGTGTTTCCATTCAGATGCTGTAAGGCCATTGCATCAAGAAGTGAGACACATCTGTCTTGTTCAGATTTAATTGCAGAAAGGAAGGTTGATTTTATATGCTATAAAACTGCTATCAGGGAAGATAGCGCTTCATATCTATAGTTACAGGATTTCATTTTGTTGAAACCTTCCGTTTCTCTTAACACTGCTGAAATTATAATGCAGTTTCACTTTATGAGGCTCCTGAAATGGTGGCTACAGTCACTGCCTGGTTTCCCAAACTGACAATGATGTGTACAATGTGAAGTGCTAGCTCAGCTGATTCACGATGCAGCAGTTCACAGGATTTGCATGCTCTGCCTTAGGAGAAGACTTTGTAAAGGTTCCTGCTACTGGCATGAAGATTTCTGTACCCACCTGGATCATGTTACTTCTCTCCTTAACAGCTCCCCAGAGCTCCCTCTCATCAGCCTGAAGTTCTTGACCAAGGTGCTCGATGAACTAACCACATCTCGTGTTTGTTCATAAGCCTTTCCACTTGGCAGAGGATAAACAAGGTGCAGAGACGTTGGATCCTTTGCATCTCTCCCATTCATCCACCATGTCAGCCTTGGTTCTGTTCAAATCCCATGCACCTTAGAAAGCATCTGAGCCCAAGCCACTGCTGCTGCCACTACCCCATGTACCTGGACACCACCTTGCTCACTGGCTACACTGACACGTGTTACCTAATAATCTCAGGCCACTGGTTCACTGAAGCAGAATTCCCTCTTTTTTTTTTAAAGGAATATTTCACTTGAAAATCAGACAAAGAGCAAACAATTACCAACACATAGAACATGACAAGTCGACGCCCTTTGTCCTGGCCTTTTCTACTTTAGAACCAGCATTTCCCATTGGACTGACAACAGAAGTCTGTTTCTTCAGACAATGAGAGATGATTGCCATATGTCAGAGTAATCTGTTCTACTTATCTCCCAAGTTTTTCTTACTATCTTGCTAAGATGCACCCAGGAGGCGTCCTTTCTAACTTTATCATTGATCATGAAATGGCAAAATTATGCATTCTACAAATAAAGCAGATATCATTTCAATCTAAGCGTTAAAAAAAGAGGTCCTTCTCTTCCATTCTCTTCAAACATGAGTAGTTTAATTCAAATTCCCCCTATCACCTGAAACTCTAATTATTTCAGATTTTCTCTGGTGCCAAGTCTGCCTATAATTCCCCAGTATTGGACTCCAATTGATTTCTCCCGGTAATGGAAAAACTTCTAAAGATACCTATGTCAGTTTTTATTTCATTCCTATAAATCATCAACAGGATTATATAATGCATATGCATGTTTATACATTTGATGTCCTACTGAGATTTTCTACTCCTTAACCACAGGGGTAGTGTGTGTTTAACACTCTAGTATATATATATATATATACACATATATATGTATATATGTATGTGTATATATGTATATATGTATATATGTGTGTACATATATACACACGTGTGTATATACACATATATATGTATGTGTACATATATGTGTGTATATGTTGCTACTTTAAAACAGTAATTAATGATAATGATACAAAGTTCAAGAACTGGGGAGGGTAGCTTGGACATAACTTGGAGTCAGAATAATTAGTTATTCAGAATAATGAGAGTTTATTTTTTCGTTTTAGGCACAAGAGATTGGTTCTAGGACATCAAGACATTTAGAGATGATATCACTTGAAAAGAAAACATCAAAAAAAAAGGAATATCAGTGTAAGAATCTTATATCTCCTATATCCTACTTTATATCCTTCTTCTACATCTTCTACCCCTCATAAAATTCATAATACCTGTACCCTTGAGGAGAACAAATATTGCTTTCAATTTTAAATGACAGCGAAGGGTACAGCCATAAAATCCCTGTGGGCAGACTTCCTGCTATGATGCCCTGATATATAACTAATTTCCACATAAACAGGATGTATTGCAAATATTAAGTATTCAGTATAATCTACTGACTGAATGACGGTGGGGTGGGCTCTGGAGCCATCTGGAAGAGGTGCTGATGGAAAAGACTTTACATGATATGCCATCTCTATAGTAGGTTTGGCCCCCTTTCTGCAGGTCAAAGACCCTGTTGTTCCATTCTCTGGCTCTCTTCACCCCCTCCCTGAATGCTATCTGAAAGATAAATTTCTAGAGCAAAAATTCCACAAATGCTATATTTCAACTTTTAAGTTGTAATGTACCATATGCCTCCTAATGGTATATTGGGGAGAACTATTCCTTACTTTGTACTTTTATTCCTTTTTCTCTCTCATTTTGCTTTTTCTTTCCCCCATCTCACTTTTTCTTTTTTTTACCCTCATCTGTTTCTGAAACCTTTCCTCCAACACTGATTTACTATAGAGATGGACATCAAAGAGATGAGATAGAGATCAGATAGATAAATATGTAGATGGAATTGGATGAATATGAAACACAGTTGCTGGTCCTTTATTCTGTGTATACTTTAATGATGATTCCATAGGATATTTAAGTGCTAGAGCAGTTCATTTTCATAGCAGACTTTCAGATGTGTGATTAAATGCAGTATAAAATGACAAAGGAGTTATGGATTTCAATTTACTCCCAGGTGATTGAAACAATCTTAAACTTATTTCCTTCTTTCCTTTCACAAATATTTTTTAAGTACCAACTATATGCCTGGCAACCTGAGGGACACTGAGCATACAAAAATATAGACACAAGTTTTCCCATAATGAACTCTACTGGGTGGGAAGGTAAATAAATGGCAAAAAAAAATCTCCCCTCAAAAAAGCCCAGGACAATATTAGGTCTTCAGTAAAATTTTCTAGGAAATTTTATTGTTTGATAGGGCATCATTGCATAAATCTTCCTTTCTAACACAGGGTGAAAGAGAGAGAATGGTGTATATATATATATATATAGAGAGAGAGAGAGAGAGAGAGAGAGAGAGAGAGAAAAGCTCCTCACTCCCAACATCATTGCAAATGAACGCTTCTTAATATAATGTCTATTTGCTATTATTGTTTTTATGAGAATGGACATAATAATGTCATTATTTTTTTCTCAGCTGCTATCATTTTACCTAACTGCTTAGTTTGCTTACTATTTCTCAACCCTCATACAGCATCAGAATCAGCTGGGCACTTTCTAAGTATGTCCACCCCAGACATTCTAAGCGGCCAAGGATGGTTTCAATTTCTACAAGTAATTGTAATATTCACATTGGATTGATAAATGCTGACTGAAAGGGCTGGTTAGTTAACTGGATCATCCTCCACCAAAAATAAATTAATCAAAAGTATCAATAACAATAGTTAAAGAAATTTAAACAGATGAGTTACAGAATTCAAACTTTTCATTTTCTAAAGGAGGAAGGAAGCTAGTGCTTTAGAAAAGTCTTTCCTGCCATAAATTCTCAGAAGTTCTCATGATTGATGACAAATTGTAGACAATTATTTTTTCTAGATCACTTTATTGAAGTATGATTGATATACAAGTAACTGTACATATTTAATGTTTACAATTTGACATGTTTGGAGGTAAGTATCCACCATGAAACCATCAGGACAATGAAGGCAGTCTGTAAGGGATTACTGGACTAGGGTTTTATTGTGAAGCCCTGAGATCTTCAGATGATGCACAGATAGAATTTGGAATACAATACTAGAGGAGCAAACCAGCAGATGCCTCTAACTTCCTCACATTTGGAAACAGTACCTTCAAACCCTGCTTCATAGAAGCTAGTATTAAACACACCAAGATTCTGTTCCCTAAAGAGGGTCTAAAAATGAGATGATCCTGTCACTACCATTCAGTGGCTTTAGAAACTATGCAGATGAGTAGGGGGTAAGGATATCTTATGATGAAAATAAGACATACTCTCCTCTATTTGGAAGTGCAGAGGAGTTGAAATCCAAGTGAAGATATTTCTTAGGAAGCAGTTCTCAATTCCCTGTCACTTGAACCAGTGCCTAGAACACATTTTCCATACTGGAGAGTAAACTAAAATAAGTTTGGCGGCCAAAATATTTAGATCCATATTAAGCAGAGTATAAAGAAAAGTATTTGCCAAACTATCATATCTCTCTATATAGAGTTCTCTCAAACCGATTTTGAAAAGTCAAAACACAATAGAAATGAAATCAAAGGTTGTGTATAGATAATTCACACACAAGACATACAAATAGTTCTTTAGCTAAAGATGGAAAACACTCAACTTCACTCATAAGAAAATGCAAATTAAAATCATTCTGTAACTCTGCCTAAAACAGTGTGAATAAAGTATCTTTCTTAGCTGAAAATAACTAAAATAAAGTAAATCTGATATAGCCTTTTATAAAATCTATCAGACTGGTAAAGAGCAAGAATTATCCAGCCTGAGGGTAAGCACGAAGTCTTACATGTTATGGATGGGAGTGTAAGTTGACACAGTTCTATAAAAGATGTCTATTTTGAATTTGTCAGTATCTAACAAAATTACAATGCACATAACTTTGATCTAGCAGTTTGCTTTCTAGAAGTTTAACCTGCATGAAGGTATAAGCTTACTGCTGCAAAACTACTTGTGAGGTCAAAATTTAGATAAATTTAACTCTCTATATAATAGTATCATTATGTGGCACATCCACACTATGGAGCAGAATACTCTGAAGTCATTGAAAATTATGGGACATTGTTTAACCTACTAATTAGTGATGATATTCAAGATACATTGTTAAGGAAGTAAAGTGAGAGCAAGGCATTTAGACAGTGTGTTGCCCTTGGTTCTTTTTTAATTTTCAGCCAAGTGTAATATACAACTTTCAAAAATAAATAATGTTTCAGGCTAGTGTTGCTACTTGTACAAAATAGTCACAGAAACAGGCAGTAATATTTCTGTACCAATCCTAATCTAAGGCAAGATGGCTCTTGGTGTGACTGTCTCCATGGGTGCAAGTATAGTACCAGGTCATTTTACATATTTACCTCCTTTGTAAAAATATGAAGTATTGACCACTGCTACACTGGAGAATGTGAGCAAAGACAACCACTGGTGTTTGTTCGATCTACTTAATAGGGAACTCATACCTCCCACACCTCCAGCCCCAACTAAACACATTGTCTTTCTGAAAATCTCTCCCACATATCACAACTTCCATTCCTTTCCCTAACTCCTAATTCTTTTGGTCTTAGTCTATCCACATATTTCTCTAGAAGGGATTCTCTGACCACTTCTTCAGGCATTCCTGGGTTGAGTCTCCCTCCCATGTGCTCCCCAGTAGCCCCTATTAACCATCACCGTGATCCTTGTCCTTCTGTATTGCAGTCACCTGTTAAATTATATTTTTCCTCCAAGACTCTAATGTTCCCCAAAGGGCTAGGGTTGAGTCTGACTCATTCACTGTATCCTTAACATCTGTCATAGAAGCTGCCCAGCTATTTATACTCAATAAATACTCGTTGAATGAAAGAATGACAGTTTTGTCATCAAAGATTACTCCTAGATCAGGAGAAAAAAACAGCTATGATCTAAGAATAAGTTCTTATTCATTTCTGGAGAGCAGGGAGAATAGGTAGGGAGCACTGAATTTATCAAAAATAATTTTTAAACCCTCCATAGACTTTACAGTATACATTTATCAAAATAACTAAACACAGCTTTCTTTTATGTTTTAAAATTGTTATCTCTTGTCTTGATTCAGGCACACCTGTATTTCTCTCCGTCTTTGGGGAAGAACGTCGACAGCGACTTGACTTAGTATTTTTCTGGTCTTCCCAGAACAATGACGACAGGTGACCAGGAGTGCTGTCTCTGAACTGAGAACTGAGTGTCATCCTCACCATTTTTGCATCCATTCTGTTCAAACAAATGGATCATTAATTTGAAGTCTGGTATTTTGAGAAGTTAAATAAATCTGCGGAAGAGCACTTAAAATTAACGTTCAGAATCATTGTCAGAGGACCTATCTTTCTCCAATCAAAGTTTATGCATCAACAGACCAATTGCAAATCATGACAGGGCAAGGAGCCAGTTTCTCATTCTTTCAAACTTTAGTGCTGACAATAATACTCGAATTTTATATTTATAACACATGCACACTGCCCAATTTGGCTATTGTTTCCAAAAAAGCTGGTAAGTGTATGCTTAAACAGTGACTCTAGGTATGACCAGAAAAGAGACTTGAAAAAACAGAAGCTCTAGTACCCAGAGTAAAAATTAACATTCACAAACCCTTCCTGACATCAACTTTTATAATTAAAACAAATATATTAGGGAGAGGAAGGACATTTTTTGACTGAACCTTTTGCTATACTGAGTACTTCTTGCCTTCCTAAGAAGAGAAGTTAGCTCACAAGTCTTCCCTTTGGTATGGCTTAACTCTTACTGTCTTTGAAATTTCTGTTCTCTCAGAAAGGGGATTTTTTTAAAAAGGGGAGCTTTTCTTTTTTTTTTAATATTAGTAAGAGGTCTTTATATTCAAAACTGTATAATATGGTCTTATGTGTTTTAAGTTTATACATTCATAGTGATAAAGTGGGCATAAATATTTAAAGCCTACTAGTAATCCACATCTTCAAAGGAAAGCATGAAAAAGATAGAATATGGTGTAGCCTGGATGAATAGTGGTTAGGTCAGCCTCCTTCTGTTGAGCGCAGTTTACATAAACCCCAAGGATCAGGGTTTGTATCTCGGGTCTGGGGGGAACAACCAATGTGAACAACTAAATAAAAATAAAATAGAATGTTTCTTCCTTTTTCCTCCTCTCCTTTTCTGCCTACCTACATGCATGCCTGTAGCTTTCCTTAAAAAAAAAAAAAAAAAAAAAAAGGTGTTCTTAGAATACTATGCTGTTTCTTTCATTTTTTTCACATTTACCAAATATACTGGATTTCTACTGTGTGTCAGACCTGTTTGAGGTGATAGGAATACAGTATTGAACAAAGAAACAGAGTTACTTAGAGTTTATATTCTAGTGAGGATAGGCAGGAAGGTATATATTATGGCAGAAGGTATTAAATGCTATGGAAAACAAATAAAGCAAAGAAGTTTTCTATTTTCACCACATGTTCATGGATGGCCCCACCAAGTGAAGACAGGAGGAAGGTGAGACCAGTGGCAGAAACGGGGTGAAGGAAAGGGAGAGAAAATTAGGTCCATGGGAAACAAAAGCCAGACTGAATTGGTCAAGGCAAACATAATAAAAATGTGCAATTTTACTCTCAGTGAAATGGGAAGTCACTCAGACATAGAAATATGATTTGACATTCATATTTAGAGGGTAATCTGAGAAGAGAAATTTTCAAACTGATCTGTCCTTACTTTGGTGAATATTCAATTGCATTATACATGCATTGGAAACAATTTAGGATGACTTTATCAATGCCAACAATCAAAACTCTTTCAATAAACTACTTTTCTTCCTGCCTTTACTCTCAACCAACTTTGGGTGTCAACTTCAGTTATAGCGGCCAGAGAGGGTGAAAGCAGGACAAGAGAAGAAAATGCCTGCCTCTTTCCTCTCTACTCTAACACAGTCATCAGCAGATGTGGTCATGCACTCTAGACCCTGCAGCTGTAATGTATCCTCTCCCTTCCCACTGCCCCCCTGTAGGAATGTGTATGTTCCCTAGGAGCTGAATAAACTTTATGAAACAATCAGTATGATGGTTGAAGCTTGGAGTAGAGCACTTTATGAGTTGAAAAGAATTCCCAGCTGCATTTCACTACAGTCTGTAGCAGTGCAGTGGAGACTATTTCTTAAGCCCTGGATGTATATGTATGATTTCACATCAATGCATATGAGTGCAGGACTTTGAAGCAGTTGGGATGCCCTGAACCTTAGAGATGAATTAATTTTCTTTGTGAGGCAGACCTGAGCAGCTGCAGGTACAGGGTAAATACAGCCGACTTCTCTGTTTATGACTTTGTAAAGATTCTCAGCATGATTTCAAACAAAGGGGCATCAAAGGAAATCAAAAGTAGAGGTCTTCGTGTCAAAGCAGGTAAGGGCATGGAAACAAAAAGATAATTTGAGCTAGGTCAAGGAGTTCAGCATGCATTGAAAGAAAGAGCAATGAGCTTTAAAGTAAATTCATGATTAGTGTATAAAAGGACTCCTCTCTGACCTGAAGTAACTGAGTAACTAAATTTTCTACTTACAAGGGGCCTGGATTCTCATAAATATAAGCTGAATACTTAAACAGAGAGGTTACTAATTACACTGAAGTGAAAATAAAAATTTTGAAGGGAGGTGTAGAGAGAAGGCAATGATCTCCTAAAGAAACGAGAAAATTAAAACTTTGTGTATCCATCATCTTTCACTGAAGTAACAGCTGAAACGCAGGAGTCTAATTAAAAAACAAAGTCAGAATTAAAAGTCTCACATTTTCTTAGACAGTATTTATCTGATAACCAGTTAAGATCCATCATTTACCCCTTTGGGCACAAACTATAATAAGTCAAAATAAAAGCATCTGACCCAATATACCCCATCATCATTCAAACATGATGCCATCTGTGTATTGACCTATGGTCCTCATCATTTGACACTGACCATAACCCACATTGCATTTCTGAGTGCCTAACTGAATGACCTCAGATTTCTGTGCCAGTTAAATGCCAATTTTCCCCAGACTCTGAGCTTAATTTTTGCTCTCGTTGTTTACTGGTTCATCCAAAGTCATCATTATCTGTCAGTTTAGGAGTTTTTAAATGTCCTCCATTACATAATTTATATCTGCCCTGAAAATCCCAATAGATGAAAGAAGTCTTAATATAAAAGAACAAACAAACTCCTCAATAACAACCAAAGGAAAAACACAGCACAGGTTAATATGACTGCATGTCTACATGTCCTCAGAAAACCTGGACAGGATGGAAGAGGAAGAAAGCAGTTTGGGAAAGGCTTTACTGTGCCTAGAAAGACAGGGATGATGTTTCAGTCTTAATTGCCTGTAATTTTCTCTGCATTCATTATCCTCATTCACAAGCCTAGTGTTATTTTGATGTCATTATTCTGTGGCTGGCCTTGTTTTTATTTTTTAGAATAAAAGAAAGGGACAAAAATTTCATCATGAGCCTGTTAGACAAACAATTCTCCAAGGAAGAAAATAATTGAATCTATGTCAGCAGAACTATTCATTAGAGATTATTTCTCTAGAGCTAGAAAACTAGTATCCAGGTGGTGGCTTGAGTTCCCCTTGTCCTTATATTGACGGTAGGATCAAATTTGGGGTTTTATTCAAGTCTATATTGGGTCACAACTCCTTGGCAGCAGCATTTTTATGATGAAAGGAAAATGTGCAACTGACTAGGATTTTTGAATTTTGCTCAGGGTCAAAAGGGGCACTTCCATGTGGCAAGCTTCCTGTGGAAAGCCTAGGGCACCATCAGCATCAAAGCTATTTGTTAAGACATATCAGGCAGACAAGAGTATCCATTAAGCGCTGTTTGTAGAGAATTCAGAGAATTACAATGAAATAGAAGATATGGCTCCTTCCTTTTAGCAGTGTGAAATCTAATGGAGGGAATAAAATACACAGGCACGAAAATGGGACAGTTACAAATGAAAATAGATAGGAACATTTAAAAGATAGCAGCAGAAACATGCAAAGACAGTCACTGCTAATTGGACATGTACAGAGATATACTCATGTGCTGAAACAGGCTGAAAGTGACTAGAAAAATGGTCTGTGGAGGCTTAGTCTGCGCAGCACAAAAAGTATAATTTTTAGAAAGTTATTTCAGCTTCAGGTCAGACTACTCAGTGACCCACACCCTCTGCAGGTTCTCACTCCTAGATCACCCCTTATGCTCTATCTGGTGTTGAGAATGACTAGACCTGATTCCAAAACACACAATAGGAAAGGAGAGAAGGCAGACACTGGGGATGGAAATGGAAGAGGAAAAAGAATGTGAAAGAGGGCCTCCGTAGATAATGTGGTGACAATGAAAGAGTAGATGTGTGAAGCTCTCCAAAAGGCTAGGAATATGTCCTCATGCCTATCAATCAGACATGGGTACAAATAAACCAGGGTAGAGAAACCTCACCACACACTAGAGTCTGTGCAATAGATTCTATTACTCGACTCTAAAAGCTAAGGATAGTTTTAGGGACTCTTTGTAGCATTTGCCCCACTGAGAAAGGAGATAAACCACTCAGCTTTTGTTTTGCTTTGTTTTGTTTTGTGTTTTATTTGTTTAAAGGAAAGGCACAGATAGGAATGACCATGAGCAGGAAGGTGAGCAGGAAGGCAAGCAGGAAGAGAGAGGAGGAGGAAGCACCTTATTCACTTTATTTAGTTGGTTATCTTGGCTTTTTCCACCAGCCCAAGGATGCAAACCCAGGACCTTGGGATGTATGTGTACTGTGCCTAACAGCTCCTCCACCAGGACACACAAAACCACTCCATTATAGGCCCTCCTGTGCCAGTTCCTGGCCTAAAGACATGGCCTGTTCTTCCAGAGTGGAAGATGAAGTCTAGGCAAACCATGAAGTATCAACCAATCCACTGACTATTCCATGCACTATCCTCCTCAGAAGAGGTGGGAGGCTCAGATTACAGGGATATGGACATATTATTGCGTGTGAGGTATGTGACAGAGAGAGGGGTTGGCTTAATAAGGGGCACTCATTTACCTTTTCTGATGTATTTCCCAAAGACCTCCTTTCACTATGTACAATAATCTGGCTTTCGGTGAAAAACATAACAAATTTTGATAAAACCATGCCATTTTTTATTTGCCTTTGAACTTTATCCTAAGCATGATGAATCATCCAGTTCACAGCCTTCCCAGTATAAACTTTAAAGAAGAAGAGAGAAGACCTACCATCCCTTAAGCTATGGGTCTCCCGGTTCCCAAGGCTTCACACAAAGGGACATTCTTTGTCCTAAACTCTAGGTGAGAAAACGATATAAAATATCTCATGACCCCTCTCCAACAAATTCCCATACAAACCCTGCCTGGTCAATCTTCACTTGTTTGTGCTGGGCTACTAAGAATTGTGATTATGGAAGGAAAAAAAAACAACAACTATACATTAGTTGCCAAAAATTTTATCTAATTTTTCTCCAAATAAATACTACATACCAAACAGATTTCAGGGACAGAGCTTTTCCTTTCCCATTACTTTTTTATGCAAAATCAATGATTTCAAAGTACAAACATACATAAAATTAATATCAAATATCGGAAAAGTTGTCCTAAAAGAATTAATTGTACATCCTTGAAAAGATGTCTCTAGCAATATTCTTTTTTATATAAATTATTATTTAAGATCATCTTTATGTTTTCTTTCATGTTGTTTCCATTTCAGAAACCATCTTTTAATTAGTAGTCTTCTTTCTTGGAATATCATGACGTAAAGAACTTATTCGAGCGATGATGAGTGTGTTGCAACTTCTGCTTTTGCAAAAATGATACAAGTGACATCAGGAGTAATGGACAGAAATGGCAGAAATCCTGGAGGCCTTTCACAGCAGGTTTAAAGTTACCACAAACTTTCCTCCTATCACTAACAGCTTTTAAACCACTGTGTGGGTTAGGTGGGGCCCTTTACCACCATGTGGAGAACTGTGTATACACAGTAGATATCAGGAAATAGTCCAACGTCCATATACTTTTCTTCACAATTAAAATCTCTTGCTAACAATTTTTAAGTGGATTCAAAAGAGGTTAATTCTACAGAGAGCAGGAGGGAAATAACTATTAAAAAACAGGACAATAACCATTCACCACAGGAACATTTGCCAACATCAAATTTTGGCCCAAGGTACTAATATTGAGCTGTGGAGTATAGCCTTTAGTATGATTATGGCATTTACAATTAATTGAAAGGAAATAATTTTCTAATTAGGATTGCCACCCATCTAAAGCCTGGGGTCAAAAAGTAGGAAAGGAGACAAAACAGGGACAAAAAAATAAAACCACCTCTGCACACTCATTTTGTGATCTTTTCTATTTTTAATGCTCAGTCAGCTTAAAGTAACTCTAAGAACTCTAAGAAAATGAGATCTACATCCCTTTTTAAAAATTAAACTATTGATTCTCTAAACATTTGATTGCTAATTAACAGCTTGTCTCTGAAGTGGTGTCAAACCAGGAAGGAGTAAATTCTACTCCAAGCTTTATTCGAGTTTATAAATATGGAGTACTTATCCTTCGGAATTCTATCTGCTCTTCCTCCTTTGGGGAGAGGTCAGGTGTGCGAAGGAAAGGAGATAGGCCCAGAGGGAAGAGGGTTCAAATCCGCCCCTGAGTAGCCCTAAAGCTTTTGGCAAGTCATTTAACCCCTTTAAATCTCAGCATTCATATTCAGACAAAGGAGTAATTGCTATCATAAATATGTATCTTCATAGATCATAATGAAGATTAAATATAAACATATATAACACTAACAGAGAGTAACAGATCACTTGGTTGCCCATGTTTGTCCTTAGAGAGTTGTTTCTGTCCCTGCAATGAGAGGGGCAGTGTTCAGTGGTTCAATGAACTCTACAGGTTATCATCACCAAGACACTCTGTCATAATGCCACTCTTCCTAGAACCCTGTACCTATACATATGTAAGTTCTGTGTAGCTCTTTAGCAAGTACACCTGTTCAGACATCCCCCACAATTTAAAAACTAAGCTGCTCTTTATTGCTTTTGTGTGATTTTTTTCCTTATTTTTTTATACCCAGTATCTTATATTTGAGATCTTGTTTGAATCTCTTAATGGCTAAGCATGACTTACTATATCAACAACAGAACCATATAAATCACAGTAACCTTATAATGATCCATAATAGTTCACCATTTACACCTATTTCATTAACAAGGCTGTCGCATGTCATCAGTGTGAACCTATCATACAGGATATAAGAAGAAAAAAAAGATAACTTATTTTTCCTATTTTCATACTCATAAGCTATGTTTCTAGTCTTCTCTGGAATGTGTCTCTTTATGTTTTTTGACAAAGGTCTCTGCATTTAATTGAAAGTGGAATCTTTGATGCAGAAAAAAACCTGATAGCTCAAAAATTATGCAGAGACATTTAGAGCTTACACCCTTCCTTTCAATATGCCCCCACCAAGAATCAAGCTATAGAAAAATAACTGCTTCTATAGGATTTTAACATTTAGAGTGAGCCAATGGAATACAACTCAGCTATAAAAAAAGGATAAAAACCTGCTACTTGCAACAACATGGATGGACCAAGGAGGTATTATTAGTAGTAGTGAAATAAGTCAGAAGGAGAAAGATAATGTTATATTATTTGATTCACATTTGATATAGAGAGACACTAAGCAAATGGATGAACATAAAACAAAAATAAACTTTTAGGCTATAAGACCAAATTAGTGGTTTGGTTACCAGAGGGAAGGGCAAGGGGGCCATTTAAAGGTGTCAATTGTATGGTGAATGATAGAATTATACTTTCAGTGGTAAATTTAATGTATTATTATAGAACTTGATTTATAATGATGTATACCTGAAATTTTATATATATATATATATATACATTATAAACCAATGTTACTTCAATAAAAAGTTTTCAAAGTTAGGGTGATCAATATTCTCTTCTGTCAGAAAAATTTATTAAGTACATACTATGTATAGACAGAGAAAGTATAAGAATATGAAAAGGAAGTCACTTGAGGCCATTCATAGGCCTGGGGTAAGTCAGGTGTGATGCAGTGATGATTATAACATGTGAAGCCAGAGAAGAGATCTAAATGCTGTGTTCTGAGCCTAGGAGTGCTTCTAATTCCAAGCCATGGTCAACATCCTGCCTGCTAGAACCAAGACAAAAGCCAGAGAAGAATGAGAATCCTTGTCATAGTCATGGATCCCTTGATCTCAAGACGTTGTCAGTGACGAGGGACAGCATGAGAGTACAAGATGTATGGATCATATAGTTAGGCAACAAGTGGACCTTCCAGAGATGTCAGTACCATCATCAGGGAAACTGAGACCCAGCACCCAGAGGAAACAGTTTCAGTCCCCATATTGGAAACTCCTGGTATTGGTCAGGTAAGCATGCAGAGCAAGGCTGTTGTTGGTATGTAAAACTTATGAAGAATATGGTTGTCATCTGGAGCATTTGTCTATGCAAGTTTATCTAGATGTCACTTGCAGGGGTTCTACTCTGACGACTTAGGTAAGTTTTCTTCAAATTCCCCTGCTTGCAACTAAGGATTATTGGGGACTCATCCCACAACTACTATACATTTCCAGACTCATTTTTATGGCTCTGTCTCTAGTTCTGCATTCATTATGAAATCTAGGTCCTTACCAAATGACAGCATTAATCCCAATACTAACCCCACCTCTCCTCAACTTACATAAGAAATCTAATCACACAGAATGTATAATAATTTTTGTAGTTTTATCAGATATTTGTGGGGGCAGGAGACAGTTATGCCCATTCATTTTTTGAACACCTACTACATTTTAGTGACTATTCTAAGTGCTATCGATACAGCAGTGAACAAGGCAGACAAAATTCATACCTTCCTGGTTTCAAATCCCGTAAGCAAGATAGATGATAAACTGTGGAGAGTGTGCCGAGTGCCAGCTCCTGTTCCCAAGCCATTCCCCCCTCCTCTTCCTTCAGCGCATGTTCTGACACTTTCTGAAGACTGTGTCCTAACATGTGACTTCGGGGCTCATCAGGTTGCTGTGCCTTTCACAATCTTCCAGCCTTGGAACGTTGGTGAACACAATTTTCTCCACCTCATTACACAGGGGGCTCCAATTCTATGGAACTAGATGGATAAAAACTGACAGATTTGAGGCCACTCAGCTGACAGTTTACAATGGTGGGTGGAACAGTAGGATAAATATAGAAATTTGGGATCAGGCAGTTCTGGGATCAAATCCCTACCTCCTACTGTTTGTGTAACATTGAATATCTTCCTTAATCTTTTTAGTCTTTGATCTTCCTCATCTGTAATACAGAGCATTTAATAAGTTCCTCCTGATATGATGGTAAGATTTAATGTGGTCAAAAACAGAACTTTCCAGTACAAGGTAAGTGCTCGAATATGACTAACATTTATTTTCCCTCGGGTTCTAGAGAGATTCTGTGACACACCAACAAGAGGAGTCGGTCAGACCTCAGGACCATCACAAGGGTCAACATGGGAGAGGGGAGGTTAGCACTCACTGCACACTAAGGGGCAATACAGGTCACCTTCAAACCCTCAAACGAGCAGCAGGGTTACCTACTCCCACGTCAAAAACTAGGTGAGAGACTACTTTCTTTCCCCAGATCTTGGGGGTGAATATTGTAACTATTACTCCTGCTCCAACTGAATGGGCTTAAGATGGAGCTGAGGCAGAACTAAACCTGTAAAGTCACCAGTGTGATCAAGGAGGGAAGCAGGCAGAGACAGACAGGCAGGGAAGGCTGAAAAGATGTTGACATTGGGGGATTGTGGCAGTTCGATGTCCCATGGAGCAAGGATCAAAGTCATGAAACATGCCCCTGAGTGGAGAATGCACAAGTGGCCAGGAGGTCAGAGTTCTGTCATCTGTGGTGGGGGCATGACTCCTAGTCATAATCCACTAGGGGTTGGGAAGCTGAGATTTTCAGACTCTACAGTTTAGAGGCACAATAACGTGTCAGCTAGTCCAGGGGTTCTCAAACATGCTCTCTGACTCAGCACTACTAAATAAGAAGCCCCTAGGATCAAATCAGGCCAAATATCTAAATACTTCTCTGGTGATTCTTGGAGCTTGGGGTGAGGGCCAGAGAGTCTAGATTTCTAAGAAAGCTCCATCAGATTCTTTCCTGTCAGTTTATGGGCAACACTGAGAATCAAAGTCCTACACCTGTGCCTCAGAAGATGCTTGAATCTTCTCTACCATATCCTTTTTAAGGGATCATTTGTCCAACACTTTATTATCTCTTGTAAAAGAAACATTATTTCTGATGAGGCCCATTCAAACTTGTTTTTGTTTATCCTTCCCTTAGCCCTGGGTCTCAAACCTGGGCTGTTAGACTTTATATGGCCTGCACATTAGCCGCCAAGCCACACAGATGCACCAAGTTCCAATCATACATTAGCTTCCTAGTTAACCACCTGTATGCATGCGTATTTACTCAGTCCTGTTATTAATGTTTTTGACCTATTCCATCCTTTGGAAGCTCACCCAGGAAATTCTTATTTATAGTTTTCTACTATTTATCATTTAAAAAGTTATAACATTTACTATTGTTTGTTGATAGATAATATGGAATACAGACTTATAATGGGGAAAAAAATCTGTAAAAACCATAATATCACTAACTAGAGATATCTGCTATTGAATATTGTTTCTGTGTAGTTCTTCCTTCTTATGTTTTGAGATCTGATTCCTGTTTCCTTCTCCCTTGGAGCCTCAGAAGGCAAACGCAATCCCATCCCTATTCTCTTGGAAGACTTTGGGTAGTGGCAGTATCTCCTCTGGCCAATGCCCCAGCGCCTTTTCCACTGACTCTGAACCTCCCCTCTCCAGCCTCCATTCCTCATGAGAGAGAATTCTGGGCAGAGATGAGAGGGATGAAAACTCAGGCACTCTGGGTGAAATAATAGTGCTGCCTGAACTCTGCGCTACTTTGCTCGTCATCAGAATGGTTTTACAATGAACCAGTCTCTATTTCTATCACTTGATACTGCTTGGCACTAACGAGCAAACATTTTTTAAAAATCTGTGAATTCAAAACATAATGTTTTTCACTTGGCAAAATAGATTGGATCACAGCCAGTCCTATTCTCACACTCACTCAATTTCCTTAGTGGTGGGATCCACTGAGTGTGGGTTCATGAGTTTGAACACTTGAGTTCAAATACTGCTTCCATCATTTCTTAGAAACTATGAAGTTGGACAAGTTTCTTAACCTCTCTTGTCCTCAGTTTCTTCATCTCTAAATGAGGATAAAAATACTACCTACCGCATATTATTCTTGTATGGACTAAATGGTTCACCTACCTAAAGTTCTTAGAATTGTGAGTGACTCACAGAAAGCGCTCAGCAAATGTTATCTAAAATACAGACACACCGTCACAAAGTCAAACTTAATGGGTAAGGTATATTGAGATAAGATAACTTTGGTACTTACTTTCATATTTTAACTTTGAGAAAGACCTGGCTGACAAAAGTTCACAAAGCGTCCTGAGCCTGATCCCTTTCACTCCTTGTTTCAGGTATCGATGCTAGATTGTGTAAAATAACTTTTTCTGCATCTATTGAGGTGACACAGAATAAGTTCATTAAAAAGGTTGATTATATTGACTTTTGAATGCTAAACCAAGCTTGCATTCCTGGGTAAATTACATTTGATCATGATGTATTATTCTTTCTATCTGTTGTTTGATTTGACTTATGAAAATTATTTTAGAGTTTTTGTATCTATATTCATGAGGGTCATTGGTTTGTAGTTTTCTTTTCTTGCTATATCTTTAATTTTAGTATCAACATAATGTGCTGGTCATCTTCTGTAAGTTTTTACAGAATTGATTTATAGAAATTACTTAGTAAAACTTTTTGGAATTGAATATTTAGGGGGTGGGATGGGGAGGATATTTTTAATTACCAAATCAATTTCTTCATTTCCTTAATAAATACAGAGCTATATAGGCAATCTTAGATGAAAAAGACCTTGCCTTTCAAGGAATTTGTCTTTTCACCTGTTTCTTATTTATTGGTATAGAGTTGTTTATAATATTCTGTTATTTTTCTTTTTATATTTGCAGAATCTGTGATGATGTCACCTATTTTATTTATCATATTGGTAAGTGGTACACTGGATTACTTTTTTATCCTGATTATTTGGGTTACAAGTTTATCGATTTTATTGATCTTCTCTAAGAAATGGTTTATGATTTCTGTAATCCTATTTTCTGTTGCTTTTGATTTTCTTTCCATTGATATCTGTTCTTTGTTTTTTTCTTCTGTTTACTTTGAGTTTCAAATGGTCTTTTTCTGTTTTGTTTTTAAAGATAGACTTGAGGTCATTGTTTTAAGATCCTTCTTTCATAATATGGATGATTAGGGGTGTATTTTCTCATAAGTAGCATTGTACAAGTTAAAATGTACTTTTCCTTTAATTTAAGATGCTTACTAATTTCCCTTTGTTTTATTCTTAGTCCATAGGTTATTGAGACAAGTGCTATTTAATTTCCAAATATTTGATGGGTATTTCCAGAGATATTTCCATCACTGTTTTCGAATATAATTGGACTATTGTCCAAGGCCATATTTTGTCTGACTCAAATCCTTTAAATTTTATTGAAACTTATTTTATGGCCCAGAAAATGTCCTGTGTATACTTGAAAAGACTGTGTATTCTGCTGTTCTGCAAATGTCAATAAGGTCAACTTGGTTAAAACTGTTTTACAAATATTTTGGATACTTACTGAATTTTGTCATCTTGGTCCATCAATTCCGAGAGAGACATATTGAAATACACATTGTAACTCTGCATTTTTATATTTTGCCTTGAAGTTCTACAGGCTTTTGCTTCATATATTTTAATGCCCTGTTTTTAGGTTTATTAATGTTTATGACTAAATGTTTAAGACATATGACTAAACTGAAGCCTTTATTATTAAAAAAAAATTATCTTATCCCAGGTAGTACTTTGTTACTCCAAATTGTCTTCACTTGAGAGTAGTATATGAGTAGTAAAGTAGATAGTAGTTACTTCAACTTTACTTTATATAGTTTTATTTTGTTGTGGGCTTTTTTCACTTTTAAAATTCAATTCACCTATGTCTTTATATTCAAGTCAGTTTCTTATTGGCATCATTTACTTGGATACAACAATCTTTGCCTTTTAATTGGAGTATTTAGATAATTTGTACTTTTTTGGCATCATTGGGTTTATATATATATATATATGTATATGTATATCATACTTTTGTTTTCTATTTTTCCCATTTCTTTTTTATTCTCTTTTTTATTCTCTTTTTTCCTGACTTACAGTGGACTATTTAAATTTTTCTGATTCTAATTTATCTCCTTAGTTGGTGTGTTAGCTATAATTCTCTGTTTTGTTGCTTTAGTGGTTGCTTTAAAATGTACTGTATGCATCTTTGACTTCATAGTATTTTCATTAACCTTATGCACTTCATATATAGATGGATCACCTTTCAGCAGCAGACTTCCATTTCTTCCTTTCTGGTCTTTGTGCTATGGTTGACACAGATTATATGGTGATACACATTACATTGAAATTATTTTTTGTTTAAAAATGCAAACATCTTTTAAGGAGATTTAAATAAGAAGAAGATACATTTTATATGTTTACTGATGTGATTACCATTTCAGGTATTCACTCCTTCTTATACATATTTATTTCCATTTGGTAACATTTTAATTCTGCCTGAATATTGTCTTTAAAATTTCTTGTAGGGTACATCGATTGGTGAATGCTTTTAGCTTTTGTATGTCTGAAAATAAGATTTTTTTGCCTGTTTTTGAATGACATTTTCACTGAGTATAGAATTCTAGGTTGATAGTTATTTTCTTTCATTACTTTCGTCAACTTTATCATCTCCTTGTTTAAATTGTTTCATTGAGAACTCTGTCATTTTTAACTTTGCTCTATTTTATTTAATATAACTTTGTCTCTGTCCACTTTTTACTATTTTCCCTATCATTAATCATGTAAGTTATGATATGTCTAGATGCCACTTTCTTCTGTTTCTTATGTTTGAATTTACTTGAACTTCTTGGATCTATGGGTTTATAATCTTAATCAATTTAGAAAAAATTCAGCCCTTATTTCTACAATGATTTTTGTCCCTTCCCTCACCTTTAGGACCCCAAGTCTACATATATTTATATTAGGCAGGTTGAAGTTATTCCACAAGTCACTGATGCTCATTAAAAAAATATTTTATCTCTGTTTTATTTTAGATATTCTGTTATTATGATATCTTTAAGTTCATGAATCTTTCTCTTCTATAGTATCTAATTTTCCAGTAATCCCATACAGTGCATCTTTCATTTTATACATTATAGTTATAATCCTTGGGGATTTTATTTAGGTCTTTGAAAACCATCATTTAATATATAGTTTCTCTTTTGGGGGGAGGTGTTCCATGTGCAAGAGTAAATCTGATCCCTGTTACTATATTTTGGGTGAAAATACAAGTTCCCGTCATTTCTCTTTAGATATACACTGCTTATTCCCATTTTGTTGGCAAGTTATCCTGCCTCTTACCATTAAGAATAGTCTGCTAAATGCCTAGGAGATAGCCTTTTGTACCTAGCATTTGTATGACTCCCTGAGAGCTGTTTTAATAATTAACGGCATGCTCTAGAATGTGTTTTATTTCCCTATGATCTTTGTTTCCTTCCTTTGCCACTTAGCTAATGACTGTCTTCTAATGGGTTCCTCCCTCATATTTGTTACCTCTGTATCAACTGGGCTAATTGTTCATAACACTAGAGCTTTTAAGTTGTTATTGATTTTTCTATCATTTAAATAAGAAGTATGTGTATGAAATAATTTATTTGATTAAGTGTGTAATAGATGATGCCCTTTTGTCATTAAGAGTATTAGAAAACAAAAATTTCTGAATCATATGCAACATAACACAGTAAGCATAACCAAAATTAATATTTCTCAAAGACCTTTATTGATCAAGTTCTAAACTGGCTTTCTTTCCTACGTTATCTTATTATTTACATTATAAGGTGGATATCCCCTACCCCATTTTTGCAGGCAAAGAAATTGAGTATCATAGAGGTTAAGTAATTGCTAAAGGTCATTTGATGATAAGTTATGTAGCCAGAATTTAAACTCAAGTTGTCTGAGTTGGACAATCACATTGGTCTATTTGTGTGGTTTCTAACATGGGAACGCTGTAGTGCCTGGTTCTGCTCCTAGAAAATATTCACAAAATTTTTCTCACATATTAAATGAAATGAGAATACTGCCAATTAGTAAAGAATGACTTTCTTATAGGAAGGTGAACTGACTTGTGAAGTCCATTGATAAAGCAAAGTGAGTTCAGGTTTCCTCACTGTGCAGGAGGCACCATCCGCATGCTGTCTGTAGCACCCAGCTGCAGCAGAAACAATTCTCTGTCTTCCCACTTGCCTTCCAGTAGTCCTAGGACTATGATGGTGGCAAATGTCAACTTTTCCGTTAGCAGTTGTGTGGTAGAGAGTGATATAAGGCATACCCAAGAGAGAGGTAGTTGTCCCCAACAGATCTTCATCTTTGCTGCACTCACCATTCATACCAGGGAGTGTGCAAAGCACCTTGACTTCTACCCTGTGGGAAAAGGGCATATTTGAGTTAAGAGCATGTGGAATAGTGTGGGATTATAGGAAAGCAACTTTAAGATTTTTGCTGCATACTCGCATTTCTAGAAAAAAATTCTTTCTGGAAACTTAACAAAAAGCTTACTCTTATAACTGTTCTGATTTTAACTTTTTAAAAAAGTCACAGAGGTATTTTCTATTCCTGGATTAGTATTCGACAAAAACAATGTGTTTCTCAATAGGTGCAAATTCAAAGTTCAAAATAAACACTGATTTTTCATGTTTTCTAAAGATTCTTAGCTAAATAAAGACATTTATTAGGTAAATATTATCCCTGAGACTACCTCCCCAGTGGTACAATCTTTTTGGGTTTGTTCGGAAACCATTTGTAGCATGGGTGTGGAAAATAGCCATCAGAGAGGCTGAAAGAATTGGAATCGCAAGTTTCAAGAAATGCTGAAAGCCCATTGCCAGAGTGTGTCAGATAATCGGAGCACCATTTTGGAAACTGATGACTGACTGCCCCCAATATAAGCACCAAGAAGTACACCCTCTTTTGTAGACTGCAGTCAACCCACCCAAAAGTGATGTTAGATAATTAAGTTTAAGAGGAGGGAAGACAGGAGGATAAAACAGTCTGTTTTCTTTCACTGAAAAAATTTAATTATTTAATATACAGATCATTTCTATCAGTTCTGATTCTCACAGCAATTATTAATATGAAGATATTATATCAATAATCATGTGTCCGCATTATGCCTAAAGCTGATTGCTGCCTTTTGAACCAAAGGCCGAGTACAAGCCAATAAAATTACAAATAAACTAACATTATTCCTGATAAGGTTTTTAAGGGTAGTAGAACAGGAGTCTATACAACACTAGACATTCCTGAAGCATACCTATTACTCACGTAAGATACTGGCTTTGAGAACTGCAGAGTGAAGATTGAGTAATTGTCTAGTTTACTACCTCTCTGTTTATGAGAAATTGACAGTCAGGTAGGAGACGTAAACAAGGAGCTGTAAAAATGAAGCAGCAGTTCTTTGGGTCTCCTCTGCCTTTGACCCCGGCTACATGGACCTTTCGCCACTGCAGAGATATATTTGTGCCTGCCGTGAACTCATACCCGGTTCTCTGTTTCATCATCCCCCAGTACTAGTAGCATGGAAGGAAAATTTATCTCACCTTCTTGTGTGCCTCTCTGATCCAGGGACCAGCGGCAGGGTTACCTCATGCTTTATGGGGTTCTCTCTCCCTCTAATTTAGGGATAAATCTCCAGAATAGAAAAGGATGGAGGGTGGTGTTGGAAAGGCCAGAAGCAATCTGGGTGGCACGCATGTTATTTCTTGTAAAATGTGTCTTCAGAGATGATGTCTCTGTTCTGAATCCCTTGAAATGGATTTCTTTCCATGAAACTTCTATTTTTTGTCTACTCCCAGTGAAGTTATTCCCATGAGGCTTCTCTGTTCCTTCCTGAAAGTCCACCCACTCCTGGGCATGTCTGAATCCCTCAGACATTCCTAGCCTGTGCTCTTCTGCTGGAATCTCAGATAAACAGTAACAACAGCCGTACTTTATGAAAGTAAGAGCAATTCAGGAGATTCCAGCTACTTTTTTTTTTTTTAAAAAAAAGCTATATTTCTAGTTAAAAATCAGTATTTTTGTTAACCAACTTGCCTAAATCTGGGTCTGCTGAAGAACTTTTATACCTGCTCTTCTTTCTCTGGATAGGAGGCTTCATTACTTCGCTATTTCCCTGCTTCCATTTAAGCACAAGGCTGTCTTTCAAGGTGCTCAGGAAGGCTGACCCACCAAGCTTCTCAGTGCTATCCACAGGGACCCCATTTTAGAGAGGAAAAGGAAGACACAGCTGTGCTTTTGTCAGAAGGAGACTTAGGCGAGAGAGAGAAGAAAAAAAAAACACACCGCCAATGACTATTTTCTAAACTTAAGCTTTTATATTTCTGTTGTAATACCAAGTGATTTCAAATTGGGGTACTGTTTTAATACAGAAAAATATTTCAAACTCTGGCATATTTGACATTTAACATTATGCTAATTGGTTAGCATATTTTAAAACATATCAAATAAGACAGGCATCCATGTCTGACAAATTTTTATACAAAATATATTGTAAGAAACAAGTGAAAGGAGAAGTGTCAACAAATTTCTTTATAACATTTAAAAGACAAATGCACAGAATTACAGTAGGTATATTAACTCCATGTAGAATTTCAAGTGACTTTTGTGGTTTATAATCCTTTTAAGATTCAATCTGGAAAATTGCTTTGGAACAATGAAAACATGAAATCAAATCATAAAGCAGACTAACGGATAAAGACTGTAACACAAATGGACATATTTTATCCTGCCTGTTTAAAATGAGAGCACATTTCTATTCCTTTTATAAGCACTAAGAAGGTTCTGCATTAATTTGCCTCACAGAGCTCATTATTTCCTTTGAGAAAATTTAAGTTATTTTAAAGCTCTAATCAGATCATCTTTTTTTTTTTTTCTTTTCACTTTTTCTCACTGGTTTAATTCTTGTATATATGCCACAAAACAATCCAAATTACAAAACTTTTGATGGGCATAGAGCCATGTGTATTACAAAATAGGATTAAATCATATATGGGTTTTTTAGGGTATGGATTTTGCATTGAAGTAATCACCTTTGGGTTTGAATTCTGCTGATAATCAGTATCTGCCAGGCACAGCCTAGACAAAGATTAGCATCCACGTCTTCTCACTGAGGTTGATACCTTCACTATTTCTATGCAACTTTTCAGAGCACATTGGAATTCTCTGCTGTTGTCACCATGTGATTCAATTTAATGTGTGGTGGCGTGTCCCAAGGGCAGAGCAAATTATGCTACCTGAACCCTTTGTCTGTGAGCAGCAATACAACCGGGCGATGTAAAATAGAAGACAGATTTATTTAGACATAAACAATGTAAAAAATATTATTCGATACAAGAAACATAAAATCCAATATCCCAATAAATCTAGCTGGCAAGCCTTACCTTATTGCTAAATGATTGTACAAAAGAACAAACTTTCTTTAATGTCTCCAGGTTGACAAATGCAATATGCTCTGTCGACAATCTTCTAACTTTGTCAGAAGCTATAAAGTCCTTCTCTCTTGGGTGCCAATATTTCTGAAGAGGTTTACAGAATTTGAATCTATTCTGTTGTAACTTTCTGAGGCTCTGGCCTTTTATTTGTCCTCTGATGTTTATGAAAACAGTGGATACTACCAGAGTAGAGTTTTAGAGAGTTGCTTATATTTTCTCTTAAAATTATTAAACAGTTGTAGAATAATGTGGTCCAGTGCATCTCAAATTAATGTGCATACAACTTGCTGGAGTATCTTGTTAAAAAGCTGACTCAGAGTCAGTTATTTTGGGTCAAGCCTGGGGTTCCTCGTTTGAACACGTTCTCAGGTGTAACCAATGCTGCATGTCTGTGGCCCACACTTTGTATGGCAAGAATCTATATGACCTTATTTTCAGAAGAGAAAAATCTGACTCAACTGATTTTAGAAACTTAAATTTTCACAAATACTTAGGGCCATTGTATTGTAATATTTGTTAAACTCTTACTGTGTGCCAGGTCTGGGTCAGGCCACAGAGATGTGAAGATGAGCGTGTTGCATTCTGGTTGTTGTCAATCTTAGAGGGTCCTGGAGAGTCAGAGCAGAGAAGAGAATTTTTACAGAGTATAGAGCAGGGGCCAGAGTTAATGCTTCCTGAATCCAGTCCACAGTCCTGCAAGGCCTTGCAGTTTCCTGCCTTCTTTAAATCTTGCTCATGTCCTTCTCTCATCATTCCAGGACTCTCCGATACCATCTCCAACTTGATGATAAATCAATTACAGAAGTATAGTCAAAAATATCTGTTTCCTGTCAAGGACTATGAATATTATCCTTTAAGTAATGTGGAGACCTTGAAGGGTTTCAGAGGGGAAATGACATCAAGAAGCTCAAGTTTTGTACATGTTGTTGAATGTTCTATCAGCAGCACCTGAGATAATATCCACAATAAGGATTCACAGACCACTTGTTGAGCAAACAAACAAATAAATGAATGTGTTTGTATATGTTAATTGCTTGAATCAAGATGAGTAAGTTGGGTGAGAACAATTCTTCTAGATGAGGGTGAAGAAGAATTACCACTGTTCTGTGCCCCAACACTAAACCCTGAGGCTGGCATTGTCATTTAATCTTCTGAAATTCTTCTAATGAAGAAAGCAGTAGCTACAAGTGGTTATTGTCTGGGTTTGAATCTTGACTCTCTAATCACAGCACATTTGTTTTTCAGTCCACTGGGACTCTAAACCACAGAACTATGCAAAACAAATGTGTGTGGTATACAGATTTAAAATGGCAACTATAATATGCAAACTATAAAGTGACAATATGATGACTCCCTCAAGCTTAGGAGTCAAACAGATCTGATTTTAAATTCTCCTTTGGTCTTTCACTAATAAACTTAGGCAAGTGAATTAACCTCTATGAATCAGATTCCTCATCTCTAAATGGCAATAATAACACCAACTTCACAGAACTGCGTAAGAGAAAAAGTAATATAATGTATGAAAAGAGTTAAGCAGAATACTGAGCATACATCAGTGTTCAATACCTGAATATCATATTATTTATTTTAATTGTCATGTATGAATAGGCTTAAATTTTACTTAGAAAGCTATAGACTGAATAATAAAGAAATTCTTCTTTTCAGTTAGAAGGTTGTGAATAAACCAGAGATTTCTCAATATAAAATGCACGACACTTAATTACTTAATTATAGTTCTAAGGACCATGCCCTGGAAATATTTTCTAGCCCCATAATTCTCAGTTTTCTCAGCTAACTATAGAAGGCAATCATTATACTGGTCTACTTCGTAAATGTTGTAAAGAATGCCAAATTCAAGTGTCTAAAATAGTTTTTAAAAATGCAAAGAAACATATACATACTAAATAATAATTATCTTTTCCTTGAGGTCCAACCTAAATCTGGTAAGCCACCACATGAACAGTCTTTTTCTGTCAGCCTCTTGTCAATTGGTAGAGTAAAAATGCCCCCAAATAGTGAAGGAATACATTTTGGGTAGTTTCCATGGCAACCTGTAGACCACTTTAGACTGTCCTAAGTCTGAAGACTCAATTCTGTTACAGTAGATGCTCAATCATAATATTTGACCAACTTGAAGTGTAATTCAAATCAATTTCCATTTTTATTGTGTACATCATACTTTATATAATAATTTTCCCTTATAGTATGCGTTTTACCTTGAGTGAAAACACAAATAACCTGCTCTGTATGGTAACTACTACCCACCATTTATATCTAACCACCACTCCTAGATAATTAGTTATCTCTTAAACATCTCTTTTCGCTGAAGATAATTCCTTGCCCAGACCAACATATGGGAATATGTTAGATTTTTCTGTGTATTTCTGATGCACGATTGAATGAAAATCTGGCTTAGTATTACAACTTTTGCAAGATACACTGAATGATCACTTGATGAGAGCTGCATTGTATTTTTTTTTAACTCAATTTTCACTTAACCTGACTGATAATTTCTATTCAGAGATCTGGTTGTATAGAGAGAAATCCAACACAATGAAATATTTAACATATTCACAATGCAGTTTCCTAGCTGAGGAGAAGGTACAATTAAGTTGTTCTGATTAATCACATGACAAAAAAGGAAGACGACAGCAGAATGAGTGCCTACACTTTCAGCCCCCACGAATGAAAAGGAACAATTACTTTCAAACCACAATTTAACTTCCAGGAAAATCTTTCCATCATTCAGAGATTATACCTTTAGAAAACAGTTAACAGTTGTATATCGCAGCCACCTTGGACAAATGCTAAAGCCTTTCTCAACAGCTTTCTGTGTATTTGCCTAAAGTTAGTGTATCAATCTTAGACTCCTTCCTCTCTTCCTTGGAAAATTCACTGATGATAGTTGGTTTTTTGTTTTTTTTCACTCCTCTTCTTATCCTACTTTTTAAAAAGACTGCATTGAAAGCTGGGGGAATTATCCTAAAATGTATATAGCAAGATAAAAAAATTATTTGCCAGAATTTCAGAAAACAAAAAAAGCCTTTTCCAAGACATTTGAGATAAGAAAATAAGCAATATTTTGTTGCTGCTCAAAGACCTTTAGTGGCAGCTCTGTTGACTTAAGTAGAAAAGAAATAAAGGGTGTGTGGCTTGGCCTAGTGACTGAGGTATTCTGCCCATGCCTGGGGAGCAGTCCACATACAGCCCAGACTGTGGTTCTTGACCCAGTGTGGGCAGGTAGGGGAGCAACTAAAATGAACTACTAGATAAATAAAGTGCTTCTTCCTCTTCTCTCTTCCTTTCTGCCTGCTGCCTACCTGCATTCCTGCCTGTCTGCCTTCCTCTTTAGAAAAGAAAAAAAATGGTGTTGCTGAGAAAATGGAAGGAACATCATTAGAAAGAAAAAAAAAATAGGCATCTAATAAGTAATTACTTGGGGGTTGAACCATCTAGATGAATCAGTGCTAACTGATTCAAATACTGGGAGAGGACAACTGATCAAGCTCTGAGACCCTTTCATCAGGGTCTCCAGGGCACCTTGATTGACAGTTTGCCTGAAATGGGTGTGAAAAGGAAAATTGGGACTGTGAACAAAAGATAGTATTCTTGAGAATAAGATACCAAACAGATCTGAAGGACTCTGTAGTTAACCCAGGGCCTCCATACAGGACAGTGAGTGTCACATGACAGGAACACAGGCTTTGGTAAGGCAGCAAAGGGTTAGTCTCAGAAAGCAGAGGAAAGTCTAAAAAAGCAGAAGCAAACAGGGAAGTCAGAAGGATGACACCAAATGCTGTGTGGTGTGGTGTAGTGTGAGCCTTTTCTTAGGTTCCACAAGTCTTCAGGAAAAATCTACAAATCCTTATATGATTAGTATTCTGGGTTTCTTGCAGGGGTCAGAAGACATGCTTCTGTGAAGGTTTGGTACAGAGAGCAGTGTATAAATGGTCAATGAGGATTCCAAAGGCAAATACAGCAGGCACTGTGCTGAGACTGTACATAAAATGATAAGTGAAAATGTGGATTACAAATGCTCTCCAGTGACAATGAAGAACAGCTTAATGATAGTCGAAATTTGGATGAGATTGTTGAGATAAGTGGGAAGAGATCCAGAGTCATCAAGTAGGTCTAGATCCAAGACCAATTTTGGGTACTCTGAGCCTGAAAACAATGTTCACACAAGAGCAAACATATTTAAATTCACATCAAGGACCACCTTAAAATAGCAATGTTAATAATTTTGGACTTTAGAACTAAGGAAAGGAAGGGAGTCTCTAGGGAGTTGCTTTGGTAATATAAATAGTGAGTAGATGTCATATGGGATACAAAATTCTCTCTGTGAGCACAAGTTGATGGGTTCCCTTCTATCTGTTCTGTCCAGTCATTCCATCATGCTCCTCCATCTCCAGTTAGAAGGATGTGGTGGTTACCATGAGTCATTGTACATTAAAATTCTGTTTACCCTCATCACATTCATATGGACTATATGGAATTTTCTTCATATAGTATTAGGACACTAGAAAAAATATCTACCATGTGGGTTATCTGCTTACCCAATATACAGGGGGTAAATAAATCACTGGAGTGGGTTTCTGGGGAAAACCCTTGGCTTACCATTTCTAGTGCAAAGAGTTAACTTTCTACTTTGACAGGTCTCAATCACCAAGACCCAAGTTCAAAAGGTTAGGTCCTGGGGTCTGAATTAATATTATATTAGTTAGACTATACCCAACAATCCTATTCACAGTATTTTAAGGCATATTACTTTAAGGTTAATTAAACTGAGTATTTTAAAAGTTCCCTTGTGATTTCCTCAATTAAATGTAGGATGTCAAAGAAATAAATGAAAATTCCTGGTCTGGGGCATTTACTTGCACAGACCAAATAAACAACTTAAGATTCTTTTTAGTTCTCTCGCTCTATGAAACCGGAGCACCAACATTTAGTTTCTTTTTGATTAGAGGTGTGTTAGTCTTGGCATAATTTAGAAAACAAAAGTTGGATATTTATGTTGGCTCTATGGCATAAAGAGAAAACCATTCTAAGTGGTCACTAGCACAATGACCTGATCTTTTGAAACTCTTAAGCCCTGTTTTTAGTGGCCTAATGTGCTAATTCTCATTCAATAATGATTGAATGGGGCACTGTAAACAAAAGAGAGTATTCTTGAGAATAAGATGCCAAAACAGGTCATTGTTTACCTAGGGACAAGTTTTCTCCAGAACTTAGAACCATTGAATGGTGCCTGATTATAACAAATCGTTCTCTTTGTCTAATATATTTTTATGTGTGTTCATTTGTGTGTGTATAGCATTTAACCATATCCTTATGAATCCTGTAAATTACATATGCAAACATTTGATATTCTCAGAGCACTAAAACTTGCCAGACATTTTGTGTCCTACTATTTTCTGATAAGTTCTGAAAGACCAAGTGAATGGTTTGGAAAGGAAGTACTTCTCCTCTTCTTATATTCTAATTCATTCCACTTAGAATTACCTCCAGCCTTATTCTTAGTCTAGCCAGGAAGAAAAACACTGGTCTGGGGCTGCCAATTTATATGGAGTGGCAAGAAAACTATTATTTTGGCACTTCCTCGAACCTATAGTCCTTAAATATTACTTTGATATTTATTTGAAAATGACGGGGAGGAGAAGGTAAGAAAGGAGGAACTGGCATCAATCCTTTCTCCATTTGCATGGACAAATCCAGCCCACACTTGTGAAAGGACATCAAGGATAGGTCAAGGAGTATGACTGATATGACAGCCAATGTTATTCAGTCATACTCCTTGACATAACCTCGATGTCAAAAATGTGAAACACAATAGGATTGAAAGAGATAGATTGAAAGAGATAACAATGTTATTCTTTTACTCACTGTTCCTTAAATTCTTTCTGTAGAATAGATCTTTCTCTGCAAGGAAAAAAATCTTGGTCTTTTACGTTCACTTGTAGATAATGTTTTGAAAGCCCTCCAGGATCTTCTAATAAAAACACATTATCAGTCATTTAAATATTAGCCATTTAGAGTCAGTCCATTTCAACGTAGTAGTCAAAATGGCAAACTTTATCTTTAAAGCTTCTTCACATTCTATTTTGGCCAACTTTCAAAGGAAAGCCTTTAGTGGTGAAAAGAATGCACTATCAGCCTCTTCTTTATTCTCTGACTTGAATTTATTTTAAGGCACTGCATTTCCATTAGACAGACTGACTTCTGCTCTGGGATATGGTTACACAGAAAAGCCACGCACCAGCAGAGGCCTTCTTTGGTGGTGCTCTTATAAGGCTTTGTCACTGTCGGCTTGGTCAGCATATTGGAGGCTGACTTTTCCCCTATGGGGTTTTTCTGAATGTTTTGCTGAAATTTACCAACTGGGAATATCCAACCACAATTCATGTAATTTAAAGATACATCATTTTCCATTTGAAAACAGTTGATCCCATTGTTAGGGAATCTAGCCACCCTCCAGACTGACTATTCAGGCAAATCCAAAGCAACCATTTCCCAATGCAGTCTTGTATTTTTCTGTCATACAAGGTGTTATCTGGAGAACGTCACCCTAGCGCTCTAACAGCCTTTCTCTACATAAGCCACAAGCAAAACAGGACCACAATCTAGCCCAAGTCTTCTGAACGACCTGTGATTCCTTCTAGAGTCAAGGGAGATAAACAGTCTTGTGAGGAGTTGTCCAGTGCAGTTTCTCACCTGCCCTCTGATCCTGTGAGAGACTGCCATTAAGACCATTTCTCACCTGCTTCCCTAATTTCCATCAAGCAGAGAGCTCTCCACCCATTCATCCCTCCCCACATAGGGTGCAGACTCATATTTGGTGTCACTTCTGCCCTCATTCTTTAGGAGACAGACATGGGGGATGGACGCCATAGTGACTTAGTTTTTATTGTGCAATAAGAATCTACCTGAATCCACTTGGGCACATTGTCACTTTACAGACTGCATTTCTGGTGGTGTGGCAAGTCAACATCCTAGTTTTCAGGGACTCTCTGATCTTCTCTACCAGGAACTACTTAGAAATAGCTTAACTGCTTAGCAGCTGCAAGTCAGCCACAACTGTTGTCTTTACACATTTCCAGTCTCTGTTCCCTATAAACTTCAAAGGCATAAGTCAACCTTTCTAAGTAATTTTCCTGAAGGTCTTCCTTGTGGTATAAGTAAGTACACCCTACATTGCCAAGAATGGGACCATCGTAGTACTCCAACAACCTTCTCCAATAAACATCCCCTTCATCAGTATCTTCAACCCAAACCTGTTTATGCCTGCAGAATTGACCAACATTCTTTGCATGCTAGCTTAGCACTTCTTTTTGAATGTAAGCACGTGACACCTACAGCCTATTGTGTTATCTTCAGCTTTTGAAGTCTCCACTTAAACGAAGACAGAAAGAGTTCCAAGCAAACTCTGTGTCTAGTTTAGCATCAACTCTATATAAAAATATTCAATTTATTCCTTCTAGTAGCACAACAATTTTCTGAAAGAAATTCTGATTAAAAACCAAATCATGTTTATCCATTGTGTTACATTATTGGTGATGCTTTACTTTCTTGTCTTTTACAGCTTGCAACTCTTGGTAGTGTCCTGGCTGACCACCATTTAATCTGGCTCTGGTGTCCACCATGAAAAGGTTAAATTCCAGGAGCCATGTTTTGTTCTAGGCCACCTAGCAGGCAAATTTAATTTAGAGAGTGTTTAATGTCTAATGCTTTTTTTCTCACTTTCTTGCGAAGGCAATAGTTAACTTCTGAACACATTAATCTCAATCACTAGTTGTTGGATTTATAACCCTCTTGCTTGCCTTGATTAAATAACTGCAAAACTCAGAAATTGCACTGCATTTTGTAAAAGCTTAAAGCCCTGGGAACTTTCATATACCTTATTTGTCTCTAGCTAAATGCAGCTGCAGTAGTCTCTGGAGTAGTCACTGGCTCTAGGGGAAAAATGTGAAATATCTGCCTTGATATCCACACCTCTTAGCCCCCTTTTTGGTCACCTTTTTCCCTGGATGCATCCACTGCTCTTACAGTTTAATTAAGACAAACTCACTCAGGGTGGGGGTCCTAGCTCCCAATCCCAGGCTCCTCCTTTCCTACTAAAAGTCACCTATTATCCCTTCATTTGTTATGTTAGGTACCTACTCTGAGCTATCAAAGGTTCTGGCTTTCTTTGCTTAGTTTCCCCTCTTTCACCCAACCGGAAATTCTTGCTTTTCCATAGAGATTTTTTTAGATAATGTTTTCAAAAATGTGGGGAAAGAGGAGAAGAAATGGAGCAGGAGATTAAAAAATAATAAATTTATCCTGAGATGGGAGTAACCTAAAATAATCATATATTCATTAACTCCCACATATCCAAGGAAATTAGAACCTAATGGTAAAATTTTCAGACACTGTCACAATGGAAGAATAGTAACTTAAGACTGTGAAAATTCATATTAAATCAAGAAAAGTATATGTGTATCAAAGATATACCTCCATTTAAAAATCTGACCTTGATGAAAGGCTCTCTCAAAACACTTTTCTAAAACCATTTAACTTATTTGACAAAACATACACTTACAGTATTTCTCTTACAATAAAAAATATAGACATGGATTGCTGAACATCTATGAATTAGGAAGTACTATACTAGGTATTTAACATACATTAGCTAAAAAAAAAACTGATAGTAGGCTTCTCAATGTATTCTCCCCTTCAGTGGTAATGGACTTTCAAATATGCACTTTTTTTTTTAACTTCAGACCATTTCTCAGCCTATCTTTCAGGTGGATGGCTACGTCACTAAGTTCTTTTAAAGGGCAGAATGACAGGCACAACTTTGTATCACTTAAATAAATAACAATATCTTGTCCTGGGTTGTCTCTCGTGCCCTCTTTGCTATTGGGTGGGATGCAGATGTGTCCGTACACTGACTCGGTCATGCATGAACCCAGGCACTGGGAAAGCAGCAAGTCCGTGGTCCTGAAGCTCTGTGCAGAGTGGAAACAGCTGGGTGTTCAGGACCTACCAGACTTCTGGCAAAGAGAGAAATCAACAATCTTGTTTGAACCATTGCATTTTTTGGTCCCAGTCTTGTAGTGCTTAAGTCTATATTCTAAGTAATATCTAAACATAATTCTTCTTCCAAGTCCCAGGACATCTGTTTTATTATGTCTACTCTACAATAAGGAAATTAAAATGAAGGCTAGATAAAAGTTTAAAAACTTAAGGTGATAGAGCAAATCAGTGACTACACTATGATTATAAACAAGCTTATATTTATCTTCAAATTCAGATACTTTCCCGCTCTGCTGTACATTGTTTGTATATTTTTAAATTGATTTGTATATATAATATGACCCAATGTATTTTTATTAAAAGAAGTGATAGAGTGTTAAGATATCCTACACAGTTTATTATGCCAGTAAGTGTGTGCAACACCCATTAAGAAAAGGACTTATACACAAATGCATCTCAATATTTTATGTAACTTGTATGATACCATAATCCATTTGGCTTGGCCTTAGAATGGTGTTGCTATGAATCAATGATTCTCAAACATTTAGTCTCAGGATTTCTTTACACTAGGACTTGAGGACCCCAGGAATCTTTTGTTTATAATTTTTTCTTTATACTATTATTTGCCATCTTCAAGAATAAAATGACATCTTAAAAGTGATTGTTTTAAAAAGCAATGATGAATTCATACCACAGTCTATATTACCATAAATCATTAAAATAACTATTTTCCAAATTATTTTCACTAAAATTAGTGAAAATAATAGCATTGTTTTACATTTTCCAAATCTCTTTAATGTCTGATTTAATAGAAGACATCTGGATTCTCATGTCTAAGGCATTCACTGTAACTTCATTATATGTCATTTTGGCTAAAATATATAAAGAAAAATCTCTTCTTACCCAGATAAATAGTTGAAAAGAAAAGACATATTTTAAGTCTTTTCAGATGTGGTGGGTATTCTTCGTTGATACCACACTAAAACTGAAAAAGTGGCAGCTACTTAAAGGTAATTTGCATAGCAACTGAAGTTACATCAATAAACTCTTAGTAATTTATAATATTAAAAACTATTGGTCAATCTTCAACTCTGATGGGATCTTTAACCCATGCATGACATTTTAGCATCATGCATTGATCATTTAGAAAATATTGGTCCAATAATTTATGCAGGTTATCCAAATGTTCACACATTTTGTGATCTAGCACAAAAAGTCACATGTCACATAATCTCCTTTAAAAAGCTTTGAAATATTTGGGACGTTGTCAAGCTCATGCCTTTGATACAAGTTGCCCAAAATGTTAATTTTTTCTTGAAAGCTGGAATTTCTTTGGCAACAAACATATAGTGTAAATTATTTTCCTTGAAGTGACAGGCTCATTTTGTTCATTTTGAAGATCATGTCTGCCAAATACCCAAATCTGAATAATGATAGTTTGCTGTCATTTATTCTTTCGAGTCAGAGTGGTGTTCTTTGAAAAACACTGACTGGTTCAGATCACAACTCAATGATAGAAGTGCTTTTTGTAAGTGGCACATGTGCATTACATATGTACTTCCCATTTTGTCACACAGAATAATAAAATGGTGTTATTCAAGGATTGTAATACAAGTAATGTTTACTACTTTATCAAGGACATTATTAAGTGAACATGGCATCTTAATTTTATTTTCATAGTGAAAGCACCTGATGGTGAAGTACTTAGACTGGTGTGGGTTGGTGTCACTGCTTTGATTCTGCCTACATTGTCAGCAGTCTTACTCACCATTGCTTCAGCACACCAGAAACTTCGTCATGGTAAAACAAGACAAATAATATATTTGTCTTTGGGTACCTAAGGAATCTATGGCCTACTCTTAAACAATCTCTGCTGTTTAAAAAAAAAAATACAAAAAAAAAATGCAGCAACCAGAGGAATTTCAAAATGACTAAAATCTTCTATTTATTTCTAAAGCACCATGAAATAGACATAGTTCTCAGCAATGCTTCTGAAGTCATTTCCCCCTTCCAGCCAAAGTCTTCACATTGCAGCTACTTCATGCCTTTGACAGCAACCCCCTGAAAGTTCCCTCCCTACATACTGTCCAAGATCCTTTACTCTTTCTCTCTGTACTTCTCACCTACTTAGTTTCATTTTAAAGGCTCAAAATAACTGGTTCAGAAAAAAAGGAGGACAAATAAGAAACAGATCATGGGAAACTATTATCCTCTATTTCTTAGAAAAGAAGCAGTAAAAAGTTGAATGTTTATGAATTAATTTTTGTTGTCACCTTTAGAGATTTTTGAAAAGCTAATAGTATATACTATGCCAAATACTGTTTATTTTCTTTAGTATCTGCATCCATTCTTAACTTCTCCTTGTACTAGAGGTTCTGGAAACATGGAAGATGGATTGCTTAAACTCCCTCGCTGCCTCATTTGGATTCCGCCAGTAAAAAGCTCCATTCACAAAATTTGGAAGGCAGAAGAGAGGATAGTCATTATTCTTCCCTAGTGGTGACTCGGAGCTAACTGGTTTGATAGAAAACATGAAGTTTATAGATGCCTTTGGGTGACCCCTTATGAATCACCCATGTTGGTACTTCAGGCACCTGTAGCCACTAGTCACTTAGCATTATTCCTGGATTTCAAATTTCCTCAATGGCAACAGTACATTTCCATGAACCTTAATTGCCCTGGTCTTCCCAGTTTGTCAATTTGTAATTCATTTTGTATTGAATCATCTCTCCCTGCTACAAACTAGAGTGGTAAGTGCCTTCCTGGCAAAATGCAGACTGATAGCATAGTTTTGGTTCCAGAGTAGTTCCAGGATGCAGGCACCCAAAGACAGGAATCTAGGATTAGATACCTGATCTTGTTATTGGAAACTAGTTAAGATTTTATCACCATGAAAAATGGATACTTGTAGTTCAGCAAAGTAATTATCTATAGTCTTCTGGAATTAGCTTTCATAGGAAATAATTTTGAGAAACTGTTACCTAATACAGTAAGATTTTAAGAAGGAATAAGAATTGTAAGGACTATGGTATCGGCTGTTTGCTTCAAATAGAAGATTAAGATTTTAGATTCTCAAATCAAGAGATGCTTTGAGAAACACAGAGCTACTAAGACAGCCCTAAAAATATATCTTATAGCCATATGGCTAATGCATAATTTTTTTATTTTGTAGGTTGCATAATTATAACCAACTGGAATCCACAGACTTGCCAGGTCTCTTATGTAAAAGTTAGGGCACTGATTGGGAAAAAGCAAAAATTGGAAAGAGGACATTTGGGAGGATTCCAATGACTCTGATAATCACAAAACTAAATCTGACTGAGCTGCCTTTCTTCCTTGTTTGAAATTAGTCTCCCCTAGCTTAAAGATCCTGAAATGATTACTTTTAGTGATACAGATTCTCTTCACGGTCTGCCTCCATCACTTTTTGTCTCCAGTCTTAAAACTAGAGTCAGAGTCCAACAGACAAGGGACAAAGGGTATCCAAAATCTGGAGAACATCAGTGAGAATGGAATCTAATGGCTTTGAACAGGAGAGGAAAAATTGGGGTATAGGAAATGTATTAATATAGGTGAAATTACCATAGAGTCTGTATTCAAATTTTAATTCGAGTGTCTCAGAAAAGTCCTATAAAGAGAGTACAGAGAAGATAGCTACCTTGTAGAGGTGAGAATCAGATCCTCACCACAGTGCACATAGGAATTCATCTGTTCTCCAAAACAAATATCGAGGAAAGTCAGGCACAGCTGCTATAGAGGCGGAGTGGTTTCATGATGACTATGTGTGGGGAAAAATGTCCCGGTACACAGCTAAACTGCAGATTTGGGACTCTGGATAGGAGCCACCTCAGAGGGCCTGGAACTGCAGGAGGACACTAGTGGCCTGGAGAACTGCTGCAAAAGCAGCGCCCAGAGAGGCCAGGATGTGGAGATGCGGAAGACCGTCTTGGCACAGGACAAAAGGAGAGTCAGCACTCCAGGGACTGAGTTGGAGCTGTGTGGTAAAATTACCCTGAGAGCTGCCATAACTGGAAGACTGCTAGGGAAATTCCCCTCCCCAACTCCCTTCCAACATTTGTTCCTGAGTCTCAGGACCTTCCCACTGGATATCCCATCCTCCAGATATCGCACTAACCGGATATCCAGTCCACCAAACATCCCACCCTCAGGATTAAAGGAAGAAGGTCATCTTCTTGAAGAGACTTAACCTCCATGCTACCGCTAGCGCCACCCTGTGGGCAGAGGCAGAACTGCAGCCTAATTGCCAATCAAGGACCAGCCACAAGGTGATCACCCTACACAACTCCATCACTGCAGGGAAACCAAACCCACAGAAATATAATCAGAGTGCCAAAAAGAGCAAAGGCAGAGATACATGAAATGATGGCTCCAATTAAAAACCTAGGGGAAAGTCTGAATATAGTAGACATATGCAAATTACCTGAAGATGAATTTAGAGTAATAGTGATTAACATACTCATGGTATGTTAATCAATAGAAGAAGTAAAAGAACATTAAAAAGGAAAGAGAAAAAATAAGAAAGATATCAAGAAATAAAGAATGTAATAGCTGAACTAAAGAATTCAATAGGACTCAAATATAGAATGGCTGAAGCTTCAAATAGAATCAATGATCTGGAGGGTAGGGCAGAGGAACTTATTCAAGCAAACCAGCAAAAAGATAAAGAAAAAACACAAAGAAATGAAGACCGTATTTAAGACCTTTAGGATAATATCAAAAGGAACAACATTCAGATCATAGGGGTCCCAGGAGGAAAAGAGAGAGAAATGGGAGCAAAAACTGTATTTGAAGAAATAATAGAGGAGAACTTCCCAAACCTAAAGAATGAAGCAAGTCTGCAGACCCAGGAAAGGTCTGCTCAATAAATTCCTGATAAAATAAATCCAAACAGAACTATAAGTGGACACATTGTCATTAAATGACAAAAATACAAGACAAAGAGAGAATCTCAAAAGCAGCCAGAAAAAATAAGTGCCACATACAAAGGAGTCTTCATAAGATTGTCAATGGATTTCTCAACAGAAACTCTATAGGCCAGGAGGGAATGGCATGATATATTCAAATTGCTGAAAGAAAGAGATTTTTCAATCTGGGATATCATACCCTGTGAGATCATCTTTCAAAACTAAAGGAATGATAAAAAGATGTTCTAATAAGCAAAAGTTAAAAAGGAATTCATCACCACAAAACAAACTTTGCAAAAACATATTAAAGGATGCTCTGTAAAGTGTAAAGAAACCCCATATAAAAAAACTAGACAGCATATATAAAAGTGTGGAGGAAGAGAAAAGAAAATAATGTAGATAGTTAGAATGAGTGGAAAATCAATCTGCTTTCAAAGAAAAAACAGGTTGTAAACATATAATTATTAATGCTAACTTCAGGGTAACTTCAAAATACATCCCCACAAAATAGCAAAGAAGAAAACATGAAGGGAAAACAATCAAAACATAGCTAAACCCAACCTACCTAAGAAGAGTAAAAGAAGAACAAAGGCACTGTCTGGAGCAACATATAGAAGACAAGTTGCAAAATGACAATAAGTAACTACAGATCGAGAATGACGCTAAACATTAATGCACTGAACTCACCTGTCAAACGACAGAGTAGCTGAAAGGATTAAGAGGCATAACCCAAATATCTGCTGCAATCAGGTAACCCACCTTCTTTCAAAAGATAAACAAAGGCTCAAAGCCAGTGGTTGAAAAACAATGGTTGAATGGCAACCACAAAACAGCAGGAACAGCTATACTGATATTGGCTAAAACAGACTTCCATTTAAAGAGTATAACAAAAGACAGAGATGAATATTATATAATTATTAAAGGGTCAATCCAGCAAGAAGACAGAACACTTATTAACATATATGCTCCAAAATAAAGAGCCTCAAAATATTTTAAGCAAGTATTATTAGATCTGATGAGAGACATTGATAACAACACAATAATAGTGGAAACTTCACACCCCACTTACAACAATGGACAAATCAATCAGGCAGAAAATTAATACTTTTTATGAGGCTAACATTACACTGATACCAAATTTGATAGGGATGTCACCAAGAATGGAAATTACAGACAAATATCACTAATGAAGATAGATGCAAAATATCTCAACAAAATACAATCGTCCCTCGCTATATCATGGTTCACTTATCGCAGATTCACTGCATCATAGGTTTTTAAAAAATGTATATATATAATTCTGTATCATGGAATTTTCACTATATCATGGGATTTGGGTGTATACGTATACTTCACTAGTGAGTACCCACATGGAATTTTATATGTTGTTAAAATTATGTAAGTTTAAGAGTGTAGGTAGTATTTAAGAGTATATGAAGTGTTTATAAAGTGTGGGAAAGGTTAATAAGAGTGTGGGAAGGGTTTATAGGAGAGTAGGAAGGGTTTATAAAGCCTTAAAATATATATAAATAATAAAACTATAACCTGCTACTTCGCAGATTTTCACCTATCGCGTGGGTCTCTGGAACTTAACTCCCATGACAGGTGAGAGATTACTGTATTAGCAAATGGAATCCAACAATGTATTAAAAAGATCATCCCTCATGACCAAATTGAATTTATCCCAGGGATGCAAGGATGGTTCAACATACCCAAAGCTCTTAATGTAATACACCATATCAACAAGAGCAAAGAGAAAAAACACATGATCATATCAATGGATGCAGAGAAAAAGCTTTTGACAAGCTCCATTTACAATAAATACACCCATTTACAATTAAACCCTGTGTACAATTGGAATAGAATGTACATGCCTCAACATAATAAAGGCCATATATGAAAAAGTCACATCCAATATCATAGTCAATGGTGAAAAAATGAAAGCATTACCTCTAAGATCAGGAACAAGGAAAGTTTGTCCACTCTGATCACTGCTACTTAACATCATACTGCCAGTCTTAGCCAGAGAAGGAAATAAAAGGAATCCAGATTGGAAAGGAGGAAGTGAAACCACCATTATTTGCTGATGGTGTGAGTATACATATTGAAAACCTTAACAACTCTGTCAAAAAACTACAAGAACTCATCAATGAGTAAAGTGGCAGGATACACAATCATTGTACAGAAATCCATTGCATTTTTATATGCAAACAACCTAGTAGAAGAAAATGAAATCATGAAAATCACACTCTTTTTAAAATAGAAACTGAAGAACAAAATACCTGGGAATATACTTAAAAAAGGAAGTAAAACCCTATACAATGAAAAAGTACAAGTCCTTCTTAAAAGAAACAGAGGAAGATACAAAAAGATGGAAAGACACCTCCTGCTTATATTGGGAAGAATCAACATCATTAAAGTGGTCATATTACCTCAGCAATACATATTTAATGCAATCCCCATTAAAATCCCATGGGCTTATTTCAAGGAAATGTAACAAAGAATTTTTAATAGCCAAAAGCAATTATGAGAAACAAGAATGAATATGGATTACATTCCCAAACATTGAACTAAATTAGGAAGCAATCATGATTAAAACACTATGGTACTGGTATATAATAATAAAGGTACAGATTAGTGGAACAGAATGAAATCTCCAGAAACTAGCCCACTAGCACACAGTTAATCTATGACAAAGGAGCTAAGATATAGAATGAAAAGTCTCTTCAATAAATGGTGTTGAGAAAACTGGACAGCCACATGCAAAAAAAATGAAACTAGACCACTTTAGCACTATTCACAAAAAAATCTCAAAATGAACTAAAGACTTGGATATAAGGACCCATAAAATTCTTGGAAGACAACTTAGGATAGACTTTCCATGACATTAGCCATAGAGAGATCTTTGGAGACTCAGCTACAACATCATGAGAATCAAAAAGAAAGACAATTGGGACTATATCAAACTAAAAAGCTTCTTCACAGTGAAAGAAAACTTCACTAAAGCCAAAAGGTAGCCTATTAACTAGGAGAAGATATTTGCATTTCATATTTCTGACAAGGGCTTAATATATAATATAAATGAAGTACTCATATTGGTCAGTAACAGAAAAACAGGCAACCAGTAAAAAAAATGGAAAGAGGAATTGGAGAGACATTTTTCTCTGATGGCCAAAAAGCACATAAAGAGATGTCTTTACTTGCTGGTTACCAGGAAAATGCGCATTAAAACAATGAGGTATCACCTTACACCTGAGAGACTCGCTATTATCCAAAAGTCTAGAAACAACAAATGTTGGTGAGAACATGGAGAAAAGGGAATACTTTTGCACTGTTGGAGGGAGTACAATTTGGAGATTCCTCAAAAAGTTGAATATGGAAATCCCATATGATCCCACCAGTTCACTCCTGGGAGTTATCTCTAGCACTGTGGGGGTGATTGGGCATTTCTGGCACTGGATGGTTAAAGCTGCATGTGTTTTAGAAGGGACATTGACAGGGACAATAAATTTGGTTTTCACCTAAGGTGTCAAAATTCCTTATACCAGCCCCTGGCTGTTTGTATGAAGTCCTGCCAGACCACACATCATTACTATGTGATCTCTGATTGGCATCACATAGTACTTACTTGTTGCTGGCCTGGTGGCTCTGCTTTTGTTCAGATTGTTCCACTTCCTCCCCACCCCTTTGTCACCAGCACATAACCCCATACTGTTTTTGCCATCCCAATGTCCTATTTTTGTCTCAAGGAAATATGACCATCCTATGAGAGGAGCACCAGCATCCTTGAAACTCTCAGTGGTCCCTGTCCTTTAGTTACAGCAGTATAATTCAACACTATTCAAAATGGCTACCAGGAGCTGGAGAGGTCAATTGCCAGCACTTAGCCAGCAGAGAAATAAGATGACCAAAGTCATTGTACTGGATAACAGTCTAGAGTCCCACTCTGAATCATTTTATCTGCAGAGATCTTAGGCAGTGATTTTCAACCACAGTATCACAGAAATTGAAATGAATTGTTTGCCTAACAGAGTCTTAGTTCATTTTTACAATAAAAAAATACAGTAGAGAGATACCTGACTTAAATAGCCACAGTGGAGCGTCATGAACTCTTGTCAGTTGTCAGGTTAATTAATATGGTCTCTTAAAAGAAAGGGAAACTGGGAACTCTTGAAGAAGGACCCAATGAGATTGCAATAGAAATTTTCTATAAAATTTCTTACCCAAAAGTAAATGCATCTATTTAGCAGGGTGATTATATATGCTGCAAAAATAAAAATATCTAGATATATCCGATATTTTGACACTGGTTCTGAAATGACCTCCAAAATTTAAGATTCATCAGTTAGGGTGGGAACTTAGAGATATCATATAAGAAATGGAGTTTTGGCTTGAGTCCATCTCTCAGAGGAACCAGTGGGTCTGTCAGTCTTGCCTTGTGGTCATTTTCCCAGTTTCCAAAAGCATTTTTGGTCACTTCCTAACCCTTAAAGTGAGGACTATTACAATAGGAAGAGGAAACTCCTTTACTACCAAAAGAGTGAATTAATAAGAATTCTACATCTCCGTGGGACTTTCAGAGATTAGTATCATCACCAAAAGCTTGGAAGATATAGGGGTGATGATTCCAACATATTTGCATAAATCTTTCCTATTTGTCTTGTGCAGGAGAAAGATGAATTTTGGAGAAAAAGTAGACAATGGCTTATCATAAACTTCAGTTGTAACACTAACTACACTACTGACTCATGTATACTATCTTTTCTGGGGAAACTTAATATATCATCTGGTATAAGTTAGGTCACTACTGATCTGGCAAATGCTTTCTTCTCTGTGCCAGTTCATAAAGGCCACTTGTTGCAAATGAAAAGCTGTATTAAGCATTTGAAAAATACAGATAAGAGGATTACAGTGCAACCTTTGAAGTTGTAGGGTAAAACAAAGCTCTCTTTCACAGATCATTCTTCTCCTTTTAATAAATAACTGAGTGAAACTGGACCCAGGTAGAGATTGAATGACTGAACATGGTCCATCAAAAGCAACCCTGTAGGCGGAATTGCCCATGATGGACCAGATGTATAATTCCCTGAGACTTGGGCATGGGTGAAAACTCTCTACAATCCTGTGAAAGTAGTCACTGTGGTATATACACAAGTAGAACACTACCTTGGTTATAAAAAATGATGAAATCTTGCTATTTGCAACAACAAAGATGGAATTTAAAGTGATTATGCTAAGTGAAATAAGTCATAAAGAGAAAATAGGTACCATATCACTCCAGTCCTATATGAAATATAAAGAAACATAGCACTTGAACAAACAAAATGAAAAGAAAACAAACCCTTAGACTCTAACAATAAACTGCTGATTACCAAAGGGTAAGGGGGTGGGGGTGGGAGGAGTGGGTAGAAGGGGTCACTTGGATGATGGTGAATGGCACTAGTCTTTTGGTGATAGCAGTAGTATGGTATATAAATTTATTCAAGTGTGAAGCTGTACTTCTAAAACTAATGAGTATTGTAAGTCAATAAATATATCAATAAATAAGTGAATAAATAAATTAAAAAATGGAAATAAGTAGATCAAGTCAGCCTTGAAGACAGATGAGTTCAGGAACAGTTGGCTCAGATTCCCATGGTTCCTACTCCTGCAGCTTTGTCACCTCTCCTTTGACCCACAGTTGCAATCCTTGGGAAATCCCTATGTTCAGTTGGCTGATAAAAATACAACTTAGGCTTGATTTTGAGAGGATTACACATGGTATACTGGAGCCATTCAAAAATGGAGTGCTGCTGAATATCAGCCTTTTAGGTTGCCCTAAAAAGTATAACAAACGTGGTTCACAGTAGCTCTAGGATCAAGCCACAAAAAGAATGGGAGATACACATACTTGACCTCCTAATGCTCAAATAAAACATTTTATTTTATGTATCAAAGCTTACTTCAGTATAATTACTTATTCATGCATAGCCCTGCCATGACTCCTCACTCTGGTGACTCATAAATATTTACTAAATACTCCCCCACCTTTGGGACTTCATTCAAAGATGATGCTTCGGTGTAAGTAACCTTCCTCATCCTACTTACAACCCTACCACCTGATTAAATCCTCTCAATATTTCCCAATAATCCTTTCTTGCTCTTTCTAATAATTCCATGCAATTTGTTCTATCTTTTCTTTCTATCTTGCACTTTACATTGAGAGCCTCTAACCTAGGAACCCCAAATTAAAATGCTCTAGAAGTGAAACAGGTGACTTAAGTGATCTGTAAGTGATACAGACATTCATACAATTATTTATCTGGTATGTTTTCAAGCATATTAATAAGTGATCATGAAAGCTCAACCTTAGAATTAGGAAAAACAAGTGACTGGTGAAGACTATGGCCACTTGGATGTACCATACGCTGCCTAAATTACTTAGTGTCAGCTACATGTGCTGGGAAGTACGGGGGACTAAGGGTGCCAGTCCTATACTTTTTCTATAGAAACTGGAATGTCAAATTTGAATGGGAAATCTCATAATTTAAAGTTTAGTCTCAAATTTACTAAAGCACTATGCCAGTTAAAAACAAAAGGGGTCTGCAGGCAGGAGTGGGCCTACAGATACCAATTTGCAACTTCTGTCCAGTTGTGCCATAAATTCCTGGAGGACATTGAATGGTGTTTACTCACTTGTATACACACTGAGCCCCCGACAATGACTGGTGTTTAAACCTCATTAAATGTGGGTCACCTTTCACTAAATTTAAAAAGCTAATGATTGTACATTATCTAATTACAGGTAAAACTTCTTAAAGAGAGGATCTCCTCCTGCTTCTTTCCAGATACGGTCAGAGGCTAGCATATCACTTGTGCATAGTAGATACTCAAATGTATTTTATGTTGTTGAAGGGAAATGCAGCAAATGTTCATTAACAGCTTAGTTTGATTTTTCTTATTTGATGAGGAGCAAGATATTTCCCAAGGCTTAAGAAAAGAGAACATAAAACAGATGATTTTGATAAGGAAAATTAGGTCAAGAGAGAGCTTCATCTGCCCTCAGCAGGTGAAATGGGACATCTCAGTGATCTGCACAAAGCAAATGGGGAAGTGGGAGGATTTGGAGGCTTTGGGAGATTTGGTGACACATGAACTTATCTTACCTGTGGTCTTGGGTGGCAACAGCTGAAGCTCTGCTTCGACAATGCCAAGCAGCCCGTGGCTGTCCCTGCCCCACAGCTGCTACTTCCCCAGAAAGCTGTCCTCTCATGGCAGTTGCTTCAAACTTCACCTCAGATATTCCCTCTGGTTAGAACCATAACATCAAAAGAAAAAAAAACCTAAAGAAATACTTGATTTTTTTAATTTTGCAATTTGAAAAAGAATTTCTCCAGCTATAAATGTTTCCAGAACCTCAAAACTCAGATAGCAAAGTTTTTAAAAACATTATCAATTAGTGCATTTACAAGGGAAAACAAAAATATACCTGCATATCTATTTAAAAATGAAGGCAAGAACCATTTCATATAAACTAAAAAATGACTGATAACTTGTTGCACACATACTCACTTGCATCTACTTATTTTTTAATTAGCTGTGTTTTCTGTGAAAGTATCTTGTCACATCAAGTAATGTATTTACCTTAACAAATATATAATGAAAATATTTTGGCAAGTGTTTGCTATATGCTAAATAATGCATTTTGATTTCACAGTGATGGCAATATTTTATTATGCACATATAAAACTCTTACGTATTTGGACAGCTTTTAGAATATGGAAAATTTAGCATGCAAAGTTTTTGTTCCAAAATATCATTTGATAGAAACTTATGTTTGATAGAACCTTATGTTTTATTTCATTAAGAGAACCAGCCTCCCATACTTCCCAATATACACTCCTAACTTTAACTAGATTACAGTTCTACTATATGAACTTCAATAAAAAATATTATATCATCTGCAATAATGATGCTATCTTTTAATTCAGACCACATTTTTTTTTAGAAACATATTTATTCAATAATATTTACTGAGTGCCGGCTATGTTGGATGTGGTAGGCTCTGGGAATATACTAGGGAGCAGACAGAAAAATGAGCCCACCTGAGCTTCAATTCTAAACCAGCGCAATGCTGATATTCTCACTTTTCATTTTTTGCATGTTAGATATTCTGAAATCACAATAATAATTTACCGTTGTAAAATAAACTGCTTGACTTTTAATAATATTTTCAAATATATTCTGAGTTAACTTTCACTCTTCCTTGATCTTGAAGTACTTGGCACATGTTACTATCTCAATGTGAGGGTGAGGAAACTGTAGATTATATATTCCCACCATCACTCTGAGGGCCAGTCACATTTCTCCTCAAGCTACATAGTTATTAGAGAAAGTGGTGGTAGAAAGAGGCAGTCAGAGGAGTAAAGGAGGTTTGAGATTATTTTCATGGAGAAAGAGCTAACTGGAGAAACTTTAAGTATGACAGGAGCAACTGAGGTCCAAAAATACACACATCTGGTTCTTCTCTTTCCTAGCATATGCTAAGACCACATTTCTCCAGTGTTTTAAGCTCAACTGTAGCAGCCTGAATTCCTTTTGCTCATATAAGCATCAACGGAAATCTTTCAAAGCTCATGTCCCCTTCCTTCCAGCAATATTTAATTTTGTATATATCAAACTCATATAAACTTTAACGTTTAAAATATGGATTCTGCCATGACTGGGGAAGCAGGAGCTTAACTGGGGTCCCATCACCTGAGTCCATGAATGACTAAGATAGGCAGAGCCCCTGTCAAACCATCCTGTACTTAGCATAGGCAAGGGATAAACTTGATTTTTGAGATTTGTTTATGTTTTGCTTTGCTCCACCTAGTTCACTTAGTTACAGCAGCATAACCTAGTCTATGCTGATAGATAGAAATAACGAGTCTATACTACTATTATGAGTTTATCTGCTGTGTGATTTCCTTTTCTACAACTGTACTTAGTACAGGGGCAGAAAGCAAATGGTGAATTCATCAGGGGTTGGAATTTTTTCATGTGGTTGTAATCAAAGGATTTTAGGATTTGGGTGAGAGCAATTGAAACGGTATCATGAAATCTAAGCGTAACTGGGAGAGAGGTCAAGCAGAAGCAGGTCAGCCAGTAAATGAAAAGAAATTGAATCAAGAAGCTGACTATTTTGATAAAGTGGACAATCCATTATAGAGAAAGTAAATGAATAGTAAAGTTTGACAAATAAAGAATTGTGATTGAACCATAGGAGGATTTAATTAGAGATTTCTGAAGTGACATTTCAGGTCGTGACTTGGTGACATTTCAGGTCGTGACTTAGTACAAGGTACTGTGGAGCTGAAAGACTGAGCTGGAGAAAAGGAAATGCTTGAGTAAACAGAAGCCATGAAACTGAGAGACTGTGTGCTGGGCAAGCCAGCCACGTGCACATTTGAATTCCCCAGGATGGTGGCAGGAATTGGGGTAAAGAGAGAGTGAACTGGGTACCAAGGTGATGAGTTAATGAGTTAGGAAAAGTCATTATGCACACTTGTCTAGTTATCAGAAGCTTCACTGAGACAAGAGTTTTCTTTCTTGCTTGCTTTCTTTCTTCTTTATTTCTGTTTATTAGAAAACTAAACAAAAATGATGCATACAGCGCAGGGGTTACAGGAGAAAGAGCTTGCTGTTAAAATGGTGTGTCTTACATACTCTGGAGAAGGACTGCCCCACCCTCACCCCAGTTCGTTCTTCCCAGGGACTGCAGCTCTCCTGAAAGTTGAGAGAGCTGGTAAGGCTTCCTGCAGCTCTTGCAAGAGCTGGCGTTCTTGTGGGAGTTGCCTGGAATTCTCCAGGGTTTCCCGGAGTTCTCCAGAGGTAATAACTAGGGGGCATGGCTCTGGATAGAGAGTCTAGGTTTTGCCAACCAGTCAACTCTCCCACTCACACATCTACAGTATGCAGAGTTTCTTTTCTAAGAGACTAGAGGCAGAAGTAATGGGTTAAAGACTCTACTACCAATCCTGAGCTACCCAGGTGCGGGAGAGAAAAATCAGCCTCCACTCAAGGATGCAGTACACTGGTTTTATAAGGCGATAGCCAATGTCTTTGAGGTAGGAAGTTTGCATAAAATAGATGAGGATCTAGGGTATAATTCTGGCAATGAAAGAGGTGTTGTAAAGGATTTAAGAAAGAGTTCATGAGGGAAAATGGGAGTTTGGATTAGGGAGAAGCATTATTAGAAAAAAAGTTAGGGTTGAAGCATGACTGAAAGGTGTCTTTGGCAATAACCAAGGAAAATAGACGTTTGAAGTTTGGAGGAATTAGTTGGCTCTCTGGGCTGTGGAGAATTTGGAGCTGATTAAGACATGTGCTCTCAGTGACTCCATGCTCTTTAGTGGGCTGACAGGAAGGACTGGAAGTCATGCACTGGAAGTACACATTCTTTTTTTTTTTTTCAGGCATGGACCTCGCTTAATCTTGGCTTTCAGATGACTAATCTTTGCTATATCCAACATTATAGAAAATTCTCAAAGAATATTACTGTTTTGTACTAGTTGTTACAAGTTAGAATTTCCTGAACAATCTGGTAGGAAATAATCCATCCAAGCCCTTCTCATCATTAAATGAGAAAATGAAGGCCTTAAGAACTGCCCATCTCTGTGTCGGTAGTTTGTCAAAATCTAAGTCTATAGTTCAGATCTCCTGACCCTTCTACTCACTCTACTCTAAATGTCTCTCTTCCTAGAAGACATCTGGCAGGCCACTGTCACACAGGACTAGCTAATATTTATAGCTAATGTTTATTGAGAACTCACTAATAGGTGAGCCCCGTACATTATGTCTCATTCTCCTAACAACTCCTGTGATGGAGGCACTATCATGATCTCCGTTCTACATATAGGGAAACTAAGGACTAGAAAAAAGGATTAGGTAGTCATGTAGCAGACCTGAGATGTGAATGCGAAACCTTTTACTTCAGAGACCTACTTTTAGCAAATATATTTTTTATCTTTTATTGTTACATATTTTACAGTTTTCCCATCTCCTTTTTTGTTCTTATCAGAATCATGGTACCTGCCCCCCCCACTTGCTAAATCTGTAGTCCCATCTGCCAGCATCTGCTCTGCTCAGACACCTGTCTAATATGAATGTGCACACTCTTGCTTAGAGACGGTTCTTCCTGCACATCCTTGGCGAAGAGTTTCTGGAGCTGCCCACCTCTGGGGGATGAATAAAGAAAAGAGAAGTGTAAAAATACAAATGAGAGACATTGCATTTTTAGATTTTATTTTGCTTTCTGAAATTACGATTTATTATCTAGGAATGACACCTGCCACCTCTTTCAGTGTAAGGTGGTAGCAACAGGGTTTAAGAGTTGCTTGATCTGTGAAATTCTCAGGCAGTCATCCCAATTATCTGTAATTTAGAGAGAGCTGCTTGGGGATAAAACTTGGAGTGTGAGCAGGCATACCTAAAATGTGCCTGTTGTTTCCTAAAATATCTTCAGGGATGGAGAACTCTGATGAGTGGGAGAGAAAGTCTCTAGTTGCAGACTTGACCTGCTCCTCGACACAGCATATAGCCTCTGTCTCACAGACATTTTGTGAATGCCTCCTATGTTCAAGGAATGTGCTAGGTCTCCTTCAAGAAATCACAACTCATCGGGCAGACCAAATGGGGGAACAGAAACTTGCAGTACTACGTGATCATTTCTTCAAGGGACATACAGAATGTGGGGCAAGTGCAGAGCAGGGCTTGGGCATTCCCTTAAGGCTTCTTCCCAGAGGTGTCATGGAACCATATGATGCTGAAGCTACCATTTTTCCTTCAGAGATACAGAGTAGCAATACCACTGGGGGACTTACCAGTTTTAATTTTTGAATACTTAGGACCACATTTTGATCATGAATAAATGTTTGTATGCAGACCTGGGTACCTAAGAGCACATTAGAGGAAAATTGGAACATCAAGGTTCTAAATCCACTCCCCTGGCCTTGTCACAATTAATAAATTTACCTCTTTTGTTCCCCTGCCACTCAAGTGGTGCAAGATTGCCATTGAATTGTTTTAATGATGTGCTGTTTTGTTCCTTTGAGTACTCCATACTTTAGGTGCCAAGTCACCTTTTCCTCTCATAAAGAAAAGTCAGGGAAAAGAGCAAGAGGAATGGCTGAACAATTGAAAATCCAGCATATTGAAAAGGTCATGGTACCACCACATATTATTTTGATTTCCAAATGTTTTAGGCATTATAAGTCCCTTTTGACACTGCATTCCACTGAAAAGTGCTAAAAAAAAAAGGGTGGGAAAGGGCACCAATTATTTCATCTGCTTGTAAAACATGGTGAAAGTGTAGGAAACGATGCCCATGGCTTTTGTAGAGTTTTTATTTGGGGGACCATTTTGAATATGTCTTTCTGTGGGAAGGTAATGATTATAAGCCAGTGGTGTTTACTGCAGTGATTCAGTAGAAACTAAGCATCCATTTGATGAAACTAAAATTTTAATCTTTTCTTCTTATATATTTTACTAGATCTCATCCATCATGTAGTTAATGACTAACAATAAACTTTTAACTAGCAATTAACACAGAGTTATTACTTTACAAAATGCTCATAACGCCATTGCTATATCATCCCAACTTCTTTTCACCCCACTGTGTCCCACTACAGAGTCTGAAAAGTCAAATACATACTCAGACCTCCTTGTAAATAGAGGTAGCTATGTCATCCTGTCCTGAATTATAAGTGAAAGTCTGTTGAGAGCGTTTCAGGAAGGAGGAAAGCAGAGCTCATGCATACTTGCTCCTTCTTTCTGCATGGAACTTGGGAATGATAGCTAGATATTCAGCCGCCATGTTTTGACCATGACACCGTTAGCCAACTTGCTAAGGAAGCTGGGACAGAAAGATAAAGGAATTCTGAGATATAGATGATATCACGAAGTCACAATACCTACTAACTACTTAACTATGTGCAAATGTTTTGTTATATGGTAGGGGTGGGGGGATGGAAATAAGTTTCCATTTGTTTAAAGTATTGTAATTTTGATTTTTTCTTATTGGCAACTGAAAGTGTTCCTAACTGGTTAAGTGCTTTTATCAATATCTCAGTTGAGCTTCATGATAAATCTGTGTAATAGATTTTTCTTATTTCTATTTTACTGATGGATAAAGAGAAAATAGACTGTTAAAGACACACATCTAAAAACAAAAAGATGGCCAGAACACAAGTCCTGGAAATCTCAGATTTTTCGCTTTTCCCACCAGTCCCTTGCCTACAGCCAGAATAAGAATTTTAACTGGAAAATTTCAAAGTACAAAAAAGAGCTACTTGATCCATCGATTAAGTGACTTCAAGCTCTTCTCTGCCTCTTTAATTACAAAAAGATTAGTAGGTGCATCTTGTTTCTATTTCCTCTGTCTTTGTGACATATTTACAAAATATTTTCCCTCACAGTTCAAGAACTTTGGGTTAAATGAGAGCTAGAAATATGATAAATGTTTCTGAATTGAGGAAACAACAATAAACCTTTCTCATAAACAGAAAGGTGAACAATTATGAATATATTTTTAAGACTAAAGTTTTTTTTTCTTTTAAACTATAAAGGGTGAACTGTCTCAAATGAGTAGCTGATTCTCTTGTAATACGTAGTGTCATGGTCCATCCATGATTGTTTCCCCTTTTTCTTGCTGATGGAGCAAAGTGTTTGGTGTCCATTCTTCTTCCAGATGACTAAAGAGAACGGTCATTTCCCAGCCACAGCCAGCTTCTGTCAGTCAAGCAGATCTCTATTCCCCTTGCCAGTGATTGTCCCCAGGTAGACATATTGCCTGAGATATTGATGTCTAGTAATAAAATGCCTAGTAATAAAATGTTAGAAAATATCTTCTAGAATAGATAGTCTTTTGGACACTGTCAGACTAACTCTAACTGCTGCTTATGAAAAGACAAAGTCATTCTGAATGACAGAAAGAATAGATGGAAACAACCTGGATCATTCACAGTCATGGTGAGCCATTGAGTTTAACCCTGGAACATGTTTACCTTTGAACTTCCTATGCATATAATACACTTTTGTGATCATTTAAGAAAAAATTTAGTCAGTTAAAGGCACAGTAACTGACTGCAGTTTCTGATCTCAGTGGAGTTCTGGTCAAATTTGGAAGCACAGCTGGAGAGTTGTCATCTGAGACTACCCAGGTCCAGACAACATGGAAAGATTTCATCTAGGAAGGGTCTGGAAAGTTCCTGCACAGGGACTTGTCAGAGGGTCTGAGCATTCACTACTGTTCTATACCACAGTAATGTGAACCCAGGCTGGAGACTTTCCACAAAGATTAATAGAAAACCTAAATCTAATTAATGTAAACCGGGACTTCTTAAAATATAATAATGAATGCTGTTAATTGAACTGTTAGGGGAAATTATTCATATTGCATACTTACATCTAGATACTTATATTTTTAATAATTAACAATACTCTAGGATATTATTCTCTGGAAAACTGTATACTGTAGAATATGAGTCTAGGTTTTGAGTTCAGCCTGCCAGAATTCAAATCCTATGTGTATCATTAATCAGACATGTGACCTGGAGCAAGTAATAGTACTTGTCTGTGCCTCTGTTTCATCTTTGGTAAAATTAGCATAATGAAAGTATCAAACTAGTAGGATTTGTGTAAGAGTTTTCCATTTTTTATCATGCTCAAAGTAACCATTGGGTATTTAAATTATTTGCAGACTGGATTGGAAACATCATCTCTTTCTTCCCTTTGGGGTGACAAGCAATCCTTTTGCTTGAATTTGAGGGATTTTCCATAACTCTATCTGGAAATGTTTTTACTATAATATAATTCTCTTATACTTATCTATTTCATGACAGAAGAAAACAATATCTTCAAAGTTAATTGTACTATGCTATGTTTTTATGATTAATACTGTTCTACTACTAACACTACTAATAATGCTTTCAATAATAGACTATTTACCATTTGTAACCTGGTAAATAAGTCTTGATTATCTTAATTTTTAAGGTTGTGTGAGTGGTGCTAATTTCAGTAAATGACTCCAGGAAATTCTTTATCTTGAGCTCATATTTCACTGACTTACTATTTCTGTTATAGCTGTCATCTTACTGTACACAGTAATTTAAAAATTTCCTCTCAAAATTCAGCCAAGACTTTCATGAATGCTTCTCAATGGAATGTCCTTCCTCAACTGTCTAATGTTTTATTCCTCTTTGCATTCTTTTCACATAATTATCTCTAAATATCCTATAAGCAAAATAATCTGTAATGAAAATTATGGTACCTGGATTTCCTGTTTTAGCATTTGAACTGCAGAATTCTACAGCAGAATAAATACTCCTGTTTGGTACAGACATCTTATCTGTAGAAAGCAGTATTCATGCTTTCAGATAAGGCCACTGGATATATTTATGTTTAAGTCATAATTATAATGTAAAGATTCATCTTTAATTTTATGGCTTATATTTTTTCCTTCAAAATATTTTTATTTTATTTTTGTAAGTTCTCAATAATAAACTTATAACTCCTGAAATCTTTGTTCTGCATAAAAACCCCTTATTTACTAATTCATCAAAATGTGACTGCTTAGTCTAGCAGAAACACAAGGAGATAAAGAGAAGACTAGGTTTTATAACTAATTAAAATATTAATAGAATAAATATTATAATTGCCCATTAATACTGGAGTACAGGAGAATGGCATAGACAAGTATTGTGTGAAAAAAAAGGAAAATTTTTATTAAATCACTTGCTTCAGCAAGAAACATCTCTTTCTAGATGTTAAAAGAAAAAACCAAAATTGTACTCTGTTGTATTTAAATGTTACTAAAGAAAATTAGAGTCTTATTTGAGAATGATTCTGTAAGATTCAAATTAGGAAGATAGAGGCTAATTAAAAAAGATGGAAATTCCATTCAGGATAAAATAGCAAGTCTAATAAATTGGAATAACATTAAAGTCATACAATAGACAAATAAATTGTTTATAACAAAGGGAAACAAAATCATGAATACTGAAAATAATTCTTTTAATTGAAGGGAGAGAAAGAAAACATGGCCACATATTTCCTTATGATAGAGTACAAAAGGCTTAGAGGGCCTGAGACACTCAGCAGATAACAAATAACATGAGATTATCTTGAAGAGATTTAGAACATTAATTAAAAGTCATCATCCCAGCAGCAAGAAAAACTGGCTACCGGCACAGAATTAACCTCGGTGTTCTGGAAGGAGGGAAGCCCTGGGCATCTGATCCTAGAGAAAGAAAGACAGAATAAGATGATGATGATGATGATGATGATGATGACAATGATGATAAGAAGGAGGAGCAGAAGGGGGAGGATGACAACAATGATTGTGGTGGTAGTGATAGTAGTGATGATAAATACTAAGCACCTATTGCATAGCAGGCTCTGTATTCAGAGCTTACCTATCATTTTATCTACTCCTCTGAATGAGATTCAGATACTTTTTACTAATGATTTACCTTTGAGAAAATCAGATTGCAGAGAGGTGATGAGATTAACATAAATTCATGACTAAATCATAATCTACACTTGGGACACTGCTTCATCATCAATTTCTCAATCCCTTCTGCCGTTCTCATTTGTAAATATGTATCATGTGGCTACCCTTCAAGGTCCAACCAGAATCAATAAAGGGACTCAGAGTACACAACAGTTCTCTAAGGCTGTAGGATCTTATCTCTGCCTGCATAATAAATAGATAGAACCTAACTCCCGTTGAAGCAATATTCATGCAAAATAATTGAATCTACTGGAGAAAATCATTATTTTTCAGGGTTGATCACCCAATGTATGAATTGAGAGTTGATGTCAAATGCTTGTCAACAATATTACTTTGAGTTGACAGAGAACCTTCCATCTGAAAGACTTTATACTTGAGACATGTTATAGTCCAAGTATTTTTCAGCAAATTCCATGTTGAAGTTTAGAAAATAAATCACAGTTACAGATTTCCATGTCTTATTGTATCCAATATATTTCTAATAATTCCTACTTTCCACCTTGTGCTTTTAAAACTATACAGTAAGTTTAAAAGCATTAGAGTCATGTTAGTGAATAGTTTGGCAACAGAGTTTTATACATTTTAAGTTATAGCAAATAACTTTTTATAACACTTTCAATTTATAATTCCCTTTCCAGAAATATAAGAATTTTTTTTCAATATTTAGATAAGAAAACAAAGATGGAAGAGTTCCACCATTATCTATCCGGTTTTACCCAACTAGTAAGAGCTAATAAAGCAGCTAATAAGCCTGGTTTCAAGAATTTTATCCTGAAAACACATTATTCACGCCTCAGATGAATGATCTATTCCTTAGATTTTGGGTTAGCACCTCAGTTCAAGTTGTTGCCTGCAAGTAGACAGGTATTCAAATAGTCTGTTTAATGATACAATGAATTGGAAAGTATTTTTACTTAGATTGTTTTCATTTAGATCATTTCCACATTTCATATCAAAAGCACTTTCCTGTCATAAGTAGAGCCCTGTGAGACAGAAAATGAGGTTCAGAGAGGTTAATTAAGTGCCTAGAGCCATATAAGTGATTTGCTAGCAGAACAAGGGACGAGTTCCAATTCTATCTTTTCTGAGTCTATCTTTGCCTTCCTCAGTGAAAAATGTCACTCTCCTTCCAGTCTGCTCTGTTTTTCAGTACGTGTACTTTCCTGGTCAGAAATATTTTTTTTAAATAATATGCCTACCCCAAAACACATTTCGTGGAAGAGCAAGGCACATGCTATACAAAAATACATAGTGTTTACTGTTGAGTATTTCCCATTTGAATCTCAACATCTCATTCTAACTGGATATCATTGTTAACAATTGTTAGTTATCAAGCTTCAGGCAAGCAATTCCATTTTAAAGATTGCTCACATTCAAAATAATTGATTTGGAAAAAAGAACCAGGTACAGATTTCTTTTAAATAAAACTAAACAATTTCATGTGATTACATATAGATCATGGTCACATATATTTAAGTATAAGACATTATTTGGCTTTGCATTAAAAAAATAGGAAAAATGAGCAATAAGTATTCCTAGTTAAAAAAATCCATCCCTGCAAGACCTAAGGACTCATATACTAATTAGAATAGGAAAAATGCTTCTTTTCTTAAACTGGTAGTAATAATCTACATGGAGTAAGTAGTAATCAAGATGACCCAAATTAATTTTTAACAAAGAAAAATTGGAAATATATCCTAAAACTATAAATAAAACTTAAAATATTGAAGTATAATATTTTATCATCCCTCTTTGTTTTCCTGTTATTAGTAAATTAGAATTTGCACATAGAATGAAAACAACGTGTCTCTGATGCTCACTGATTGTTTTCGTGCAGTCACTCTCATTTTCACTCAGCAGAACTTCTATTTCAAATGATATCCGGTGTAAAGGGAATTTACTTTTTTTTTAAAAATCAAAGAAAGGCGATTTCATTTTCTATCTCGGAGAGAATCCAATGCAAAATAGAACCAGCATAATTACATACGTACTTTTCTAACTTCAATATCAAAATATTTTGATTTTGCTTTACATCACACACTTTTCCAGCTGGTGGGCAGCTTCTGTTTTAGCTTTGTGGATTATATTAGTAACAGGGGAAGAGATATCATACACATTGTGAAGCTAATGAGACCAACATTCTAGTGTTATTTGAGGATACAAGAATACATCTGTTTGAGAGCTTGGGGCTTGCTTTGTTTTATAAGTTGCTTTGTTTATAAGTGCACAGTGCACTTATTATTTATAGAGCACAATGAGTTAGCATCAGCAGCAGAATAAAAGAAAGGTGGGAAGTCAGAAAAAAGAGAAAGACTTAGGGAAGACTAATGGGAAAGGTAGACATGAGTGAAAGCAGAAGTCACAAACAGATCCACACAGTCAGGACAAGTCCAGGAGCGGCTAAGAAATCTGGAAGACCACAAGAGAAAACACCTGGAGAGCTGGGTCTCTTTCCTCTGATTCAAATAAGATTTAAGAGGCAACTTCTTTCTTTGGGTATTTGCTGATCTCATGGGAGCTCATGCTTCAGAAGAATGCATCTGAAACATGTGCAAATGAATTCCCAGGAGATCTTTTAAAATTCAGATTATTATTCAAGAGGTCTGAGATGAGACCAAAGAGTCTCCATTTCCAGCAAAAAATTCGGGTTGATACAATTGTTGCTGGTACAGGAAACAAATATTGGCTAATAAAGTTTTAGACCAGCCCAGGGATGATAGGCAAAGTGGAAAGCTGGCTAGAATGAGAAGCACAGGACTGGGGAGCAAATTTAATTCCTGAAAGGACCAAAATATTAAAAAAAATTACCAAACCTGTTAAATGTGCTAAACAAGCAGCTCCCTAATTTTTTACATCATAGAATACTTTTCCCATCATACTTCTCTTAGCATCCTACAGAATGCCATTTTAGGAAATGCGGAATGAAAGGAAAACATGCAACTAAGAAAATTCATGTCAACAAAACAGTTACTTTAAAATTTAAACTGAAATTTTTGCTCTAAGTTACCCAAGAGAACACCTAAGTTGTTGTTTTTTTCTCAAAACAGAAACGACAGCGCCCTCTGAGATGAATTTAAAGGTCTATCATGAAAGTGAAGTAAGAGATCAGTCAGAATGACATGAAGAAAATGGATTCAAGCAAAACTGCTAAGAGTTGCAAAGAAGAAATGAGAAAAGGGAAATAAAATATTTAAGGGCTATCTATGTGGTTATAGTCTATTTTCAGAAAGATCCTAGTGAGCATAATGAAATATTTTTGACATTTACTCTGCTTTGTATCACTGGTGAAGAAAAACCACCTTAGTGTGCAATGGGTGATAGTTTGGTGATATATTCCACATCTACTGCCCCTCCCAGGGTGTCCACTGATATTTGGGCAGGTACATGGGTACCACCCAGGGAGTGCCATTCACATTAGAGAAGTTACAGACTTACATAATGATTAGAATCATTTTTTGCTGTGAAATTTCAACAATACCAGTAGCTTATTCAAACAATAGCAAATCGATGAAAGAGGAAGGTGGACCTTTTACTAAGACATTAATGAGTCACATGAGTAACAGAAAGACCTCTGAAGATGCAGACACCTTAAATAAAGCCCCTCCACCCCCCATACAGCTTGCCTTATGGAGACAATAAATGGAGAAATAAGCAAATAATTGTGTCCTTTCAGGGGTAATAAGGATTATAAGGGAAAGCAAGGTAAGGAGTTGAAGGAGGGGAACCAGTGTTCTGGTTACTTGCAGGCAGTGCAGTTCTTTCTGAAGAGGTAATATCTGGATAGGCTACTGAAGTGAAGACACGTGGCATGCACAGACAGAGAGTGGTAGATGAAGTTGGAGAGTGTGGGTGATGTCCTACAGAACCCTGTTGTTAGGAAGTGTATTCTTTGGCATTTTTCTGAGAACTGACGAGATCCCTCCACCAAAGATAAATATCTCAGGGTGGTCCACAGCTTACTCTGTCTTTCTCCAAAACAGGGGATGGGACAGCCCTGCTCATACTAGCTTGGTTCCTGTGCTATCCCTCACTGCTAGCCCTCTCTACCAACCTTTGTCTTTGAAATCAGTCCTTTGTAAATAAGCCCTCCTGGAATTATGTGGTGTGTAAACACTTTCTTGCTGCAATACTTGCTGATACAGTGTTCAGTGAATGTTTAGGTAGGAAATGAGATGAAATGATGGTCCAAATATGTGTTTGGGTTTTAATTTTTATGGGTAATTCACATAGTGCATTAGTTGATATTGGTTCCAACTTAAATATATTAGAAAGACATGAAAACCAACCCATTTTTCCCTGAGTGCTTTAATATTTTTTCTGTTAACCTTAAAGCAAACATATTTAAGGTAACTTTAGATTTTGCAATAAAAACCCTACACATTTTACTTTAGTTTCTTATTTGAAACACTGAATACCAAATCAGTTTCATTTCTGCTTTAAAATTTTAGACTTTTCTTCATCTGCTTCCGTATAATTTATATCTTCCATATAATTTATATCACATAAAGAAGCAATTTGCTGATAGAAAATTGTTCCACCCTAACTGATGATAAAAGAGATGCATAAAACCTCAAACAACTAAAATTGGCCAAAATATTTTTAGATGATAACATTCATATTATTTGGTGATGGTGCCAGGAAACAGGAAATCTCACTCTGTGCTAGTGCTAGAATACTTTGACAAAACTTTCTAGAGGATGGTTTGACAATCCACAGGCTTCAGTCACAAACATTTTTACTTCTAGAAATTTAATCTTAGGAAATAATCAGTGCTGTATCTATATAATTAACCAGAGGATTGTTTCTAATAACTCCCTCCCCTCCTAAAAAAAGGGGGCAAATATACGTGTCTAAGAATACTACCAACAAGTTAAATAAATTATGCAACATGCATATGAAAGAATCCTATACATCTACTGAAAGAAAAGAATCATCATGGTGTCATTCATGGCTCTGTTTTGAGTGTAGCTGTGAAACTTGCTTAAATATAGAAGCCTGGTCTCTCTAAGGAGAGTAAAATCAGAAGGCTAGGGGTAAGATTCAAGTTTCTGTGTTCTAAAAAATCCACACAGGTGATTCTATTGAGATTTGGAAACCATTAAACACAGGACAATAGATAACCGGAAATTGTTCAGACATAACAGTAAGCGTGGGAACAAGTAGGTTTATTTTTTTTTAATCTCTGGGCAGTAGAGTCTTGGATGACTTTTATTTTCTTTTGTATCATTCCCTGTATCTTAGAAATTTTCTATAATAAAATGTATTCTTTTTAATTTTTAGAAAATAATGGAAAAATATCTTCTTAGTTCATTTTGCCTTTTATGTTTGCCTTAAGACCTTTTCCTAGGCCCATCCCAATCCTTGTATCCAATTCTATTTTTAACGTCATAAAAAAAGAAAAAAAGCTCCTACTGATTCTAGAGGCATTGAGAGTCTAATTTCAAAATCTGGCAATACATATTTTTTTTTGTAACAAAGAAAACACTTTCATCTACAAGGGACATTTTAAGTTTTTATTGGCTGAGCTCAAGACTTCAAGTCGTTTTCTCGTAAAGAACATAATGTTCCCAGGAAATGGCCATCACACTCTTAAATACACATTTAAGAGACATGATAAAGAACAAATGAAATGCAATTATTATACATGTTGAAAAGTATTTTCTCATAATGTGCTAATAATTTATAACCTGCCTTTCTTATGAGAGAAATGAAAACTGCTATAGTTTTCTATTTGTAGGCATTAATTCTGTGTAGATGATGCCACTTATCATTTCAGAAAAAAATCTCCCATTTTAAAATGTAAAAAACCTTCCTATTCTGCTTCCCCTTTAATGGGCATGCATGCCTCTGTAGGTCTCCCCATTAGCTTCATTCAAACAAAATATAATAGAAGTAAAACATACATATATATGTACATATAAACATATGTAAGTGCAAAAATCATGTGGTCAGCTTGATTAACTTCTATAATGTGAACACATCCTGGTAATTAGCACAAAAAACAAGAAATAGAACCTTCTCTGCCCTAATGAAACAAACATGCCTCCTCACCAGACACTAACTACTAACCCAAAGTAGTGTTTTTAACTGTTTTTGAATTTTATATAAATAGAATTATATATTATTTACTCTTTTCTCTTTTCCTCTTAACATGTTTGTAAGATTAACCTATGTTGTTATACATGGAAGTCATTTTTTTTCTTTTTGAATGCTACATAGTCTTTCATTTTGTAAATATATTATCCTTTCTTTGGTTGATGGTCAGTCAGATTATCTCCAGATTAGGCATATTAGGAATACTGCTACTCTTTGCTTTTGTGTGTGTGCATGTTTTTGGCATACAAAGTTGTGCATTTCTATTAGGCATATATCTAAAAGTTATATTTGAGTCAGTATATACAATTATTCAGCTTCAATACATGCTGTAAAACAGTTTTCCAAAGCTTTACCAGAAGAAATTGAAAATTCTAATTGATGTCAACTCATTTCTTTATGTTTTTTAAGCCGGGTGAATATATAGGGGTATATTGTTGTTGTTTCAGTCTGCATTTCTCTAGTCACTAATGATGTTGGGTACATTGTCATAACATTACTAGCTACTTAGATATCTTCTCTAGTAAATTTCCTGTTTCAGTTTTTGCCTATTTTTAATCTTTTATTTTACTTTGAAACACAGGACTTTCTTATATATCCTCTTTCAAATCCTTTTTTTTTGCATCAAAAAATATATTTTCCCATTCAGTGAATTTATTTGTATCTGTGTTCACAAAAGTGATTAACTGCAACTTTTCTTTTTCTTTTTTAATATTTTGCAGGATTTTGCTCCCAAGATTATGCTGGCCTCAAAAGATAAGCTGTCACTTCTCTTCTCAGGATGTTCTTGTCTAAAAATAATAATATTTTGTCCTTTACTGGAGTTTTCTTGTGGAATGGTTTGTAGAGAGAGATTTGATTATTTATATTATTTATTATTATATAATTTATATTAGATATAGGAATATTCATTTATTTCTTCTAATATTTCTTTTAAAAGTGGATTTTTCTATTCATTCACCCATTCTATTTGATTTTTTAATTCATTGACAAAAACAATACTACACCCTGAAGTATTTATAAGAAATGAAGACTGCTGGTGTCACCACTTTTACAAGTGGTATTTCAAATTCCCTCTCATTCTCTCCAGGGTTTATCCTTCTTATTAATCTTTCAAAGGACCAACTTTTATTTTTGTTTATTCTCATTACTGCATTTGTTATTTTTCATTATATTTGCATATTTATATATTATTCCTTCCTTCTACTTTTTAAAGTTTTTAATTTACCTTTTGAGGAGAATACGCAGGTCATTGATATTCAGTCTTCCATTCTATGAAATATTTGCACGAATAACTATAAATTTCCCTTTAAATATAAATTTTAGCTGAATCCCAAAAAGGAGATTCAATATATTTTATTTTATTATATTGCTGTGCAAAGTATTTTCTAATTTTGGTTGTGATTTCCATTTTAAGCAGTGAATTACATGTAAATGTACTTTAAATTTCTGGACATTCATTAAAACATTTTTTTAAAAATAGATTTTTAGCTTAATTTTACTGAAGTTAGAGTATGTTCACTGTCATTTCAGTCATTTGAAATTTTATCATCCTGTATAGCTCAGTGTGTAGATAATTCAAAAACACTGGAACATAATGTATGCTATGCAATTTGGGCATAGAGTTTTCTAAATATATAAGTAAGTGCCACTTGGTAATGTAGGAGCCGGATCACCGCCATGACAGGCTCCAGACAGAAATAGCTTTAGGCCTGAGTTACGCTTCCTGAAATAAGAACCCCGTTTCTTTCTGGCCCTGAAACTAGAAATTCCTTAAAGAAGACATACCTGAAACCCTGGGGCCAAAAGATACTAAATATGTGAATGCTTCAAGGTCTGGAATTGTAACTAATCCCTTGCTCTGTAACCTTGGTTATAAAAACCCTGCTGAAACAAAGCCTGCGGTCTTTGACTCCAGTGTGCTGGAGGAGGCTCAGACCCCAGCTAGCTGGAAATTAAGTTTCCTTTTGCTTTTGCATTGTGGACTGAAGTGTGTGTGCGTTTTCTTGGGAGGATGAACGCTGACCCTAACAGTAAATCATGTTATTCAATTGTCTATGATCTTGTTAACTTGTGAATACTTCATCAATCTGCTACTGAAAACAACATATAAAAGTCCCATCTATGATTGTCGATTTACCTATTTCTCTTTTCGCTAATTTTTTGCCTAATGAATTTCATTTTGTTAAACAAAAACAAAAAACAAAAAACATAAGTAAAACCTCTCCTCCAGGCATGCCGGGTGGAGTAGCAGTTAGATCAGTTGCCTTTAAAGGAGCGCAGAACACATCCCCCTGGGAGTGAGTCCTAGGCCAGGGAAGGGAGTTGGGGAACAACCAGCGTGAACAACTAAATAAAAAATAAATAAATAAATAAAGATGCTTCCTCCACCTTCTCTCTCTTTCTGCCTCTTGCCTACTTTCCTTCATTCCTGCCTGTACCTTTCCTTAAAACAAACAAACAGAAAAAAACACTCTACTCCATATGATCCAGCACCACACTTCTTTAACCTTAGCTTTGCTAAAAATCCAAAGGTTTACTTTAATCTTATTTTATTAGTTCATTGGTATTATTCTATCTGTATCTCAAATTTTGGTGAAATCATCCAATATTTGCCTTTTTCCTTATGATTCACCTAATCAGCAAAATACTCTTGAGTTCTCTCCACGTGATTGGGAATGGAAAGATTTTTGTGGTGGAGGATTATTTCACTGTGTGAGTGTACGTATTTATGGCATATCTTCATTATCCATTTATCTATCATTGGGCACTTAGGTTGCTTCCCTGTCTTAGCTATGATAAATTGTGAGGCAATAAACACAGGGATGCACACATCTTTTTAGTTAATATTTTCAGATTGTTTAAACAGATACCTAGAAGGGGGAGTATGAGCTCTTCTGATAATTCTATTTACAATTTTTTGAGGAATCTCCATTCTGTTTTTCAAAGTCTACACAAAGTCTACCAGTCTACACTCCCACCAAAGGTTTTGAGGGTTTTTTGCTCTCCACACCTTCAGAAACACTTGCTGTTTTTCATTCCTTTTCTATAGACCATTCTCTCACTTGTGAAAGGTGATATCTCATTGTTCTGATTTGTATTTCTCTAATAACAAATGATAAAGAACATTTTTCTGTGGCCATCTGTGTATCCCTTTTGGAGACTTATCTATTGAGATCCTCTGTCCATTTTTTGATTGAGCTGTCTTTTTGTTCTTGCGTTGTATAAGTTCTTTATTATATATTTTGGATTTCAACCCCTTATGATATGTATGATGGGCAAATATCTTCTTCCATTCAGTAGGTTCTGTTAATGGCTTCTTTCATTATACAAAACTCCTTTAGTTTGATATAATCCCATTTGGCTTTTTATTCTTTAATTTCTCTTGCCATTAGAGTAGAATCTGCAAGGCATCTCATGAAAACAATACCATAAAATCTAGCCTATTTTTACTTCTGTATATTTTATAGTTTTCAGTATTTTATCCAAGTTTCAAATTCATTTTGAATTTATTTTAGTATATAGTGCCCAAGTCCAGCTCCAGCAGGTCCAAGGATCCAGAGGATGGATGGCGTCAGTGAAGATGAAGGGGAGGGCAAGGGAATGAGAGAGCCGAGTTCTTTAGTTCACCTGGCAGACATCTTTTGCATCTCGGCCAGGAAGTCAGTGAGCATTTTATTTTATAGTTTTCTTGAACACATACATTTGGCAATTTTGCAAGCAAACATTTTCTCATTGTTTTTGTCCTGTTTTTTCTTTTCCTTCTTTCTACCTTGTTTGGTGACTTATTCCAGATAACATCTGAGTAACATTTTTTGGTTATGGCCACATTGCATAATTTATACCTTTTTCAAAGGTCACTTGTTTTAACATTAACCATATTCTTTTACATACATACAAAGGCTAGTTTATTCCTATATCTGTTATCTTTGCTATATAGTAAGATACAAAGCAATCATCAAATATTTCTACTTAGAAAGAGTTACATAAAGGAAAAGGTTACATCTTATATTCATTTACTTATTTTCTCCATGGGTCCCAAGATTCTGGGCAATGGCGACAGCCTGTTTTTATGTAATATTTGGCCAATTGTTTCCTAATGGCCTGTTTTGCCTGTTCAGCCATTAGACACCAGGGGGGTCTGATCTGCCTCACCTCACCAAGAAAGGCAACATTCTTACGTGTGTAGTTTCCCTTTGTAGTTAATTATTCTAATACCATTTTCATCATAAATACCCATAAAGGACAATGGCTCAAGGGTTGTGTAAAATAGTTAGTTGGGTTTATTTTTAAAGGCGCCACCTTGGGTCCTGTTCTGTGAGCTGTTGTAACAATTTATTATAGAAGGACATGGAGTTTCAGTGGGGAAAATTGTCAGGGGTGCAACTGGGTCAGTAGTGGACTTCATGTGGGAAACTTGTAAACTGCTATTGAAATCATAGGGTGGTCTCAATCCCGTGCACAAGGTGCATAGACTAATTATTATTAACAATATGAGTGTAAATGCCCAGATACGGTCCCAAAACATATGCTGTGCAGATGTCTTTCCCAAGCTGTGACTGTGTCATCCGACAAGGGCGGATCGGCTCTAGGCAGGATCGTATCAGGAAGCGTACTGTAGTTGCATTCTTTTGCATATGGTTGTCTGGGTCTTCTGACACCATTTGTTGAATAGACTTACCTTTCTCTATTGCATGTTTATGGTACTTTTGTCATAAACTGATTTACCATATATGTATAGGTTTATTTCAGTACTTCTATTCCATTTATTGGTGTATTTGTTTTCATTATAGTATGATATTGTTTTAATTACCATCACTTCATAGTACATTTTAAAGTCCAGGGAGGTAACACATCGATTTTTCTGCTTTTTTCTTAAATATGCTTTAGCTATTCAGTCTTTGGTGGTTTCATATTGAATTCTTAACTGTAATTGCTGAGTTGTTTTACTTTCAATCTATCAAAATATATGATTTATATTTGATGGACCTCTATCAAAATTTCTATATTGATATTATTTTTATAATTGTTAATTCTTGAAATATTATTTGTTATGATGAAAATAGGCTTAAAAATCTACTTTTTTCTAAGTGGTGAACGACTTTTGGCATTTGCTGGTGGGCAGGGGTGTTGCCATATATTTGAGGAATGGTGAACCTACACATATGGGCTTGTATTATTTTATAAATTAGTTACTTCAATAAATTTTAAATTAAAAATCTTTGTCCAATGGTAATATGTTCATTCTCCTCTTTCTTATATTTACTTTTACATTGCTCTCTTGCATCTGCTGTTTGATGATATCATCCATTATCTTTTGATTTCCATTTTTTCTGTTATAAACCAGGGAAAGTTCTTTGTTGTCCTTTGCATTGCTTAATTTTCACTCTGGTTGCTTTTTTACTTTCCTCTGCCTTTGGTTTTCAGAGTTTTACAGTGGTGTTCATGGATGTACTCTGATTTTCATTTATCCTGATTTGGGAGCACCTGCAAAATCTGTTGCTTCACATCTTTCATCAATATAGATTTTGTGATAATTTTCTTCTCAATTTTCTTTTGCTTAATTCTCTCTGCAAACTTTTCTGTGATTCTACTATTCTATATTGATACCAGCTATGTATGAGTGGGTCAGTTTCTCTCTATTCTTACCAATATTTATACGGTGTTATTATTATTTAGTCATAGTCGAATAGGTATAAAATGCATTTCAAATTATACTGGCCTTTAGGAAAAAGATGGCATCTGTGGTGCTAGGATGCCACACACAAAAAAACTCAGTTTTACGGAGCCCACACAAGCACAGGCATTTTGGAATTTCAGTGGCACCCAGGGGAACTTGGAGAACAGGAGTCTAGCAGCTGGCCCTACAGGTGGGTGAGAGGCACAGGACTGAGCAGAGACTTTGGCAGTAAAGGACAGTTCAGTGGCAAAGGTGAGTATGGCGGTAAAAGCGAGGTCTTTGCTCTAGGCTCAGGGCGCCTAGAGAGACTGCCTGCTTGCTACTGGAGACATGCCAGTGCAAGGAGTGCCAACATTTTCATAGGGGCCAAAGCGGCCACTCTGATCTCCAGCACCTGGGCTTGCAGCAGCAGTGATCCCTGTGTCTGCCTTGCTTCTCTCCTGTGGAATGCAGAGGCAGCTAAGCTCTAGCAGGGCAAATACAGACAGAGCCACAAGCAGCAAGCCTAGGTCAAGCTGTGCAAGGGATGGGGAGCTGTGGCTGCTTCTGGCATGGACTCTTAGCTAGAAAAAGCCCAGAAGGAGAGGTTTCGGGGCAGAAAGAACAGGGACGTAGAGATGCTGTGCTCCTTCAACCTGTTGAGACTTGGGATCCAGTGGCTAAGACCTGGAGGAGCAACTTGTGGAAAGGACTCAGTCCTGATGGTTTGTGAGGACAAGGGATCCAAGCAGACACCTGGGTCAAGTCGCCTCGCCTCAGCCAGTGGAGCTTTATCAGCAAAATAAGCTTCCCCTCCCAAACACCAGGCTACATAAACTGCATCATTTTCAGACCACCACCCACTCCCCACCGTGACGCTCCCAAACCCAGCAACTATCTTCACTCCCTAACACAGCAAAAAAATAGCAAAACAAACAAAAACAAAGAAACAAACAAACAAACAAAAAACACACAAAAACTATGGAAACCTGTAAGGGTCAAAAATATATAATAAAACAAAAATAGAGTGCTCCTTGGAAGAAAAAATAAGACTAGCCGTTGATCAACAAAAACCCATATCATGGGGGGTGGGAGGGAACACAGCATACCTTGAAACCTCAAGAAATGGAATCACAATAAAATGACAGCTCACTAGAAATTAACTTGGAAGACATGAAAGAATGGTTCTTTTTAAAAGATAAAGAATTCAAATCTGCAACCACAAAGAAATTCAGAGTTAAAAGAAAATTCAGATTAACAATCCAAGGATCTCAAGCATAAAATAAAGCAACAAAAGGCCGAAATTGGCGTCTTACTGAAAAAAACTAACAGAGATGCAGGATTTAAAGGAGATAATCAATGAAACTAAGAATATTATAGAAAGTTATGGAAACAGAATAACCCAAATGGTGGAAAATAGTAGTGATATAAAGATAATAATGCAGAAAGGATCCAGGAAGAGTAGAAAGAGAAATTAAATGTGAAAAAAAAAGAAGAAACAAAACTATCACACCATCAGGAAAGGCAACATTAGAATAATCCATATCTCAGAAGGTGAAAGGCGAAGAGAAAAAGAAGAGAACAGAGAGTATATTCAAAGAAATAATTACTGAAAACTTCCCAAACCTAGAATAAGAAACGAGCATAAAGTTCAATTAGGCCGACAGAACACCCAACTACATAAATACAAAATTATAGAAAAGAAAGCAACAAAAAACATTAACCAAGACACAAGGGTGTGAAACTATCAAAAATCCCAGTAAAAGAAAGAATCCTAAAGGTAGACGGGGGAAAAACACAGGTAGCATATCAGACTAACCTCAGACTTCTCAGCAGACAGTCTACTGGCTAGAAGAGCATGGTATTATGTCTTCAAAATACTGTAAGATAAAAAGTTCCAGCCAAGAATACTATATCTTGAAAAACATGCTCTCAGAATTGAGGGAGAAATAAAGATTTCTCCCAACAAACAAAAACTGAGTTTTCAACCACAAGACCTCCTCTACAAGAAATGTTAAAAGAGGCTCTATTATCTAAACCAAAGAGAAAAAACTATAAAAATATAAGCAAAGTAACAAATAGACCAACAAAACCAGAAAACAAAAATCAAAATGGCAGCAGCAAGTTCTCAAATGTCAATAATTATTTAAATGCGAATGACATGAACTCACCAATAAAAAGGCACAGTGGCTAAATGGATTAAAAATTCAACTATATGATTTCTGCAAGAAAATCATCTAAGACCAAGAGACAAGCAAAGGCTTAAATGAATGGATGGAGAACAGTACTCCAAGATAATGGTGAATCCAAAAGAGCAGCAACAATTATACCCATATTAGATAAAGTAGTCTTTCAACAAAAGAAAACAAAAAGGATAAAAATGGACATTGTATAATGATAAGGGATTAATACAACAAAAAAACTTAACACTTATTAACAGTTATGTATCCAATAAAGGAGCACCCAAATATATCAAATAAATATTAACATAGCTAAATAGAGGGATTGACAGCAACAACATAATAGTAAGGGACATCAATACTTCTCTTTCAGTCAAAGACAGATCATCCAGACTGAAAACCAATAAAGAAACAAGTTATTTAAATGGCAAAATAGACTAGCCGGACCGAATAGACATACATAGAGTACTTCACCCTAAAACTATAGACTACACATTCCTTTAAAGTGCTCATGGAACATTCTTAAGGATAGACTATACGTTGTGACACAAATAATTCTCAATACATTTTCAAAGATTGAAATCATATCTAGCATCTTTTCAGATCACAATAGAATCAAACTAGAGAGGAAAAACACAAAAGAGTGGAAAACAACATATTGTTAAGCAACCATTGGATACAAGAGGAAATTAAGAAGAAGTGTAAAAATACCTAGAATCAAATGAGAATAAAGCAGAATCTATGGGATGCAGCAAAAGCAGTAATTAGAAGGAAATTTGTAGTAATACAAACCTACCTCAGAAAACAAGAAGAATCACAAATAAAAAAACCTAAATCTTCACCTAAAGTTCTAGAAAAAGAAGAAAAACAGAATCCTACATCCAACAGAAGGAAGGAAATAATACAGATTAGGGCAGAAATCAATAAAATAGACATCGGAAAGTCAATCCAAAAACCAACGAAACCCAAAAGTTGTTTTTTTCAAAGAATAAACAAAACAGACAGGTCATTAGCCAGACTCACAAAAAAGAGGAGAGAGAAAGCACAAATAAATAGAATCATAAATGAAAGAGCAATAATAACAACAGATATGGCAGAAATACAGAGGACTATAAGATGGCAACAAACTGAATAACCTAGAAGATATGGACACATTTCTGGAAATGTACAATATCCCAAAACTAAACAGAAGAAGAACTAGAAAGCATGAGCAGATCAATCACAAGGAAATTGAAACAGTAACTAAAACCTCAAAAACAAAAACCCTGGACCAGACAGGTTCACCAGTGAATTCTACAAAGCTTTCAAAAAGCATTAATATCAGCCCTTCTTAAAGTGCTCCAAAAAAATCAAAGATGGAAACTTCCAAACACTTCTTATGATGTCAATGTTACGCTAATTTCAAAACCAAATGAAGACAGCACCGAAAATAAAATGCATAGACCGATAGCCTTAATGAATATTGATACAAAAATTCTCAACAAAATACTAGCAAATCGAATTTAATAACATATAAAATGAATCATATACCATGCTCAAGTGGAATTATTCCAGGGATGGAATGATGGCTTAACATATGCAATTCAGTAAATGTGATACACTATATCAATAAAAAAGACAAAAACTACATGATCATCTCAATAGACACAGAAAAAGCATTTGACAAATTCAAAAACCTTTTATGCTAAAAACTCTTCAAAAATAGTAATAGAAGGAATTTACTTCAACATAATTAAAGCTATATATGATAAGACCATAACCAGCATTGTACTCAATGGAGAAAAACTGAAAGCTTTTCCTCTAAGATCAGGAATAAGTCAAGGATGTCCACTATTACAAGGATGTCCGTTATTATTTAATATAGTGTTGGAGATCCTGGACAATACAATTAGACAAGAAAAAGATATAAAATACATCAAAATAAGAAAGGAAGAAGTGAAACTATCACTATTCGTGGATGACATAATATACCTAGAGAATGCCAAGGACTCAGATAAACTACTACAAATAATAAACAAATAAACTAAAGTGGCAGGCTATAAAATTAAAATTAAAAAAATCTGTCACATTTCTGTATGCCAAAAACAAAAATACAAAAATAGAATCAAAGTAAAAATACCATTTACAATTGTACCCAAAAAATGAAATATCTTGGAATAAAATTAACCAAAGAAGTGAAGGACCTATGCTATGAAAACTATAGGACATTGCTAAAAGAAATAGAGGCTGACACAAAGAAATAGAAAGATATTCCATGCTCATGGGTCAGAAGAATCAACATAATCAAGATGTCCATACTGCTCAAGGCAATACACAGATTCAATACTATCCCCAGAAAAATTCCAAAGCCATTCTTCACAGACACAGAACACAAAATAATGAAATTTATTTGGAACAACAAACAACCCAGCATAGCATAAACAATCCTAAGGGAAAAAACTAACAATGGAGGAGTTATGCTCCCTGACTTCAAACTCTACTACAAAGGAATAATAAGTGAAACAGCATGGTATTGGTATAAAAATAGAAAGACAGATCAATGGGACAGAATTGAAAGCCCAGAAATAAACCGACATATATATGGACATCTAAATTTTGACATGACAAAGGAACCAAAAATTTACAATGGGGCAAGGACAACCTCTTCAGTAAATGGTGCTGGGAGCACTGGACAGTCACTTGCAAAAGGTTGAAACTAGAGCACTACCTAATACCATATACAAAAATTAGCTCAAAATGGATTAAAGACCTAGATGCAAGGCCAGAAACTATCAAATACATAGAAGAAAATGTAGGCAAAACATTATTGGACATAGACTTAAGAGACATCTTTGGGAGCTTAGCTCCCATCTCAAGGCAAATAAAATCTAAAATAAACAAATTGGATTATAGCAAACTAAAAAGCTCCACATAGCAAGAGAAACTTACATAAAAACAAGAAGACATCCAACTGAATGGGAAAGAATATTTGTCTTTCACACCTTGGATAAGGGGTTATTATCTAAAATATATAAAGAACTCATAAAATTGAACAACATAAAAGCAAGCAATCCAATAAAAAAAAAAAAGGACTCATAACCTTAATAGACACCTCTCCAAGGAAGACATACAAATGGACAACAGGTTCATGAAAAGATGTTTTACTTCTACTATCATTAGGGAAATGTAAATCGAAACAACAATGAGATATCACCTCACACAGGCAAGAATGGCTATCAACCAAAAAAAAAGGAAATAAACACAACACAACACAAGACAAGTGCTGGAGAGAATGTAAAGAAAAGGGAACACTAATCGACTGTTGGTGGGGATGTAAAATGGTGCAACCACTCTGGAAAGCAGTTTGGAAATTCCTCAAATAACTGAGAATGGAAATTTCATAAGATCCAGTTATTTCCCTGCTGGGTATTTACCTTAAAAACACAACACTTATTTGAAGAGGTATATGCACCCCCATGTTCATTGCAGCATTATTCACAATAGCTAAGAGCTGAAAACTACCTAAATGCCTATCAACAGATAAGTGGACTAAGAAGATGTGGTATATATATACAATGGAATACTACACAGCCATCAAAAGGGAGAAATCTTGCCATTTGCAACAGCACAGATGGACTTGAAGAGAATTATGCTTAGTGAGATAAGCCAGAAGGAGAAATATAGACACTCAGATGATGTGTATAGCGATAGAAAGCAAATGAGTGACATAAATTAAACAACACTAAACTTGAAGAGAGAAATAGAGAGAGAGAGAGAGAGAGAGAGAGAACGAACTACTCCAACCATGGACTCTTACTGATGGAAGACAAAAAGGCAAATCAAAGGGTACTGAAGTGATGGAGAAGCAAGATGGAAACAAGATAAAAAGGAATTAACTGTAAATGAATGGAGAAAAAAGAGAATATTGGTAAACCTACTATGCTATATGTAAATGTAAATTTTCTATTATATATACATCAAAACAAATTAATGTCAAAAAGAACTGTCCCTTCAATAAAACTTTTTTAAAGATATTACGTTGTGAAAGTAATTTGCATTTATTTAGTGGCTAATGATGTTGAACAATTTTTATGTGTGTATTTGCCATCTCCATAATCCCTGTGGTGAAATTTCTCATATCATTTAGGATTGCTACTTCTTCTTGGTGATTTGATCTTTATATTACTCATAATGTTCCTCTATTAATGTTTTGTTTTGCTCTGAAGTTAGTTTTATCTAATATTAATATGGTTATTCCTGTTTTCCTTTGATTAATGTTGGCCTTATAGAGCATTAATATTTTCACTTTCATCCTGTCTACACTGCTATATATGAAGCAAATTTCTTGTAGAAAATGTATGAGTCATGTTTTTTAATCTACTCTGAAAAATTTCTATTTTAATGGGTGTATTTAGACCTTTATATTCAATGTAATTATTGATATTAGGATTAAGCTTATCACTTTGTATTTTTTGTTTTCTGTTTGTTCACTCTCTTTTTGTTTTTTGTTTTTTTTTTCCTGTCTCTCTGTGGATTAATTAAGCATTCTTTAGAATTCCATTTTTATTCATATGAATGATTTTGTATATGTCTCGTTAGGTGATTTTTTTAATGATTGGGACTTGAAGTCCCTAACTGATGTTCCTGCTTCTCTTCAAAGTCTTCTTGTATTTGTTTTATGTGAAAATCCAGACTTTAAAAATAGTGAAAAGTTTTTCTATGCTACCCTCCCAGAAGTGGAAGTCTACTTTTAAGAGTTTTGACAAGCTCATACAATCATGTAATCACCACCACATCGAAATTTAGCTCAGTTCCATCATCCCATCAAAATTCTCTCCGCTCTTGTTCGATGAGATCCCCCTTCTTCATCCTCACAGATATGTTTCTTTTTATATACCTTTTTTTTTGCCTTTTTCCAAAATATCATATAAATAGAATCACAGAACATACAGTCTTTTGAGATTGAATCTTTAACTTAGCATAGTGCATTTGAGAATCAGCCATGTTGTTGTGTGTATGAATAGATTGTTCTTTTGTTGCTGAATAGTAATCTGTTGTACTATATTCTATTTATCCATTTCCCAGTTGAAGGATACTTAGGTTGTTTCTCATTTGGAATGACTACAAATAAAACCACTACAGGCATAGTTTGTTTTGACAACATAGCAATAAGTCGTAAGTTGCAATAAAATGAGACACATGGATTTTTTTTTCAGTGCGTATAAAAGTTATGTTTGGTGCACCCTGGTGGAGTAGTGGTTGGGTTAGCTGTCTCCAAAGGAGTATAGCTGACATTCATTCCAAGATCCTGGATTCACATTCCAGGTTCTGGAGAAAACCAATGTGAACTACTAAATAAAATATAATTCTTCTTTAAAAGAGTTTATGCTAAATATTTATATTATGCTATCATCTATAAAGTATGCAATAACATTATGTCTAAAAATGTACATAATCGAATGTGACAGAGACACAAAGTGAGAACTTGCTGTTGGGAAATTGCACTGATAGACTTACTCTACACAGGGTTGATACAAATCTTCAATTCGTAAAAATAAATTTTAAAGCACTATCAATAAATCAAAGTGCAATAAAATGAGGTATACCTCTATGAATATTACATAGAGGTTTTTGTGTAAATATACATTTTCATTTGACTTGGGAAAATAAGTAGTAGCAAGATTCTTAGACCTTATTTTAAGTGTTTCTATAATTTTGGAAGAAACTGAACACCTTTTATTTCTCCAAGTGGCTATAACATTTTCATTCCCAACAGCAATATATATGAAAGTACCAGTGGTTACACATCCTTGCAAGTATTTAGTTTTATCTTTAAAAAAAAAAAATCATTATAAATAGTGTGGGATATCTCATTGTGATTTTTGTTTATGTTTCCTATCAATAAACGATCTTGAGCTTTTTTATGTGTTTAGTTATTATCTATATATTTTCTTTGATGAAGTCTCCTTTCAAATCTTACCCATATTTTAACTGGATTGTTTGTTTTATTGTTCAGTTTTGAGAGATATTTTTCCTCAGAGATTTTTATCCTTATATCATAGATCCAAGTCCTTTATCAGAAACGTAACTTGCAAATATTTTCCCTCACTCTATAGCTTTTCTATTCATTCTCTTAAGTCTTTCAAAGCGGGAGGTCTCAATTTTGAGGAAGTCCAATATACTGATTTATTCTTTGATGGATTATGTTTTTGATGGCATAGCTTAGAAATCTTTGCCTAACCTGTAGTGACAAAAATTGTTGTTGTTGTTGTTGTTGTTTTTCTGATAATCTTTAAATTAAATTCTAGACATTTTTGGAAGATGATACAGATAACGAGATACTGGATGATGTCACTTTCCTCCTAGAGGAAGAATATACTTCAACTTCTATCAGGCAATTATGTCAGAAGCAGACCATTTAAATCTAATTGGGCACTGGGATGACTCAAAGTTAGTTTCAGTTTTTTTGAGTAGAGATATATTTCTTGTTTGCCCCAAAGTTTAAGACTTCATGTGAACCCACTTCAAGTTTAGAGTTCTTCTCCTCTGGTGAGTCTAATTTTTGTCTTAGTAATCTTGTCAGTCTTCCAAAAGCTCTTTATTTTGACCACTTCTTATTAATCAGCAAATGGTTCAGGAAACTTGTCCAGCCAAGTGTCAGTTCTCTCTGTGATTCCTTTCTCTTCAGAATTAAAGTCCTTCCAGCACAGAGAGTAAGTTTTTGGAAGCTCTCAAGTGCTTTCAAACATCTTCTTTGTCCAGCTTCTTGAATACATAGTTTTGAATGCATAGTTGTATTGAGAAAGCTGGTCTGATATAAGCTAGTCTGACATAGCGAGAAGCAGAACTCCACCCTCTCTCTATTTTTCATATTGACTGTTCTAAAAGCAAATCATTACCTTAGAGTCTCAGAGATTAACTTTGGGTTGGAGCAATTAGCCTGTAACGGGAGCTGAGATATTATAAACCTATAGGTTTACGTAGATGTTAAATGACTTCATTTTCTGGTGGAAGCTAAGGTAAAGAGCAGTGTTACTCTTTCTCTTTGATGTTTCTGGAAAAATATTTCTGTTTAACCAGCTTAGAATGAGAGAAGCTGATACTAAACCACCTGCACCAGCTTTAATATAACACCTTTCTCCACCTAAGTAGCATCAAAAATTTAATTACTTTTTCGCCTTCAGTCATCTTATTAGTTTATCTCTCCACCCACTTTGCCTTCAAAAGGGATACTGGCAAACAAATCTGTCATGTAATATCTAGCATTCCATCCAGGACTTAACAGTGTGGCTCCCTAGAATGATCTAGGATGAAGGAATTTGTCTTCAAAGTGTCACACGAGAGAGATAACGTTTCCACAGTCAACATTCAATCTTTGAAAACTGCTTAAAAAATAATTGAAATAAGAAATACCAGATATGAATGCACATGCACCAGCTTTCAAAATCGAAAGTAAAATCCTCTTAAGAATCCTGAATGCAGATGCCAGAGATCTCGTCAGGGTTGCACTAATAGTTAAACCAAGTCCAGTGAGATGATAAGTAAAATGAAGGTGTTTTATGTAAGATAACAAAATAGGGGAAAAAAAAAAACTAGAAAGAGGGGACTTTTAAAGGTGAAAGAAATGTGCAGGTTATAAGAACAAATGAATTATTTAGCTTAACAATGTGCAGCTTGATTGAGAGAAATGAGTAAACCAAAGATCCACATAGTATGGACATTCCGAACTTTCTAAACTGATTATGTTTAAAGTATGAGGAACAGATACCTTCAGTGTACACTTAGTCTATACACAGAGTGCAAAATCTTTGGAATTAATTCTCCAAAGAAGAGGGTTGGAATTCTAATTCTGCCATTAATTCATGGAGTGACCTTGGGAAGGTCATTTTTTTTTCTAGGTTTCTATAAATGGCAGATTTTCAATGAATCATCTTTTAGGTTCTTAAGGTTCTATATATGTATAACCCAACTTCAGATATTGTTATAAGGGCACACTCTGGTGACTCAGGCATTAAGTCTGCAGTTGGAGAAAAGCCCAAGAATCCAAGTTCACAACCAGGGTTCAGGGGAAACAATGGTTAAAAAAAAGCAAATAAATACATAAAAAAGTGCTTCTTTGTCTTCTCTCTTCTGCCTGCCTGCCTACTATCATTATTCCCTGCTTCCATCCTCTTAATATATAATTAAAATATGCATGTAATTATATATAAAATACATATACACATATAGATGTACATTCATAAAAGGAAATATTGAGCCTAGACTATATTTTACTTGAACTTTATGAATTCAGTAAAATTTATTGTGGTGGTATTTAGAATTCTTTAATCATAGAAACATGTACAACATCTACTTTTCTCTCGATCATCAGTCATTTAATCTACACAAATCAAACTGTAAATACAAATATGTACAATTTTCAGAAAACCTGGATTCATAAGTTTAATTGCCCGTGGAAGTCATTACTTCAGACTCATACTGAGCTAAGTTTTCTAGATAATTTCACCTCCTGTGTAGTCATTTTTGGTTGAGTGGCATATTTACCTTATTCAAGAAGAAAAGAGACTTTATCACCAAATATTTATACAGAAACTAAAATTTCATGATGGCAGCTATAAAAGGCATAGTGTTAACTCCATTCTTCTTTACCTGGTGTCACTTTAACTCTTATTATTATATTTCTGCTTTTGAAACCAAAACTTAAGCACTGATATTATGATTACCCAAAAGTAATCTATGTTATAATGATTTATCTTATTTTTAAAGTCCTAGTCCATGCACTTAAGACAGCTAGCAATAGATTATCTACCTGTGATTATCTTCAGATTTCACTGCACTGTTTATGATATCTAGAGGAAGCAGGAATCTTTGAAGACAACATAGCACAGGTCAGGAATCAACACCCCAGAGACACAAATCATGTAAGTAAGAGGGCATAGTCTTGTTACCAAGAGTTTTCTGTTCTGGGATCCCTGTTAACTGATCTTGAAATCTAACAAATTTATCAATGTTCATTCGAGTGTAAACCATTTACCAGGTGTTTAGAAAGAAAACATAACTCCTGTTCTCAGTACTGAAGACTCCAGGACAACCTAGCCTATGTATATCTTATTTATTGGCAACACTCAGTACCTGGCTTAGTACCTGATACATGGTAAGATCTCCATCAGTATAGAAGCAAAAGGAACTTAGGAGAAAAGGTAAACTCACCAGGAGAGGGCTTCACTGTTGCAAGATCAAGGAAGGTAATGTGGCAGAAGGGACCCAACCAGAGGGCCTTGAGGAATAGTTATTACTGACCATGTATTCTTCAGGGGAAGACAGTAAACAATCACAAGTCTAAGTATGTATAATCTTTATCATTAAAAGTCAACCTATTTGTCCCAGGGTTAAAAAAAAAGTATGTTCAAAAGGCTGGCATTGCTCCGGTAGGCAGGTAGGTATCTTGGATCATTCATCGAGGAAGATCGCTTAGACTAACCTGATGAAGCCTACATCATTCAAATATTGGTGGAAGTATCAGCCACCCCTATTGCAGTCCCAGACCAGGGTGGAGATGAGCAGACATGGCAAGAGTGAGAACCTACAGAATTTTGTGGGGGGGTGTCTCCAGCAGAGCTTTCTGGAGCACAATGAGGCAAAAAAAAAGCTAATGCATGCAGGCACTCTTCAGGTTTGGGAGACGCAATTTCAGTACCTAGCATACTAAAATGTGTTCTGTTTTATAAACCCTCACATAGTGTTTGCTTTATTCCAGTCATCGTCCTAAACAACTCAAAAGATTTGATCTCAGAGACTCTCTGAACAAACTTTTGAGCCAGATACTCCCCTTGTATTGTAGACAGGAAACTATAGTGTGGAGAAGTTAAATACTTGCTCAATGACATCAGCTCGTAAGCGGCAGTCAGGATTTGAAGACTGGCAGTCTGGCCCTAGAATTCCTGCAGGTCTTTAAACAAAAATGGCATGCTGGTTTCCTGCTGTGCGGACTAGGATGAAGGCCATGGTTGACCTTTTCCTGCCAGCTCTTGAGGAGCAACAAGGCCTGGTCTAAGCTTATCCTTTTATTCCTATACGTCATCCTTCGTTTGAGCCATCACTAATTATGCTCAGGAAATTAGGCATGAGACTGCCCATGGGAAACACTTTATTTCAGAGATACTCCATTGGTGGTGGAAATGGCCCTCTTTCCAGACTGGCAGTAGACAAGGAAACTAAGATGCTCCCTGAAGTCCTCTGGAGGCTCAGTTGGCATATGTTGTAAATGAGCATTCAGGAGTTAAACTGGTAAATTGTTCCGGAGCACAAATGTGGAGCTGGGCTAATTAGACTGAAGGTTTAGGCAGAGAAGAAAATGCCAATTCATGTGTATTTAGCATAATTATGTGCTAAGCATTTACCTACATCACCTCATTTAATCCTCATAACAATCAGATGAACAAAAAGCTATTATCCACTTTCCAATGGAGGTCTTAGAGGTTGGGAGGGTTAACTATTTTGTCTAAGATCTCTCAGCTTCTGTAAACAGCATGGGTGAGGTCAGTCCTCCTGTCGAAGACCCAGACTCAGCCCTTGCTACCCTGCCATGATGAAAGCTCTGAGTTACAGCAGATGTGCTCTGGACTGCAGTACAATCAAGCTTTTTGCCAGCATCACCCAGGGCCAGAAAGGAAGAAAGAAGCAGGATGATGTGGTTTCTAAGGTGAGCTGAGTGCAGAGGAGTCCAGAAACCTGGGAGGTGCGGTCAGAGCCAGAGGCTGAAGCCAGGATTTCTGCCAGAGCACCAGCTGAGCTGACTGGACCTCTATGGAGTAAAGACTACTTTTAAAAAGGACAGCTGAACTCCTCGGGCAGGTCCTGGTCAACAAGAGCAGGGCAGTCACACTGTGCAGGGGAGCCTTGCAACAACACTGAACTTGAAGGATCCTAATAAAACCATAATTAAAAGCACTGCCCAGACCTGCAGCAGCATTTAGCACTTGGACCATGTAAACAGAAAGAGTGAAACAGAGATTCAGTGATCTAGAGCTTCAGGTTTTTGGACTAAAACCATCTGTTTGTTTTTACATTATTTCTATACGCTGAGTAATTGCTATACGACCCTGGGAATAGGAGATTGGGTCTTATTCTTGCTCATGCCCTTAATTCAGTTCTCTTTTTATGGTCAGAATTTACTAGGTGTGAGCTGAATGAATAAATATTCCTAGTCCATATTGCACACATTGGATTTTCATTTCACAACCTGTGTCAAATCAAACAGAAACTGAAGAACCCAGGCTAGTCTGGTTCCCACCTTTCCTTCCATGTCAGGAGAAACCTGAAGCATGGAGTTTGTCTTTCGCATTCATCCGATGGATGAACAGGGTGCTCTCCTTAGTTGTGTTCAGAGTGCTCCCCATTTGCAGTGAACCCTTGCCTGGTGTTCGGCATTGTGCATCAGTCAGTGGAACCATCCTCAGGATCACACAAAACCAAGCTGAATTTGAGTTGCCTGGAGACTTACAAAAGGACCAGTGGCCTTATTTTAAAGAAAAGTTTTCTTAATAAATTGCCCCAAGGTCATTTATTTACTGCAAGCTGCTATGATGAATTGGCTTCTCTCCTACTATGGACTCCTCTAAAGGCAAAATTCCCCAGAGAACACTCGCAAGCGCTCCCCAGCAGCTGGTACAGCCCCTCTGTAACTTACCAGGAAAATTCAGTCTTCATTTCCATCCCTTCCTGGCCTGAGTTAAACCGGAGTTTGACTTACTTCTAAGAGCTGTAGAAATTGAGCAAGGCTAACAAATGTCTGCCATTAAAACTTCATTCTGGCATGCCTGGTGGAGTAGCATTTAGGTCAATTGCCTCCAAAAATGCTCAAGACCACAAACCCCTGGTTCAAGCCCTGGATCTGGGGCGAAACAGCCTGTGTGAACAGCTAAAAAATAAATAAAATGTTTTTCCTCCTCTCTCTTGCTGCCTGTCTGCCCACTTGCCTTCATTTCTGTCTGCACCTTTCCTTTAAAGAAACAAAACTTAATTATGAAATATATATATATATATATAAAAACTCATCTGACTTCTTAGTTTGTTGCCACCATTATTTCTAATTTCCATCTTAAGTAGTTTAGTTCTTAGATTCACATCCAAGAGATTGAACACGATAAATTTGAAAGAAAAGGAATTCTGTTCTGAAAGATTATAGCAATGCTTTCCTCAAAATATAAGCTGAATCTGTTTTCATTTATGTCATAACTAACAAATTATTCAAGATCTTCTTTTTAGCAAGTTATTGCCAGGAAGGCCCAATGTAATAAATAATTGTGAGATTTTTTTTTCCAAACCTAAAGTAAATTCACAATATAGTGATTAATGAAAGCTCAATCTAGCTTTGCACATATAACCTATGGTCAGAATTACCAAAGGTTCTTCCAAAATAATAACACATCAAAAAATAGAGAACATGTTACTCATAAAAACAACATTTTTTCCTGTATGACTGCATAAGAAAAGTGCTATAGCAAAAAATGAAATAGGATGTCCCCAAAAGATTTCATGGTTGGTTACTGAATCCTGTGCAGGCACTTTTAATTATTTTCTACCTTTTTTGTAATGGACTTCCATGAAAAGAAATAGATAAAAAGAATATGCCTTCATGTAGCAATAATCCATGATGTAAAAAAATCAGCCAGTCTACAGCTGAAAAAGAAAACATTATTATAAAACATAAATGTAACTTTCCCTTGGGGACAATTTAGTAACTGGGATTAGCAGTACTGAAGACCAGAATCCAATGTGAATTAATTTTTTGCCCACCAAAGAAGTAGTTATTGGGAGAAATTCCTGTGAGTGACTAGCCTAAGCAGTTAGGCAGTTGTCATCCTTAGAATTCAAGACACTCTTATCTTTATTTATAAAAACTATCTCTTCAACAAATAGGTACTTCAGCATCAACCACATGGTGAGGTTGGGGTACAATGGTGAACAGATGGGCATGAACCTCCCCTCAGGTAGCTCATAGTTAGGGACCCACTAACTCACATCAAATTTGTAGCCCTATAGCAGGAAGATTGTCCAGAGTAATTGGAACTGACTCAAATACCAGCTCAGCAGAGACTCAACTGGAGTAATACACTCATGTCATAGACAAGGGAAGCACGAGGACATTCCCAAAGTCATACATTATTAGTGATGAGATGGGACAAGTCTCTGTCTCTGGGATTCTGATCTCATCAAAATGTGGCAAAGCTCAGAATGAATTTAGACTCAAGAATGGAGCCACCACTATCAGGAAAATGGCAATTGAAAAAAAGGGCCTGAGATCAGGTAAGAGGGAGATCTCGACCTAAAAACATGAAGTCATCCTGAAATTTGGGAATGAAAGAGTAAATACTAACAAGATGCCCCAGTACCATAAAAATAGCAATGACTAGATATCTGGCACTGTTGTGCTTTGAATACACTAATTCTTAAAACAAACAAACAACAACAGAAAAAACTATGCAATAACTTTGACATCCACTTTATACATGAAGATGAGGAAACTAAGACACAGAGGAGTTAAGTAAAGTGCTCAAGATAAAATAACCAGCACATGACTGGTGGCTTTAGAAGTAAGCAATCTGACAGCAGTCTATGATCTTAACCAGGACTCTTAACCAAGAGTCCTAGGATATTTGTCTGCTACTCAATGTTCTTTTTCTTCTTCAGTGATCGTGGTGTACAGAATGACAACATCCACTGCTTTCTAATTCATAGCATTGCTATGGGCTTTTATAGGTGAATAACTTTTCTTCTTTTCTTTCTCCTAGGAAAAGCTTGCTATCTTTGTCAGGGAGGGAGGGGGGATAATGGTTGTTGCTACATTCGATTCACTTACAGCTAGCTCTGCCCTAGCTGCATATTTCTTGGTATTCCCTCCCAAGCATTAACCTTTATGATCTTCAAAATCAGTAGTGTCTTATCCTAAGGGGAGCTCAGAAAATCAGAGCAGTAGGCAAGTGTAAGACTGTCACTGTCTATGAAAAATGCTATCACCCTAGTGGCACTGTGGTCACAGAAAATGGAATTTTCCTATGTGGAAAGCAAAGGTTTTGCTCTAAAATAAAAGGGCTACAATTCTTTGGGTTAATAAGAGGAATTTGTTAAATCACAGTCCAAGAGTAGATGAGCTACAGGTATTATCAGAATCATTGTGCTTCATATGGAGATCCTGCATATATGTGTTTAGATTAATTGAGAAAACAAAGTCACCCCCGCAAAATACTACTACTAAAAAAAAAAAATCATTGTGCTTGAACTTGCCAGTTAGCCAAGCATTGTATCTACCCTGGCACCAGTCTCCTGACTCACATAAGCTAAGCATGGCTCCAAAAAGAAAATCAAAGTGCTATTTTAAAAACTCAAATAAAATGGAGAACACTGGGCAGATATAAACCCATAGCAGGCCAAAACAGGAGCCCAGCCTCCACCTCTCAGCTTGCAAAGCTGAGCACCCGTCCCTAGCCAGGTAGCATTATGGGAAATTCTGAAGCTAAGCCTGTGATTTTCTCTGGGGAAACAAGATAACATAGTGAAGATTAGAAAAACAGCATTTTTTTTTTTAACATTCTAGAGCTGAGTTCGGGTTAGATAGGGCTTTCCCTCTTCTCCAAAACTACTTCTGGCCTTATGACAATTTTCTTTGAAAGTTTTCACAGGAGACTATTTTGTCACTCAGTCTGAATTGCTGTATTGATACTTAGAGTTCCTTAATTGTGTTCAAGAAAAATCAATAGCCATATGGGTTTTAAAAAATGAATATTTTATCAATTCAACAATGAATGTGAAAATAGAAATGTAATTGTATTTTGAATTTCCTATTCCTCCTGTTGCCAAGCACCAGACATTGTATCTGCTTAGAAATTAAGTCAGTGTCATGAGTTGGTCACTCAGAAGTCTCACTATTTTAATGTCCTCACAAGACTCCATGTAAACACTTGTGTCAACATGTTTTAACTGTTCCAATTCTTTCAGTCTCAATTGATTAGTCACAAAATCTCTAGTGTTTAATATTGGAAGGAGGTTCAGAGAAATTACATATGAGAGAAGGCCATAAAATTCAGAACAATTTTATATCAAGGGAAAATTTCAATGTAACAAACAAGTTGGAGTATTTCGACACAGTCTAGGAATAGTTCTTCTATATTAGTAAAGTGTGAGGTCATCTATTTTCTTAGTTTTTGAGTCCCTTTCCTTTAGAGAAAGTAGGTTCCTCATCAAGTTCTAGGCTTTTGCTGATTCATAACCTGACACTGAAATAAAGAGAAAATTAATTTCCCACCTCACCCCACTTGCTGGGTCACATACCTCATGATATAATCTGTATGGACAGAGGTCAATGAACAGAACACAAGCCCATGATCTCTGATCCATTTTCAGCTATCTGTACTGTGGAGTCTAAAGAATACTTGGGTTTGGTGTTTGAGTCCATTAGTCAAACTATTCAGGCTAAGCTTATGCAGAGGAATTATTCTCACAAAGCTTTCAGTGTAATTTGAACAGTGACAACTGCTTGTGGCACTGAGCACTCAGTGCTGCATGCCCAAAGTCAATCTTGAACCAGAATTATGTACCAGAGCAATCATACGATTCTGCTTTTCACCTCTATTAAATTTCATTTGCTACCATTATCCTTTATCTTGCTGTTGGTCTTGAAATAAGAGAATCCAGGTCAACTCTGAAAAAGGAAATAGTCCTCAAAGTGTCATTCCTACATTCTTGCTGTTTTGACTGATGACATAGCTGCTAATAAGATTAGTGCCTTCCCTTCTGCTCATTTTCTAGCAGAATTAGTTGCTGCTTTTATACCCTCTGCTGTTAATTTTGCTGGCAAATCTCCAGAGGATTCTAGCCTAATTTTCTGCTACTAGAAGCAGAACTGCCATTCCTGTAGGTCACCTAACATTATTTAATTCCCTTAGGGGCTCTTGACAAATAAAGCCTATAGAGTACTTCAGACTCAATCATCAAATATGCATTAAGGACCAATTTTCCATACAGGAAAACTGATTACTTTGAACTATAATACCTATTTCCCATAATCTTTAATAAGATTATTATAAGAAATAAATAATATACAAATATAGTAATAAATAATATTTCAAATGTGGTTGCATCTTAATATACAATATGTTGTATTATATTGTTATATATTACACTGTATTACATAACATAATAAAATATAAACTAGCACTGTGCCTGACACTAAAATGCAAAAAATTTTAAAGTATTAAAGCAAACAGTAACGATTTAAGATTCATAAATATGAATCTAAGTCATGCTTTGTTTATTTTGTACTTGAAGTATGTATCCCAAGAAAGATGAAGCATTATATAAGAATCTTCTGCTGATTTCCCTTTATTCATTGCATATACTATGGAAACACTGACAAAGGGAAGATGAAAAATTATAGAGGTGATTCCTCCTGATCAGCACTATCAATGAAATGAGAGATGTCTTGGCATGTATCTTTGTCACCAGGTGTAATGAAAATGGGGCACAGGCAGCATCCAGGGACATTCTAGGACAGTAGCAGGGATGTCCCACTTGGTGTCTATTTCATCTCTAACCCCAGTTAGAGAAAGAAGGGGCACAGGATGATGTACCAAGAACCATTCTAGTAAGGAGAAATTTAAACCTTATCATGGAATAGCATCAAATGGAGAAAACTAGCCTAGAATGAAAATAAAAGCATTCACAAGATTTCTATATTAGATTTAGACAAAAGTCTCTTTTTGGAGATGAGGTTCAATGACAAATACAATGGAATCAGTCTCTGGCAATATCCTTGATTAGGTCACTGAGTAAGAAACATTTGGAATATTAACCAAACAGTAATTTTTTTCTGAAGAGAAACATAAGCATACACTCACACACGGAAATACAAACACACTACTCCACTGGTAAGTCATGCAACCACAGCTAATTTATATTGAATTATGTGATTATTGTGGCAGCAGGGTCATTGACAGGATAAAAGCTCAATAAGGTGATAGCAGAACTCACAAATCAGCACTACCAGATGCCACAGAATGATTCGTAATTGACATAATAGGTAGGAATTGAAAACACTGTACATTAACTAGCCTGAGGACTTAATTGTTTGGGAAGCACTGTAATTGTGGAAAGTGGTCATTAATGGTGGTTGGTTATAAAGTTGTATTTAATTTGTATTTATTCAGAATTGATTGCAGATATTGTACAAGTTACTGGATGCTTATGTGGAGACCACACCAAAGTAATATTAGTAGTAGCATAATCTGATGAACTCTACATAAAGTAAGAAGGTAAGGAAGACACTGAAAAACTCAGTGAGTTCTTGGCTGAGCATTAAAGGTCATTGAGCAACCTCCAACCTGCACAGTGTAAGCAAAATTTTTTTCTAATATTGTCTGACTAAAACATTCTTTAATCAGGATGTTGTGACTCATAATATGTCAAAAATCATCTTCAGTCTGGTGTATTTGCCATTAAAATATACATAAAGTTATAGAATTGATTTAATCTTTTCTCTTAATAAATTAGAAAGAATTAAATTATCCTTAACCTAATGCCTTTATCTCTTACTAATATTCCACAGTCTTAAGAGAGAAGAGAAAATGTCCCCTAAATAATATGATTCAAGTTAGAAAAAGGTAAAGAACAAGAGAAGAATAGAGGGAAGTAAGAACAGAAAAGAACATTTCCCCAATACAAAAATAATAAGGGGGAAAGAAAATTTACATCAACTTACAGAATTTATCCCTATTTTCTTGTGCTAAGCTTATGGCACATCCTCGAATTCTGTTGTGCATTTGTCATTTTTTGACAAACTAATACTTAAATCCTATTTCTTTTTGGGGGACCCCCATCTTATGAACTAAGATTCAACACTTCCTAGAGAAGATGAATACATTTCAGAGACATTTTCCCAGTTTCTCCTGCAGCCAGTGCACAGACACAGGATTTAAGTTTGATCAGTCTGATCAATCTGCCAAAACACTTATTCATAAACTGGTGACATGTAGAATTAGGGACCGCAAAGATTCCATCACTGCAAGGTAAAATCCTGAAACCATAGGTCTATGGCCTGGTAGCCTCCTCTGGTTCCAGCATCAACTGAACTGAATATAATAACTGCTCCCTGGACTCACTGCATCTGCAGGGGTGTGAATCCACATAGTTCAGAGGCTGAGACTGAAGTTTTTTTCCTAGGTTATGTGACATGTAGTCTTTGTTCTCAAGCTTTCCTCAATACCTTTAAATAATTTTCTGCTTGAATCAGACACAGCTGGTTTTTGTTGCTTCTGATGACAAACCTTGATTGAAATAAATGAACTTAGCAAAACATTGTCCTATGTTATTTCATAAAAACAGTGGCAAGAGATGAGTTCTTATTGATTATGAAGGGAATATTTAAGATTTATTGAATGTTATAAGTAACTAGCACTGTGACTTATGTTCTATTATATGCAGTTTTACTATTTCAATATTATAAATGGAGAAAACAAAAAAGATTGAAAAAAAGTGAAGAAACCCTATTAGAAATATCAGACACAATGAGAAGAACAAATATAAGGATAATAGGTGTGCCAGATGTTGAGGAGAGGGCAAAGGAGCAGAAAATCTCTTTAAAGGAGTAATAGAGAATTTCCCAAATCTGTTACAAAATGTAACCATGGATGTTCAAGTAGAAGAGATGACATCCAAGTTTCTAAATGCAAATTTAACCTCTCAGACACATCATAGTAAAACTAGTAAAGGTCAATGACAATGAAAAACTTCATGAGACTGCTAGAGAAAAGGAAAACAAAACCTACAAAGGCACACTCATCAGACTATCATCAGATTTGCAACAGAAATATTACAGGCTAGGAAAGGGTGGAAAGGCATCTTCAAAATATTTAAAGATAAAAACTATTATCCAAGAATACTCTATACTACAAAACTGTCATTAAAATATGATGGAGAAACAAAGGATTCAATGACAAATAAAAGTTAATAGATTTTTTTATCACCAAGTCTGCCATTCAAGAAATCTTGAAGGGGGCCCTACAACAAGGAAGTGAAAACAAAGACCCACCAAACCTTGAAAATAGTGATAAACAGGAAAGCAAGAGAAGAAACAAAGAAGATATCAATGGACAGAATACAAAAATAATAATGAGGAAAGAAAACCAGGTAACCTATACAAATATGTAACTATGATATGGCATCAGCTCACAAAAGTCTATCATAAAACTGTATAGTTAGAAATAAGACATGGGACAGGCACAAAATTCTAAGGGGATGCATAGACAAGAATTAGACCAAACTGACAAAATAGACACTATAAGCCATCCAAAAGAAAAAACAAACTTAAATAAGCAGGAACCGAAGCGATGGGCAGAGAAAAGCAACAGAGAACTCAAATGAGGCTCAAATGACAGTAATAAAACCCAGCCTTTCAATGGTTTCTCTAAATGTGAATGCAATGAACTCACCAATCAAAAAGAATAGGTACTGGATGGATCAAAAAACTAGACCCATCAGTACTATGCCTACAAGAAATACATATAAGATCCAAAGATAAACATAGGTTGAAAGCCAACGGTTACAGAAAAAATACTAAAACAATAGTGATGAAAGGAAATCAGGAACTGCAGTATTAATTTCAGATAAAACAAATTTTCAACTAAAAAGTGGATCACAAGGCAAGGATGGATAGGGAGTAATCCATCAAGAAGAAAAAAGCATCATCAACATATATGCAAAAAAATTAAGCACTACCTAAATATGTAAAACAAATATTGACAGAACTAAAGGCAGACATTTACAGTAGCACAATAATATTAAGGAACTTCGCACTCCACTTACACCAATATATAGAGAATTCAGGCAAAAAATCAACAAACGAGGGCCCTCACTGAAACAATAGATCACAAGGACCTAACAGACATATGCAGGGTGTTCTACCCCAACAAAAGAAGAATATACAATTCTTCAAGTGTTCATGAAATATGCTCAAAAAGACTATATTCTAGGACGCAAAACAAGTCTCAGCGAATTTAGCAAGACTGAAATGATAGAAAGCAACTTCTCTGACCACAGGGAGTGAAATTAGAAATGAAACGAAAGATCAAAACTGAAAGAATCACAAAAATATGGATATTGAACAAAGTGCTTCTGAACAACCCCTGGATCATTGATGAAAGTAAGACTTCTCTGAAAAGAAATGAAAATTTGGGGACAAGTTTCCCAAACTTATGAGATGTGGCAAAAGCAGCTCAGAGAGGAAATTTTATAACCATACAAGCGCACATCAAAAACCAATAGAGAGCCCAGGTTAAATACTTAACGTCACACCTGAGAGAATTAGAAAAGGAAGAACAATTAGAATAAAAAGCAATAGAAGGAAACAATAAAAATTAGAGCAGAAATGCATGAAACCAAAATCAGAAAAGACCATCCAAATGATCAGTTAATCTAAGAGCTGGTTCTTTGAAAAATAAACAAAATTTGTACATCCCTTGCTATACTCCCTAAGAGAGAGAAAAGGTTAATAGCAAAACTCAGAAAAGAAAGAGGTGAGATTATAGGTAATATCACATAAATACAAAGGATCATATGAACATTTAAATGCTAATAAAGTCATTGCTCATAAAGAAATGGATAAATTTCTAGAATCCTAAAACTGAACCAGAAGAACACAGATGACTTAAATAGAACTTGAAGCAATAATGATAAAAAAAACTCCCTAAAAACAAAATCCAGGTCCAGATGTATTCGCTAGTTAATTCTACCAAACATTCAAAGAAGAGGTAATCCCACATCCTCCTTAAACTCTTCCACAAAGTTAAAGAGAAGGGAAAACTACCAGATATATTCTGAGGCCAATATTGCCCTAATTCCAAAATCAGACAAAGACAGCAGCAAAAAAGAAAAGAAAACAAAAGAAATCTACAGACCAATATCACAGATAAGTGTAGATGCAAAAACCCTCAACAAAATCCTGATGTTAATTATCAAATTCTATTAAATATTAATAGAATTACAGGACACACCAAAAAAATTACACACCACAAAAAAGTGTGATTTATTCCAGGGATGCAATAATGATTCAACACATGCAAATCAATTGATATGCTAAACCACATCAAGAAACTGAAAATGAAAAATGATATGATCATCCCAATGGATGCTAAAAAGACATTTGACAAAATTCAAAACCCATTCATGATTTTTTTTTAAAAACTCTTGCCAAAATAGGAGTAAAGGGCATTTACCTCAACAAAATAAAAGCAATGTATAACAAACCCACAGCCAACATGATAATAATGATGAAAAATTGAAAGCCTTTCCCCTAAAATCTGAAAGAAGACAAAGTTGCCCACTATCACCACTACTATTCAATGTAGTTCTGAAAATCTTGGCCAGAGCAATAAGGCAAGAAAAGTACATTAAAGAAATAGAAATTGGAGAAGAGGAAATAAAACTATCATAATTTTAAGATAATATTTTATATCTAGAAAGCCCTAAAGACTTCATGAAAAATTGCTTGAAACAATTAGGATATAAAATAAACACACAAAAAACATTCCTATATATAAGCGATGAAGTAAACAAAAAAGAAATCAAGAAATTCCATTCACAATAATACCACGAAAGATCAAATACCTGAGAATAAACTTAAAAAGGAGGTGAAAATCGTCTATAATGAAAACTGTAGGACATTAACAAGAAATAGAAGACGCAAAATATTCCATGTTCATGGATTGGAAAAATTAACATAGTAAATATGGCCATTCTACCCAAAGCAATATATAGGTTTAATATAATTCCCATCAAAATCCCAGGGATCTTTGGGGAAGGAACAGATATGGCAAAAAAAAAAAAAAAAAACGGCCAAAATAAAACTAAACAGTTGGGACTACATGAAACTGAAGAACCTGGGCACAGCAAAAGTAGTCACCACCAAAACAAAAAGACAACCCACAGAATGGAGAAGATATTCACACAAAATACACCAGATAGGAACTTAATCTCCAAGACATATAAAGAGTGCATGCGCCTCAATGATAAAAAAAAAAAGACCCACAAAAAATGGACAAAATAACTGAATAGACATCTATCTTAAAAAAAACACACAAAGGGTCTACAGGCACCTGAAAAAATATTCTACATCACTCATCATCAGAAAAATGCAAATAAAACTATAATGCAATACCAACTCATTGGTATGAGTTGAGAATGGCTTGTATCAAATAAAACAGAAATTGCAGGTGTTGCAGGGGTTGCGGAGAAAAATGAGCCCTCCTACACTGTTGTTGGGAATGTAAATTGCCCCAACCTCTTTGGAAAACAGTATAGAGATTCCACAAATGAATAAAGATGGATCTGTCATTTGATCCAGCAATCCCACTCTTGGGCATATATTCAGAGAATACAAAATTTCTAATCAGAAAAAAAATCTCCACCCGTATGTTCACAGCAGTACAATAACCAAGACATGGAAGCATCCTAAATGCCTAAGAGATGCCTAGATAAAGAAGCTGTGGTATATATACTCAATAGAATTCCACGCAGCTACAAAAAAAATGAAATTGTGTCCTTTGCAACCATCTGGATGGGACTGGAAGGGACAATGTTAAGTGAAGTAAATCAGAAAGAAAAAAAGATAAATACAGGATGATTTCACTCACATGTGGAATATAATTAAATGAAACAAACAGGTAAAGCCCAGTAAAAGCTCACAGAACATAAGATGATGACCGCCAAGGGGGTGAGCGGGAGAGGGAAGATGAGAAAGGAAAAGGTATAAGAGGTAAAGGACAATAGAACTCTGGTGGTTGGTGTGGTGTGAAATATACACTGAAATAGGATGTCAGTATTCAAAAATAAATGCAACATTGTGAACAAAAGAGATAATAAATATCACTAGTTTTTAAAATGTACACGTTTCAAAAAAATATAACCAGAATAGTCAGGACATACGGTTTACAGTGACCACATGTCCTTGTAGCACACAGGCAAACCATAGTGGGTAAAAAAGAGGAGGTGCCTCTTAGTAATTGCTTGAGTAACTACCAAGTTCACACAAAAGATGAATCAGAGTTTCACTGGAGTTCCCAGCTTTCCCCTTGTTTTCTCATTATTTCATCACAAACTGATGGTAATTAAGGGCAGTTAGTGTTCAGAGAGACATACGAAACTGTTAAGGAGGTAATTAACCTCTGTACAAAGTCAACCAGCTAAGAATTATTTGGCTTGGCCAGAGTGTGAGGACTGTCTTGGGCACCCTATGGGTCTCAAAGGAAATAGTTAAAAGTTTGTAATTGACAGGATTAGAAGTAAAATTATTCCTTTGGTACTTGAAATTGATTTTATACTTTTAATCATTAATAAAAATAGGATACTATTTTAAGGTTAAAAAATCTAAAGAACTACATGTTTTATAAATGAATAAATATAATTGGTGAAAAAAAGAGCAAAAAAAAATAGAAATGAGTATTGTATCTCTGCTGGTCTCCTCAGAACCTGGATTAAAACATGACTTTCGGCCTCATAGGTTTCAATTGGCAGCCATGGGTTACATAAGAGCCAGAGCTGTCCATTAAAGTATACTCAGAAAAGAGTCTCCTCATTCGTACTCCTCCATTTTCATTTCTCTATTCATTCTACCCCTTTTCTACACTCACTCCTCCCCTCCGCAAGTAACCAGTTTCTTTAAAGCCAAGGTTATACTTCCTTTTTTGCACAAATTAGTAAATAGATGTATATTTCCTAATATACCCTTCTTTCTTACATAAAAGGTAGTTCATTATACTCTTTCTCACCCCATGACTCCTTATAATTCATAGAGATCTGTCATTTTTGTTTATATCTACATAGTTCTCCATTGTGTGGATTTAGTATATTCAACAACTCTCTTACGGATGGGTATTTAAATGCTTCCAATTTTACAATGAATAATCCTGTACGTATATATTTTCATAATGCTAGTGGTGAATATTCAGGTTATATAATTCTAAAAATGGAATTATTGGGTCAAAAGACAGGTACATAGGCAAATTTGCTAGGTTATTGGTAAATAATTCTCCAAAAGGGTTGTACACTTCCATGTTCACAACCAGTAAGTGAAAATGATTTTCCACAGCCTTCTCAACAGTAGTGTTGTCATACTTTTTGTCAATGTGGTAGGTGAGAAAATGTGCCTCAAGATTAATTTGATTGGTAATTTTTTTATTTTGTTTAAGTCAATTTTTTGTGTTTGTTCGTCATGTTTTTATTTTTTAATGAATAATCTATTCTTAGTTTTTTTTCTCATTTTTCTATTTGGTTGTGCATCTTTGTTTCTCAATGTTTTTAAGTTATTAAGAATTTTAGAAAGTTGTAACTTTTAAAGGTTTTTTTTGTATACTAGAGATATTAACTTTTTGCTTGTGTTATATGGCAGACATAGTCTCCCAATATATCAGATCTCATTGGATTTTGCTTATGGAACTTTTTTCCATGCAAGTTTTTTTTTTTTTTTTTTTTAATAATCAAGTTGATCAATATTTTGCCTCTGGATTTTAAGTCTTAGTTAGCAAGCCTTTTCCTACATCAAGTTAAATAAGAATTTACTCATGTTTTTTTAGTATTTGATTCATGTTCTGTATTTAGATTCAGATCTCTGATCCATTTAGAATTTGTTCTTATGTATTTTGTGAAAATGGATATAATTATTTTTCCACATAGCTACCCAGTTGTCCCAGCACCATTTATTAAAATGTCTATCTTTGCCCCAGTAACTTGAGATGTCACCTTTTTCATATTCGATTTCTTTTTTTTCTCCTTCATTTATTATTTTTATTGATGCAACATTGATTTACAACTACACATAGATTTCAGGTGTATAGTATTATAATTTTATATTTGTAAAACTACATTGTTATTTCTGTCAAAAGTCTGATTTCTGTCTGACACAATATAATTGACTTTTTCAACCTGATTTACCCACCACCAATTTCCTTCCGCCTCTAGTAAAATAGTTCTGTTTTCGGAATCTGAGTGTTTATTTTTGCTTGTTTCTTTATTTTCCACATATGAGTGAAAACATATCTTATTCTCTTTTAGTGATTTATTAGCTTACCATAATCCACTCAAGGGAATTGTAGCAAATGGCAAAATATAAATATTTTTGTAGTTATTTTACTTTTTCTCTAGTTTTCATTGCTTTATGACTTTTAAGGTATTGAATTCACACTCCAGTCTGAGTTATTTCATACTTCTCACACCACCAGAGTCCCAGTCTCCTTCCTACTCTTATTTCCTCCAACCCCATGGTTACAATCTTGTGTACTCTGAATTTCTGTTGCAATTTGTCTGTTTGACATGTAAGTGAAATTATCCTGCACTTCTCTTTTTCTTTCTCCTTAATGCTGCTTACCACAATCAACTCCAGTGTTATCCAGGTTGTTGGAAAGGCATAATTTCATCTTTCTGTAGTAGATGCATAGGATTCCATTGAGTGAATGAATATACATATATATGTATATACATATATATGTATATACATATATACATATATATGTATATACGTATATATACGTATATACACATATATATGTATATATATATATATACACATATATATGTGTATATATATATACCACAGCTTCTTTATCCAATTATCTGTTGATGGACATTTAGGTTGTTTCCACATATTAGCTGTTGTGAACTGTGCTGCTATGAACTTGAAAATATTTAGATAATAGTTCCCCTTTTTATTTTTTTGAGAAATCTCCATAATATTTTCCAAAGTTGTTTCACTTATTTATATTCCCATCAGTAAGGTAAAGGGGTAACTTTTTCTCCAGACCTTCTCCATCACATCTTGCTTTCTAGTCCTTTTGATATATGCCATTCTCACTTGCATGAGATGATATCTCTGTTTTTAATTTGCATTTCTCTGATAATGAGTGATATAAAGCAGTCTCTCATGTGTCTGTAGACCATCTGTGTGTCTTCTCTAGAAAGGTGTCTATTCAGCTCTTTTGCCCATTTTTTTAATGAATTGTCTGTTTTTTCATTGTTGAGATGTGTGAACTTTTTATATATTTTAGAAATGAAGCTCTTGTCTGATATATGTTGTACAAATATCTTCTCTGATTCCATAGATTTCTTCGTTGTTTTAATGATGTTTTCTCTTGCTGTACAGAAAATCTTTAGTTTATGGCAGTCCCGATTATTAAGCTTCACTTTACTGTTTTTGTCATAGGTGTCACTTCCCTAGAGATATCTTGAGACTGATGTTGGCAAGTCTATTTTCTACTTTTTCTTCTATATATTTTATGACTTTGCGTCTTACGTTCAGGTCTTTGATCTGTTTTGAGTTATTTTTGGTGTATGGTGTTAATAAGTAATCTAGGTTTATTTTTATTTTCCCACAACCAATAGTTGAATAGACTTTCCTTCCTCTATTATGCTCTTAGATCCTTTATCATAGATCAGCTGCACATGTAAATATGGTTTTATTTCTGGGCTCTTAATTTTATTCCACTAGTGTGTGTGTGTGTGTGTGTGTGTGTGTGTGTATGTGTGTGTGATTTTTGTTCCAATATTATGATGTTTTGATGAAATTTTCTCTGTAGTATAGTCTGAAATCAGGTAGTATAATTTCTCCTTTTTTTCTTTTTTTTGTTATGACAGCTTTTGTTTCCTGAAATCTTTTGTGGTTCTATACTAACTCCAACATTGTTTGTTCAATTTACTTGAAAATTTTCCCTGAAATTCTGATAGGAATTATATTAAAATGTTTCCCATTTAAATTATGTTAATTCTTACAATCCGTAAGCACAGAATATTCCTCTGTTTATTTTGTCAATATCTTATAATTTTCAATGTGTTAGTCTTTTATCTCCTTTATTAAGTTTATTCCCAGGTATTTTATTTTATTGTGCTATTGTGAATGTGATTCATTTATTACTTCTAGTTCATTTTTTTCATATAGAAATGCTACTAATTTTTGTGTTATTTTATATCCTGAAATTTTGCTATAGTCATGACTTCTAACAGTTTTTTAGTGGACTCTTTAGGATTTATTATATAATTTCATAAGAAAACAAAAATAATTTTACTTATTTTCTGATTTAGATTCCTTATTGTCCTTTTCTTGCCTTATTGCTCTGGCCAGGACTTCCAGAACTATGTTGAGTAGTGGTCAGAGTGGGCATCCTTGTTTTGTTCCAGATATTAGGGAAAAAGCTTTCATATTTTCACCACTGAATAGGATATTAACTGTGGTGTTGTCATAAGTAGTATTTTAAATTATTTTGAGATATATGTTGTCTATTTCTGTTCTGTAAGGGTGCTTAATGAATGAGTACTAAATCTTATCAAATGCTTTTTCTGCATCTATTGATATGACCATGTTTTTTCCCCATTTTTCATGTGAAATATTACATTGATTGTTTTTTGTATGGTGAACCATCTTTGCATCCCTGAAATAAATTATACTTGTTCATTATGTATAATTTTTAATATGCTGCTGAATTCTGTCTGCCAAGATTTTGTTGAGAACATTTTGCTTCTATATTCATCAATTACATTGATCTGTAATTGATCTGTAATTTTCTTTTTTGGTGCAATCTTTGTTTGATTTTGGTATCCGGATAAAATTAGCATCATAGAATATATCTTGGAGTTTTCCCTCCTCTTTATTTTGTGGAAAAGTTAAGGAGGATGGGAATTGACTCCTCTTTGAATGTTTGATAGAATTCACTAGTGAAGTCATCCAGTCCTGTGTTCTTGTTTTGGAGGAAAGTTTCAACTACTGCTTCAGTTTCTGTGCTTGTGATTGGTCTATTCATCATAGCTCAAATTTGGACAGTTGTAGTATTCTCCACGTGTCCATGTCTCCATGTAGTACTGTCCATATATTCAAGATTGACAAATTTGTTTGCATATTGTATTCTCTTTGATACTTTGTGCTTCTCTGATGTCTGTTATATTTTCAACTCTTTCATTATGATTTGTATGTAAAGCTCTTTATCATGTCTCGATTCTAAGTGATAATCTTTCAGGGTAGAGTATCTTTTATTAAAAATATTTTTCTTTTAGTACTTCGAAGATATCATGCCAGTCTCAGCTGTAAAGTTTTAGTTAAGGAATTACCAGCGATCTTATAGGGGATCCTTTTTATGCAACTCTTTTTTTCTCTAGAAGCTTTTATAATTTTCTCTCTTGTTATCTTTGTCAATTTAATGACAATGTGTCTTGGTATAGATCTGTTTGGTTTTTTACTTGGAACTCTTTTGATCTTCCTGAGTCTATAGGTCTCCTTCTTCAGGTTGGGGAAATTATCTGCTATTATTTCTTAAAATACAGTTTTTCCCCATTTCTCTCCTCCTTCTGGAACCCCTGCTTACTTCTGATATTTTCAGATTTTCTCTTGGAGTTTTGTTTCGGTTCATCATTTGTGTATATTTCTTTGTCTCTTCTATCTGTTTGGCATTCTTTTTATTTCTATGGATTAGGTTTCTCTGGTATAAAGGCCTTGTGTTAGGATTTCATGTTGCACAATTAAGTCTGGGGCATTAATTTGTAATGCTGGGCCTCCTTCAGTTGGGTGATCTCAGCAGTTGTCAGGAAGCTTGAAGCTCTAGTGCCTGTTTTGTTTTGAGGCCTGAGAGTCCATCCTACAGGGTTAGAGCTAGGGTAGGGAATGCAGAGGTTTAGCCCAGAGTCATAGGCATGAACAACAGGCACAAGGAAAGAAACTCAAGAGTTGTACACTCAGTCTACAGGCAGGTTACAGTTTCATCAGAAGCCACAGGAAAGAGAGTCAGGGTGTGCTCTTGGTGAGGTATGATCCCCTATGAAAATTACCTCTACAGGAGAAGCATTCCAAGCAGGGAACTATAAAGCCCTCATGTGGGTTGGAAATACCAAACAGATAGAGAAACTGTTCAACTATAGCCCAAGGTTGGTGGGAACTGTCTTTTTGATGGAGCCCTTCCAAATATTTTCCCAATGAGAGGGGTAGAACAGAATCCTGATTCCGTGATTGTTGATATGTAGGTCTTTATTTTCATTTGTCAGAAACCTACTCATGAGTCTGCCAACCTGGCTGCCTGCCTCTGGTAGCCCATGAAAAGGCAACTCTGATTACCAACAGTTCTCTGCAATGTGCTTTTGGTGGAGAGGACAGGCATTTTCACTGGGGGTTTTCTGCAACGCCTCTGATTTCAACACCATGCCTGAGAAGCATCTCTATTGACAAGGAAATTTTGGTTCAGTGACTGAAAGTCAATCCCCAGGTATGGGACACTCACTGAGGGAGAAAGTGTTTCATCTCTGGAAGCTGTTGTTTTCAGTAGTCTCTCCCTGCAGTCCTGGGATCTCTGAATAAGGTGTGTGATGTTAAGACATATAAGTTTCTCCTACCCTTTATGCTGGTATATCCTTTTTACTGATGTTGGTTCCATTTCTTTTCAAAGGTCATAGTTGCTAACCAGATGTTTTTATGGTTGTGTCTTTGAAGAAAAGGTGAGATTGAGTCTAACAGTCTGCCATCTTGAAACTAGATCTGATTCTTATTTTTAGGGTTTTCTCCCTTGTTTTCTTAATAGTTGGACTAAGAGTTGATCCATTTTATCATTTTTTTCAAGGAACTAGTTCTTGATTTCTTTGATCATTTGAGTGTTCTTTTTGTTTTTAATTTCAATCACTTCTACTCTAATTTGTATAATCTACTGATATTTTTCAGTTGTTTCTCTAGTTCCTTCAGGTGTGTAGTGAGATATTTAACTTGGAATGTCTCTTAGTTTTTGATGTGCACTTGTCTTGCTATAAACTTTTCTTTTAGAAATGTTTTGCTGTTCCCACATGTTCTGGTAACTCATCTTCTTATTTTTGTTTGTTTCCAGGTAATTTTTAATTTTGTCTTTAATTTCCTCATTGATTAGGAATGATTCAGAAGCCTATTCAATCTACTCAGCTTTGTGGTTCTTCTGGTTTTGTTTTTCTTGTTCACTCCGTTTTACCCCTTTGTCATCAGAGAAAAGGCTTTCTATTATTTCCATCTTGCTAAATTTACTCAGAATCATTTTGTGTTCCAGGATATGATCTGTCCTTGAAAATGTTGCTTGTGCACTTGAGAACATTGTATAATCTCTTTTTTGTTGGGCATAGAAAGCTATGTATATGTCAGTTAAATCCATATGCCCTATAGTTTTATTTAAGACCTTACTATTTCTTTGTTGATTTTCTGTCCAAATGGTTTATCTATTTAAGTAAGTGGGATATCAAAATTGCCTACTACTATTATGCTATTGTCAATGTGTACTTTTAGTTCTGTTAATATTTATTTTACATGTTTAGATGTTCAGGCACTGAATTTGTATTTATTAATGACAGTTACTTCTTCTTGATGGATTATCCCTTTAGCCAGAATTTAGTGTCCATCTTTATTTTGTGTTATCCTTTTAGGTGGAAGTTTATCTTGTTTGATAATTAGTATTGTAGTTTCTGATTTCCTTTCATCCCTGTTACTTTATTTTCCATTGACTTTTAACCTGTATTTGTCTTAGGATCTGATGTGGATGTCTTGTAGGCATAATATTGATGGGTCTTCTGTTTTATCCCTTCCATCACAATATGTCTTTTGATTGGTGAGTTCAGTTAATTCACCTTTTGGGTGATTATTGACATGTAGGTTTTTATTTTCATTTGAGTCTGTTCTGTATTTGTTTTATGTCTATGTTTCTTCTTTCATCAATTCTGCTTGTTTGCTTTTTCTCTGGATAGTTTTTGATATTGACTATCTTCTTCCCAGCCAATGTTTTTCTCTTTAGAATTGAATGTTGTGGCTATAGTGTGATTTTTCTCTAACTTTACCACTTTATGATAGTCTTACTTGAGCTGCATCAAATCATACTTTTATGCTTGGGCAGGTTTCATGTTTTTTCCCTTTTTGTGCTTTATTTTGTTCTCTTCTGTAGTCTTACATTTGTTTCTGATTCTATTTTATATTTTTTTATCACCATGCACAGGGGTTGGGTATTATTTTTTCTTTTCTTCTGCTGTAGAGCTCCTTTCAACATTTCTTGAAAGGCAGATTTGGTGGTGGAAAAATCCATTAACTTTTGTTTATTGCACAAGACCTTTATGCTTCCATTGTATTTGAATGCTAATTTTGCCGTGTAAAGTATTATTGGCTGGTTCCTTTTGCCTTATATTGTTTTGAATATACTGTTCCACTTACTTCTGGCCTGTAGAATTTCTGCTGAGAAGTATGATGATAGCTTGATGGCTGTATCTTTGCAGACTATTTTTTGTCTTTTTTTGAAGCCATAGTCTATTTTTAAGTCCAGAGATAAGTGTGGATTTGTACATTATCTTATCTTATTTTTGCCCGTGAGAGATGTATGTTTCATGCAATCAATGAGTTTCTGTTTCTTCTAGTACCTTTTGAAGTTTTTGTTTCAGAATGTCAATGCAGTTCTTTTGTTGTATAGATATTCATAGTTGATATGTCTTCATTTTTAATTGTCCCTCTTAAAGGTATTAGTTTCTTATGTATTCATCCAGGTTTGAGTGCTTTTTTTTTTTGGGGGGGGGTGCTAGTACAATATATTTATCGTTTCTTTGTTTACATTGCTATATGTAGTTTATATGGTGGCTATGTACTCACCACCAGAATTCCAGTGCCCTTTACCATCGTCTTTTTCCTTCTTTCCTTCCCTTCCACACCCAACCCCTTGGCAACCACTGTCTTGTGTCCTGTGAGTTTTGGAGAATTTGTTCAATTGTTTCATTATATTATACATTTGAGTGAATATGCTTCTCTTTATTCTAGCATCCTTTAGCAGACTATATCATTGGTTTTTGCTAGTTTACTATGGTGTGTCTTAGGATAGGTCTTTTGTATTTAAGAATGTGGGGGAATTTGGGTGGCTTCTTGAACTTTTGTGGTTTTGTGACAGATACAGGAAGCTCTCTGCTCTTTTTTAAATAAAATTTCTCCTCCTTTCTTCCTCTTTACCATCCAAGCATAACTATTTATTTTCATTCTCATGGTATCTTATATTTCTTGCAGGATTTCTTCACTTTTCCTTAATCTTATTTCTCTTTTTTGGCATGAAGATCACCTCTTTGTTCTTGTCTTCAATTTCTGAGATTCAATTCTTTGTGAGATTAAGCGTGTTTATAAAGCTTTCTTTATAAATGTTTGTCTTTAAATTCATTGACTGCATAACATATATCACATTTGGGCTTTTTTTATAGGTGCAATTGTTTGGTGAAATAGTCCTCCTAATCTCTCAGTTTTCTGTGGTTTTGAATTTGCCTTTGGGTAGTTGATTGTTATCTCCTGTGGATTGTTCAGTTGTGAAATTTTTTTATGAATATTGCTGTAAATTCTCTATTAGATTGTCCTATTCAGCATCACTATATTTCTTCTCTGGGGAGTTTCTGGTATCTTTATCTCTCTGTGTCATTTATGGTTTATTTGATGAGGATTTGGATTTTGGTATGGCTTGCTTCTCTGCCTTGCGTTTAGCAAGGGGGTGACTGCCTTGGGCAATTGTGGGCAGTATAGCAATTGTGGGTGGTAGGCCCTCTTCTGGTGCAGGGACTGGGGCCTCAGTTAGTTCCTGGCTGCTGCTGGTGGGATAGACTACCTAATTTACCTCCAAGTGCTCCCTATTGCTGGGGCCAGGGCCACCTGCAGCTCATGTTTGGCAACAGTAGGGGATGGGTTTCTCTTTATACAATTTTTATATGTCTCTCAGAGCTTTTTATTCTATCCCACTGGTCTAATTGCCTGCCCCAACACCAGTATCACATTGTTTTAATTATATTTATTTTACAATATGTGTAATACTTTAATATCTAGTGAGGTTATTATTATATGACAGTTTTTCAGTGTTTCCCTGGCTTATTCTTGCACATATTCCCTGTAATTTAAGTATCAGCTTATGAAACTCTATTTCAAATACATCTTAGTATTCTACTGGAATTAAATCTATAATGTTGACTTAGGGAGAAATGACATTTTTGTAATTTTGGGCCATCTTACCCAAGAACAGAGAACATCTTATGATTTAAGCTTCAGCAGTTACATTTTTTTCTCATAAGAGATTTACACATTTCTTGTAATTTATGCCTAAAAATTAAATCTTTTTGCCATTATAAAGATGATTTACTTCTACCTTTAATAATTTCATGATGATTGTATGCACATATATAACACTATTAAACTATTGTTTGTCAATTTGATAACCTGTTACTTCTAGAACTCAAGTTAATTTGATCATTGCCATGTCTTGATTTTTTCCAACTGTTGTATTATCTTTATGTAGAGATAGTATTGATTCTTTTTCTACCCATTCTTGTGTCTCCACATTATTCATTTTATTTCATTGGGAAATTAACTCTACTATAGTGTTAAATAGGAACAGATGCAGTAGATACCTTTATCTTGTCCCTGATATTACTGAAGATGCCTCTAGCTTTCCCCATAATATAATAGATAAACTATGGTTTGCATGTGTATACACATGTAAATTTGATCACATTGATAAAATATTCCTCAATTCTCAATGTTTAGTGTTTTCATTGAGAAAGTTTCTGAATTTTGTCAAAGTTTTTAAAATCTCAATGGAGGTGATGTTGTGATAGTTTTCTTTAGAGTGATTTTCATATGGGTTTAATGTGCTTTGTAATATTGGACAAACTTTGCATTCCAAGAATAAATGTAAATTGGCTTTATACATTTATTAATTTGGTATTAGATTCTGCTTCTTAATACTAAGTAGTTTGGTTTCGATATTGAGAAGATATTAACATATGGCCTTTTTTGTCCTGTCCTTCTTTGTCATTCTTCCATTCCCATTACTTTTCTCTGAACATTTCATTTTATATCATCATTTTATTTTTTTTCTTGTCTTTTTTGTAAGCCTATTAAATTCTCCTTTGTGCATCTTGTAATTTATTATTTCTTAGAAGTTGCCTTTTTACCCCATTTTGTCTGAGTGTAATAAGCTGTTTATTTCTTCCAGTTCTTATCTAATTTTGTTATTTTTATTTCTAATTCAAGATTTTTTCATATTTTCAAATGTTTGAATGAGTACACATGATTCTTTTTGGCATGTTCACTTACAAATTCGTGAGCTTCAGGGTTTTTCTCTTATGTAATTGTTACCTGATTTTTGCAATGACTTTGTATAATTTGTTCATATTCCTTTTCAGTATTATAGTTTTATGATGATATATAGCATAATTACTATATCTTCTAATGATATACAGTATCAAGGTCCGTATTCTTTATAGATATTCTGTTCATTTGTTTTAGTAGTGGGAAGAAGAGTGAGAGGACCTCCTACAATGTTGTGTTTCTCTGATCTTGCAGGACCCTAAATTTTTCACCTTTTGTTCTTTTCCCCCTTCACTATCCAGTTGCAAAGTATGCTTCTCCTTTGTATATTTTTCTCTATTTAAGCAATATGTTTTAAATAATGTCCTTTAAATAACCTAACTCCCTTTTTTACACTCAAATGCTTTTTTTATTACAGATAGACAGTAACTTTGTCCTTGAAATATGAATGTACATACAATAGCCAGAGAATGTTTGAGTAGCCAGAGGAAGCTTGTGGAATCCAATAGGACTTGTACCCTATCCATTGATTTCTGCTTTTAGTAAATGTTTGATGAGCACACTGTTCTGTGTCACATCACTGACAAGATTCTGGACAACAATGGTGACCAAGACATGGTTCTTGCCACAAAAAACCTCATGATCTCTGACAAGGTAGATGTACAAGTGAATTTCACTTAAACACAAACCGGGGATTTCTCACCACCCCTGAAGTTTCTGTGAGTCCTTGTTGACATCTTTCTATCATCACCCCCTGATGGAGCTCTTGCCACTGGTGTTTAGGCTGATAATGAATGATGATGAGCTGTCAGTGTCACTGCTGGTCATCTCTGATAGCATGGACCAAATCTATGTGCCTGCTCTTCCTCAGAAGAGAGCCACACATCTCCCTTTTCCTCTCTGTGTTGACCCCAAATGATTCCTGTCATCTGGCTGCCTGCATTAATTAAGATCAGAAAGGAAACAATTAAATCTGACTCACTGTTCATAGAAATAATGAACAAGGTGGAATATGAGGAGGGAGAGGTTGCAGCAGTAGTTTAGAACCTGAGCAGCAGTTTGGCTTCCACTTTATTTCTTAATAATGTGATTTACCAGGGGATGTGTGTAAGTCCTTCTAAATTGTATGATTTCATTAAACACAAACTAACAAGATATTGGAACTAACTAGCCAGGAATTTGACCAGGGTCTTATTGCTTTCAGGGTCTCAGGCTGAGTAGTTCAAAATATCTGGACACAGTGTTGAAAGAGGACAGATAGATTGCTAAGAAAATACAGAAAGTTGTAGGGTTTTTTTTGACATGTAATAAGGAATAAAGAACTATATCCATGAGTTTTGTACTGCTTTAAGCTGATGTATTAAAAGAAGTAATTTATATTATAGACTGGTATAATAAAAGATGATCATACAAGTATAGATATAGACATAAAATAAAATAAATATTATTAAAACATTACCTAGCAATACTAGGGCTAAAAGTCTGCAAATATCAGTTGTTTTAATAACTGAAACATATTCCATAGGTTTAAATTTTTTCAGGGAAAATTTTTTTCTAATATTTTATTACTTCATAGTCATTGCAAACTCTTTTCTCTTAATCTGTCTTGATTTGATATAAATTTAATTATCAATGTCTGCATATGAAGTCTTTGGAAGATGTTGAGATGGACCCATGTCTCTGGGCTACAGTAAAGCTTTCCAGGCTTCCAATCTACTGAGTTTGAGTCCCTGAATTAACCACCTATATATACAAAAAAGAAAACTAGGCATATAATTATTTTAATATACATAAATTTTTTACATTTTTACAGACTATCAGTGTGCCTGACTCTAGTCATGTTCATTTTGTTTACTATATTTATTTTTACTTTAAAATTTTAATTGAAAGAATATTCCATCATAATGTAAGTTATGCATTATGTAGGTTTAAGGTGTGTGTCATTTGTACATAATGCTTTGTTTACCACAACAGTCAAATTTTATCCTGCACCATATAATTGACCCTCTTTACCCAATTTGCTCACCCCTACTCATTCTATTCTCATATTAACCAATTTTATTCTATAAACTGAAAGTCTATTTTATTTGAATTTATTCATTACTATGGTATCTCCATATGCCATCTAAGTGAAATTATACAGAGTTTGTCTTTCTCCTTCTGACTCATACCACTGAACATCATTTCTCTAGTTCCACTCCTGTTGTTGCAACTGACAGGATTTCATCTTTTTAAATAGCCGAGTAGTGTTCTGTTGTATGTATATTCCACATCCTCTTTATACACATATCTGCCAATTAGGTTGTTTGTCGCTCTTGGCTATTGTAAATAATGCTTCAATGACTAAGGGGGTACACATATCTCTTTGAATTCGTGTTTCTGTACTGAAGCGTAGGGTAAATACCCAGAAGTAAAATAATGGAATAATATGAAATTATGTGGAATACTGTTTTCAATTTTTTTGAGGGAAACTCCATACTGTTTTCTATAAGGATTGCAATAATTTGAACAGTATTCAAAACCTCCTAGAAAACAAAGCTGAGGACCAGATGATTTCACTAATGAATTTCATCAAACTTTTAAAGAAAAATCACTATCAAAAATTCTCAAATTTATCAAAAAATAGAAGAAAACAAGCTTCCAAACACTTATAAAAGCAAAATTACACTAATTCCAAATCCAGACAAGGACATGACAAATACAGAACACTGCAGAACAATATCTCAGATGAGTATTAATGCAAACAGTCATAACAAAATACTAGCAAACCATATCCAAAAACTCATTCAAAAACTCATACACAACAATCAAATGGAATTTTGCCAGAATGCAAGAATTGTTCAATATCTGCAAATCAAACAAGGTGATATGCCACATCAATAAAAGGAAAGACAAAAATCATATGATTATCTCAATAGAGGCAGAAAAAGCACTCGTTAAGATTTAACAGCCAGAAAAGTGTTTTTAAATAAAAGTTTTTTTAAAAAAAGAACCTATAAAAATGGTATAGATGGAACACACCTCCACATAATAAAGCCTATATGTGACAAATTCTCAGCCAACATCATATTCAGTGAGGTAAAACAGAAAGCCTTTCCTCAAAGATCAAAAATAAGGAAAGAATGTCCACTTCTACCACTATCATTCAATATTGTGTTGGAAGTCCTACTCAGCATAATTAGACAGAAAAGGATGTAAAAGATATCTAAATTGGAAAGGAAGAAGTGAAACTACCGCTATTTGAATATGACATGATAATTAGAAGAACCCCAAAGAACAGCAAAAAGTTGTTTAAAATAAATCAATGCAGTAAAATCACAGGTTACAAAATTAATATACAAATATTGTTTACATTTCTAAGCAAAATATAATTAAATAAGAGAAATAAAATTTAGGAAAACAAACCCATTTGTGATTGCATTAAAAATAATGAAATATGGCATTATATATTCAAAGTGTTGAAAAAAATGAGTTTCAACCTAGGATACTATGTCTAGCAAGATTATCATTCAGAACTGAAGGAATGATAAAAATCTTTCTGACAAGCAAAAGTTAAAGGAGTTCAACACCACAAAACCAGCTTTGCAAAAAATAGTAAAGTATGCTCTCTGAAACATAAAGAAATCCCACAGAAAAACAGCATGACAGCAAATATTAAAAGTGGGGTGGAAGAGAACAAAAATGTGGATAGTTAGAATGAGTGGAAAACTAGTATGCTTTCAAATAAAATTAGGTAATAAACATAGAACTGTGAATGCTAACTTCAGGGTAACCTCAAAATATATCCCCAGGGAGAAAGTGAAGAAGAGAACAGAAGGTGAAATCAATCAAAACATAATTGCACGCATCTGACCTAAAAAGAGAAAGAGAACAAAGTCATCATGTAGAGCAACATACAAAAGACAAATTACAAAATGACACTAAGCTGCTATTTATTAATAATTACCTTAAACATTAATGGACTGAACTCATCACCCAAATGACAGAGTGGCTGAATGGATTAAAAAACATGACACAAACTTCTGCTGCGTACAGGAAACCCACCTTCTTCTAAAAGATAAAGACTCAAAGTCAATGGCTGGAAGACAATCCTATAGCCGAATTGCAACCACAAAAGAGCATGAACAGCTATACTCATATCAGATAAAATAGATTTCTATCTAAAAAGCATAACAAAAGACAGAGATGAACACTATATAATGATTAAAGGATCAATCCAGCAGGAAGATATAACACTTATTAATATATATGCACCAAAAGAAGGAGCAAAATATATCAAGCAAGTATTCTTAGATCTGAAGAGAGACATTGACAGAAACACAATAATAGTGGGGGACTTCAACACCCCACTTACAGCAATGAACAGATCAACCAGGCAGAAAATTAACAGGGAAACAGAAACTTTAAATGGCCATCTGGAACTGATAGGTCTAACAGACATATACTGATCACTTCACCCAACAGTTACAGATTTCACTTCTCAAGTACTCATGGAACATCCTCAAGGACAGATCATATGCTGGGACACAAGTATCTCTCAACAAATTTACAAAGATTGAAGTCATACGAAGCATCTTCTGTGACCACAATGGTGTAAAACTGGAAATAAACCACAAAAAGAAAGCTGGGAGACCCACCAAACAATTGGGAATACAACAATATCCTCCTGAAGGACTCTTGGGTAAAAGAGGAAATTAAAAAATACTTAGAGATGAATGAGAATGAGGGCACGACCCACCAGAACTTATGGGATGCAGGAAAAGTGGTACTAAGGGGAAAGTTCATCATAATCCAGGCCTATTTCAAGAAACAAGAAAAATTGCAAATAAACAACTCTACATTTAAATCAACTAGAGAAAGAACAATAAAACCCAAAAATTAGCAGAACAGAAACAATAAAATGCAAGCAGAAATAAATGAAATAGAAAACAAAAAGATAATCCAGAAGATCAATGAAACCAAAAGTAAGTTCTTAGAAAAAATAAACAAAATTGACAAGTCATTGGCTAGATTCACAAAGGAAAAAAGGGAGAAAGCTCTCATAACTAGAATCATAAATGGAAGGGGAGAAGTTACAACAGATACTACAGAAATTCAAAACATCATAAGGAACAGCTCTACACCACCATAATGGACAAACTTGAAGACATGGATGGATATCTAGAAAAGTATATTCTCCAATGACTATACCTGGAAGAATTGGAAAACCTGAACAGAAAAATCACATGCCAAGAAATTGAAGAAGTAATCAAGGGCCTCCCCAAAAATAAAAGCCCAGGACCAGATAGCTTCTCCAATGAGTTCTACCAAAACATCAGTAACACTTATTTTTCTCAAGTTCTTAGAACATATTGAAGAACTGGGAACTTTCCCAAATACTTTTTATGATGCTAATATTACTCTGATACCAAAAATTGGCAGAGATGGCACCAGGAAGGAAAATCACAGACCAATATATCTAATGAACATAGATGTGAAAATTCTCACCAGAATATTAGCAAACCAAAGTCAACAATGCATCACAAAGATCATTTGACATGACTAAGTGGGATTCATCCCAGGAATGCAAGGATGGTTCAGCATATGTAAATTTATTAATGCCATACACTATATCAGCCAGAGCAAAGAGAAATCCCACATGATCATATCATTGGAAGCAGAGAAAGCTTATGACAAGATCCAAGTCTCATTTATGATAAAAACCCTCCATAAAATGAGAATTGAAGGTTCATACCTCAACATAATAAAGGCCATATATGAAAAATCCAAGTCAACATCATAGTCAATGGTAAAAAATTGAAAGCATTTCCTTTTAAGTCAGGAACAAGGCAAGGTTATCCACTCTCACCACTGCAAATTAATATTGTACTGGAGGTCCTTTCCAAATTGGAAAGGAGGAAGTAAAACTCTCATTATTTGCAGATGACATGATTATATATATTGAAAAACCCAAAAACTCTATTAAAAAGCTTCTAAAACTCATCAATGACTACAGTAAAGTGGCTTGCTACAAAATCAATACACAAAAATCTGTTGCATTTTTATATGCATACAACATGCTAAAAGAAAACAAAATCATAAAAATCACACCATTGAAAATAGAAGTTAAACGAATTAAATACCTGGGGATATACCTAGCAAAGGAGCTAAAATATCTATGCAATGAAAACTGCAAGTCCTTCTTAAATAGAGGACAGAAAGAAATGGAAAGACATTGCCTGCTGGTGGTTGGGAAGAATCAATATCATTAAAACGGCCATCTTACCCAAAGCAATATGTAGGTTTAATGCAATCTCCATTAAAATCCCACAGGCATATTTCCAGAAAAAAGAACCAAAAAATCTTAAAATTTGTATGGAACTATAAAAGACTCTGGATAGCCAAGGCAATCATTAGAAAAAAGAATGAATCTGGAGGTGTTACACGTCCAAGTTTTGAAATATATTACAAATCAATAGTGATCAAAATGGTGTGGTATTGGCATGATAACAGAGGCATAGATCAATTTAATAGAACTAAGTCACCAGAAACTGACCCACTAATATACAGTCAGTTATTCCA